>OY748296.1:22067309-22667309 GCA_963556515.1 Nudaria mundana
AACATGTTTTCATCTTCCATACATCCTTGTCACACGTCATCTCCTCAGTCACTCTTTCCTGGTCATTTTTCACGCATTCCATCCATCTTTTTTTGGGCCTACCTCGAGTTCTAAGGCCATCTATATTCATACTTTGCACCTTTCTTACCACATTACTTTCCTCTCTTCTCATAACATGTCCATACCATGATAGCCGTTCGCTTCTCACTTTTTTATTTACTGGGGCAATTTTCAAACTTCCTCTAATATACTCGTTCCTTACTCTATCCATCCTTGTTACACCACACATCCATCGTAACATTCGCATTTCCGCTACATGTAGTTTCTTTCATCGTCGCTTTTACAGCCACACATGAAAGTCCATACGGGACGGCAGGTCTGACGACAGTCTTGTAAATTTTGCCCTTAAGTTTCGGAGGAAATTAGGGGTCGCATATAGTGGCTTTGACCTACCGTCAGTTCATCCAACCTGCCTCAATTCTGTGCTTCACTGTACGATCGATTTCCCCATCGTCCTGGATAGGAGAGCCGAGGTACCGGAAGCCGGAGCAGACTGGCAATGGTACGCCATCTAGCGTTATGGGTGTAAAACTGGAGAGACCGCTGAAATCGGAGAACGTGTACTCCGTTTTGGTTCTGCTGATTTTCAGGCCTACACTCTCCAGTTTACACTGCCACTTCTCCAGTCTGCTCTGTACCTCAGGCCCGTCTTCACCGACAAGAACAATGTCATCGGCAAATAGCATACACCAGGGGGTCTCTTCCTGTATCTCCGATGTCAAGGCAACCATTATTAACAGGGAGAGGTACGGGCTTAGCACTGAGCCCTGATGCAGGCCTACCTCCACACTGAACTCGTCGGTGTTGCCAGCAGCACATCGTACGTAGGTTCTCGATCGATAACACTTTGCACTTTCCCATTCTTCATATTTCGTACTGCCTTTCTTAATTCATCTTTGGCAATCTCCTTCACTAAACCTACATTTACTCGTCGCTCATTTAAGTTTCCACTCCACGCATTCTCTTCATTCATAAGTTTTTCAAAATACACTTTCCATCGATTTTTTACTTCATCTTCTTTTACTAAAACTGTACCCTTTTCATCTTTTATACATCTCACATGTTTGACATCTTTCGTTCTATCTCTCTTTCTTTCTCTAAGCGGTAGATTACTTTTTGGCCTTTAGGTCCATCAAGGGCCTTAAATAGTTGTTCTTGAGCCTGGGATCTAGCTATCGCCACCGCTTTTTTTGCCTTTTTACTCAATTCCTAATACCTTACCTTTTTTGCTTCTTTTTCACTGTCATTCCCGTTTTCTTTCTGCCATTCCTTGAAAGCATTCTTATTTTCTTTAATCGCCTCCTGTACCTATTCAATCGCACCTATTCCACCACCATGTATCCCTATCAATAGCACTTTTACCTTTTGTTTCGCCAAACACTTCTTTTGTTTCTTTCCTGATACAACTTGCCATTTCATTCCAACACTCATTCACTGATTTATCCACTATATTTTTCATTTTTATGAAACCACCACTTGATTCGAGGAGGTAGGCCCGCTACTTTGACAGTTTAGTCGAGAGTAAGTAGTTTATGTTGCTTCACTACCCCTTCCCCTGGCAGCACCTTGCAGTTTTTGACACAGAACAATCTACTCCTCCGGATAAGAAAGTAGTCGATCTGTGTCACGTGAATACCACTCTTGTATGTAATTAGGTGCGGATCCCGTTTCGTAAACCAGGTATTCACAATCGCCAGGTTAAGGGAAGAAACAACTTGTAGCAGTGTTTCACCGTCATTGTTACGGGCTCCGTAGCCCCATCCTCCATGCACTCTTTCATAGTCATCATTTACTCTTTCTACATGGCCTTTAAATCATCTCCTATACATTATTTCCTCACTTTCTGGTATACTCAAAATTACTGTATCAAATTACTCCTAAAACTTTTCTTTCTCCCTGTTATCACCATCTACTCTGTGGTACATACACGCTGATCACATTTAGCACCAGACTCTCATATACAACTTTTACAACTATTATTCTGTCGTTCACTCTTTTCACGTCGGTCACTCCTTCTTTCAGATTAACGTCCAGTACTACATCAACTCCATTCCTTTTTGTAATCTTCTATATATATAATACGCCAGTGAAGCCGCTTCTCCTCCTAAACTAAGATTCGCACAGTCAAGTGTAGCACACCGTTGGAAAGGTCGAGGTCTCAAGTGGTGCGATAAGATTAGAAATTTGACAAAAAGTAAAAAAAAAATATAAAAATATTACTTGCGCAGTTTGCGCTAAGGGTTGCTAGTATAACTTATATCCTTCACCAATCTCTCTTGCACTTGCGCCCTTCCACTTAGTCTGAAATGAAATGAATTGAAATGATTTATTTATTTGTATATGTCACTAAATGGCTCTTACAAACGTCAGTAAGTACTTAAAATAAAAAAAATGTCATTGCTTCTATATTTACGATAGATAAATTTAATATAATATTTTAGATAGATTAAGATACTGCATGTCTCTGCAAACAAGCTACATTTTTTCTTCTTCTTTTAAACACATCGGCTAATTCTCTTTCTTTCCCAGTCATAGACCCAACTTTCCAACTTGTAAATCTCAGTCTTACTTCTCTTTCGCTATGGGCTTGCGTCTTACGTCGCATCCACCCCCGATGTGACAACCCTTGTCCACTTCCCACAGGTACCGGGTGCTGTTCCTGCGCGTCGCCTATGTATACTATTAATATTAACTTTTTAATCAACTTTTTATCTTGTAAATATTTGTGTGGGTGTGCTGGCGGGTGGTGCAGAGACTGCAACCTTTTAAATTAAACGTAGTGCACGGGTACATTAATATAATATTTATTATTTATACTTTATTTCCTGTTTAAGTAAGTATATTTCATAAGTAAGTACCTACCTTAATTTATTTACATTTTATTTAATTTTTATTTTATGAGTTACGAATCTAATGACAGCTGCCCATTTTATTCTGCTCTTGAGTCTAGCGATGACAGTTTTGCTGTTTTTGTTGTAATTTTAATAAATCAAAGTTTTTCAATTATTGTTGCTTTATTTAATAACGTCAGTAACAACTATCACATTTTAATTAGGTATCTCTGAATATATGTTATAATATATAATATATATATGTATATCTGAATCAAATAATAGTAGCTATCTGTTTCGCGCACACTGATTAAATCAGTCTATTGGTACTCCTCTAGCTATAATATTAAGAGTTACGGCCTTGTGGAAAGCCACAGGTACATCAGAATAACTTCTAAGTAAAGTAATAAAACACTTAAAAAAACTGTTTTTTTATCGAAAATTAAAAAAATGGCCGCAATGCGAGAAATAAACTAGTGAGTGTTTTACAGTTTGAGAATCCTTATTAAACGCACTAACTTTTAAAATTACTTGCCTAACTCATCTAGTACATTTTTTTTTCAGTGTGGCCAGTTAAAACTGAGCTAAGTATTTATTTTGAATTTTTGGTTGGGCAAACGGTGACATTTTACTTCCGAGCTAGAGAAATTGAGTTTAAATTTCAGTTTAGACTTTAAAGAAAAAGTATTCAGGGTTACATTAGAGAAAAAACAAAACAAAAAAGTACATATCTGTAGCATCAGGAATGAAAAAACATTCACAAGGCCTAGATTTTCTCTACTTTTTTTGAACGTCTATAATTTTTAAAATACAAGACCTAGATTTTTTTTAATATTTTTCTGACAACTGTTATGACCTAGCCTGTTACCCGATTCCGGCTTGACGTCAACTTCTGGGACACCCTGTATATATGTATATATATATTATGGCATTATATGTAGGTTTATATACGTTTATGTATATTTAAGTTATTAATTATTTAAGTAGTTATTAAAATTTAAGTCTATGACCTTCATATGAACTATTTTTTTTATTACTTTTACACCAATTTAAATTTTTCTTTTCTCTTTCAACAATACTACTATGCACCTACTACTAGATCTATCTGCATCACCCTAAAATTGTCTGGAAGATAATGCCTGTGGCATTAAGTCCGCCATTGTACAATAACTGTGCAAAAAGTATAAATAAATAAATAAAATATGTTTCCGAAATCCAATTCAATGAATAATACACAGAACATAACCAATCTAAACTTACAATATCCGTCAATATGAATCCAGTCGCTATTGGTGCGAATGAACCAATAATATTCGCAGCAAAACTACTAAGGCTCATCATTGTGCCTGCGAAATTCGGTGATATATCTATGTGGTTTACCTGTAATTAAATTTGTTGAGTTTATGGATAAAATTACAAAATTTGGTGTGTGGTCAAAGGCCCTATCATCATCTCCAGAGCTCAAGTAATACTCACCTGCACGAGGCAACTGCTGACACACGGACGAGACGCAAGAATACCCTTGGTGCACAGATACAGCAATAGTCGCGTCACTTTCAAACACCATCAAAATAAGAGTATGTAGTAACAAAATGTAAGATTAATCGGATCTTCATCACATAGTAAGCGAGCTGATGATTCTTAAAAATTAAAGTTTAAAAGCAACCATCTCAAACTGTTTCTTTTGGCTTTCGAATAAATTAATACATTCTATCTCCTATGATGCCATTCATAATAGGTAACAACAAATTCACAAATAATACTTATTACTCCCCTAGTTACCAGTGGTTAAAAATACTAATAAGTTGAATGTGGATTTAAACCTACCTGAAATCCACTTTGTGCCGCTATTTTAAATGAACAAATAAGAACCAAAATTGTTTCTACAACATAAATATTATGAGGTGCATACGCTAATGCTATCAAACCAATACCAGCGGGAATCATACCTGTAATCATAACATATTTTGCAGAGTATTCAAATACTATTAATCCACATTTTCAGTTAAAATTGTCAGATAAACGGGATTTAATCGTGATAGCACTATGGCACTATAATTCAATTATGTAGGTCTTGTCGCCCTTGTGGTCGTTTATTCATAATTTGGATAAATTATGAATAAACGACCACAAGGGCGCAAAATTGCAAAATATAGTAACTTTAAGAACTTTATTACATTGAACTTTAACTCAGTAAAATTTCAGGTTGTTAAATAGGATTATAAACATTTGTGTACTCGCTTTACGATTAACGACTTATTACTTAAACTTATGTCAGGCAAATTGATCGGGGATCCTGCGGAATATGGCCCTATACGGGGCTGCCGTATGGGCGGATAGATTGTAGGTCAAGGCGAACGTGACTCTGTTAAACAGGGCACTTCGAACCTTGGCCGTTAAAACCATACTGATATCCGATCTCCGGAGAGGCTAAGAGACATCTCTTAGCCGGGAACCATGCATGGGACCTGGAAGCGAGAGCCCTTGCGTCATTTCCAATGGCGCAAGGCACAGAGGCAGAGGCACTGGCGCGGGACCACAGACCTGCGTGTCTGAAATCGAGGACCAGCGTTCCCAACTCCGCCAGGATCTCATGGAGTCATGGAGGGACTTAAGCAACCCAAGTGGGGAACCATCATCATCGCGGCGGTGAGACCGATCAAGGACGAGTGGCTGCAAAGGCAGCATGGTGACCTCATGTATCGTGCGACTCAGATCGTTTCCGGGCAGGAATGCTTCGGTAGCTATCTGTTTCTCATCCATCGTAAGGTCACACCCCAGTGTCAACACTGCGAGGTTTCCGACGACGACACCGCACTGTGGCACTGCACGTGTGCGAGTCAGCGCCGGGACCTCGTAGTGAGTCTGGGGGTGGATACCCTCTCGCTGGAGGCCATGCTTCAAGCCATGGTCTCCAGCGGGAGTGGGTGGAACGCGGCCGTGTCCTTCTGCGAGCAGGCCATGCTCGCGAAGGAGGCGGCCGAGAGGGAGAGGGAGCATACCCTCCCCGCCGAGTTCCGAAGTCAGAAGCGAGGGCGCCGCTGACCCATCGCCCAAGATCATCGACCTCCATAATCGGGGCCTAAGGACGGCGGGATAGTCACCCGCCGTCCTTACAGAAGCATGCTAGAAGGGTAATTACGAGGTAAGTAACAAGGCAACGTAAATGTCGAACTTACCCACAGAGTTGGCAATTTTTCTTGTATTAGTAACGCTTGCTATATTTTTTATAATTAGCCAGTCAGTGAGCCAACTAAAGAAAAAGTTGGAGAACCACATTATCAGGAAAGGTAATGCTGTCAGCAACCCATTCTGTGAATCAATCATTAAAGATTTACAAACATTAGTGGCAGTTTTTTTTTGTACTTCAAAACAATGAGTTTGCTTAAACTATTCTTAAAATATTTGGAAAGAAATTGTAAATTGTTCACAAAAGCTGAACCCGCCGATGACATCAGCTTTTGTGATCTATTTATAATTTCTTTCTTAATTGAGCGAAGCGAGCCGAAGGCGAGCTTAGCTCTCAACGGGTGACTCAAATTACGATTTATGTTAAATTGTTTCTCGGCGAATACTCGGCCGATTTCGGATTTTCTTGCACTCATCAAAAGCTTACAGAATTACCCAGGTTCTTACGGAGCCAGAATTTTGAATTTCGATCAAATAAAAATAATTTAATTGATGGTAAAAATTCCCATAGCGTAATGACAAAAAATACTTTGACAGAGTTATATCGCTTTGAATCAAAACTAGCTTCGCTCAAATATATGCTGCAGCGTAACGGTACGTTTCGCGAATGCGGCGACCTAGTTATTTGCGGTTGGTACAGTAATCGGGTCTAGGGATCGAACCGCAAAATTAAGTTTGTTTTTTATTGTGTATACTTTGCCGAGATAAAAAGTAAGCCAGTAGGTTCCCAGGATATTAAAGAATAATTATACCTAGTATTTTAAGAATTAGTGGTAGTGGTAATATAAAATTGCCGGTGCAGCTGTATTTGAGCCAGTTGGGGTTAAGAGGGTCGGGTTATGGGATCTGAGCACTCGCCACCTTTATAGATACATCGCTAAGCGTCTGATTGATGCTTCTTAGGACCAGACTAAGGCTGGCCTGGCCCAAAGTAATGAATAAATAAATACATAAAGAATAAGTGCATTATGTGCGTACTCGTATAATGTAATCTCTATTTTAAATAAATCACAATCACCTATGCATATCTGTCGTTTTTTCGTATTAATTTTCGTGTAAAAAGTAAAATATAGATTATGAAACGCAAAATTTACTAAAAAGTTCTAGTTTTGTTTGAAAGGGCAAGTATATGAATGCCGTTAGTGCTACGAGTATAAACTAAACTTATTGATTAACAGCAAGGTAATTTAGCACAAGTCGGATCGATGGGAATTTTTGATATTTAATTTTTATTTATAATGGTGTTCTTAAGACCTGCACCAATTTGCAGCTCTATACGGATGAATGCAACCTTACAATTTTGTTCCGAATATTTTAACTAAATTACTCTGTCAACTAACCTGATTTGAGGTTTTTTTTTAGAAACAGGTGTAGGACTCGGTAAAATAAAGCTACCTACGAAAAATGAGCTTGCTGTTAATCAATGAATTTTTCGATTCAATGTTCTACGGCCCTTGTACTACTAATATTGACTTCATCGATTCCCACTTGAGTATGTATTACTATTTTATTATACTTATTGGTTGGTTTATGGGACCATTGTTAGCAGTTTCCATGTAAGCATTTCAAAAGGTAAGTAGTTGTTATTTACCGATTTGATATTCACTCCCATTATTTTGTCTAAATAAGCTGGCACTTCAGAGTATAAAAATACTTGTCCCCAAGTTTGACCAATGTGTGCTATAATTATTGCGTAAACACCTTTGTAGCTAAGTATTTTTAACCAGGGTACAGGCATTTTCTAGAAAAGAAAAAAATGAGCTATACATATCACATCATAATAAGTTCAGTATACAACTTGACTTGACTAAAATATGTACAGACACACAATTTATACTGTTTTATAGATTTAAGGCCTCTAAAATATTTTTCAAATAATCGCAACAACGATGATCTCAGGCTGTATTCGAACCAGCGATAGTTCCTTTTCCAGGGTTCAAGCCAACTGAACGAGATCTTAGGTCTTAAAATCATCGTTTTTACGATTGATATTTTTAAATATATTTTAAGAAGTAAGCAATTATTATTTGCTTAAAACATAGATAGTTGACTTAAAACTAATAATAAGATAAAGAAAGTCACCTTTTTACCGTCACTTCCACCTAACTCACTCTCAATATATTCTTTCTCAACATCAGAAATTTTCTTATGTTGATGTGGTGTGTCATACACTAGGAACCACACCACTAGAGATGCCAGTCCTGATAATACTCCATAGAATCTGAATATACCTGGCCAACCAAGAAACGAAGATGATATAAAACCTGTCAGAGGTAGGCCGAAGACAGTTCCCAAAGCTTGACCTGAAATTTTTATTAACATTGAGTTTATTTATTTTTCACTTTCATAACTTATATCCTACTTTTAACGGGAATCTCCACGCAACATGGCGTAGATAATGTATAAACACATTTCTTTCACTGTCGGACGTTTTGACCTGGTTGTGTTACAGCAAACAGTCACTCAGCCTGTTACCTACCTAAGTATAAAGATCCAACTTAAGGTATACCAATGGTTTAGTTTAGTTAACATCCTATCCTACTAATATTACGAGTATAAACGCGAAAGATTGTGAGTATGTATGGATGGATGTTTGTTACTCTTTCACGTAAAAACTACTGAATGGATTTTAATGAAACTTTACAATAATATAGCTTATACATCAAAATAACACATAGGCTACAATTTATAAAGATATTGTGTGAATTGTTCAAAATATGACGAAATTAAGCGACGCGGCGCGACGTGAACGGGAAAAAATCCAAATTACCACGCGGACAAAGTCGCGGGCGACCACTAGTCTATTCTATTTACAATAGTAAAATGTGCTATGAAAAGACTGAATTAGAAAACTAAGATTGCGTTGTATGATGTGGAAAATAGGTTTGAGATTTTTACCTACCTAAATCTTAAAAACGACAATGTAAGGTTAGTTTTTAACCAGCATCAATACTCTTTTTTCAACGGGTACTAGCAGAGCTACCAAGACCAAAGCCGAAGACCCCAGAATTGCGACCATAGTAATATGGGTTTTTTGGTGACGTGGTCCTAAAATTTTAACTAAAAGGTATCAGAAACAAGGGACGTCAAGAAAATAGCAAAATGGCGTAGGACGCATTGTTTTCTATCTTGCTTTAATTAAGACGTGGTTCCATTATCGAAAAAGATACTTGCCTCCGTAGACAATAGAGGCTAATCTTCCTCTTTCACGGAGTGGTGCCCATTTCCCTAGAGTAGTGTGCAGACCAGGGACTATACACGCCTGGCTGAGTCCCTGTGTAAGTCTGCAGATCACTGCACAGTACCAGCCACCCTGAAGACAACGAGATGTACATTATTATTCTCTATAACCATAATTGCTAAATGTATACCAAAAAAAAATCATGTCTTCTGCTAGCATAGTAGGTACTGAAAATACTTACGTAATAAGAGACAACAGGAAACAGAATAGAAACCACAAAGTTGATCGTCATTGCACCATTTAACATATACTTGGCCCCAAATCTATGTGCCAACTGTCCTGCCGGCACCTGAAGTAACATGTAACCCCAGAAAAAAGAGGCTATTACCGTATCTTGCACTTTCTTACTCCAATTGAACTTTGGGTACTGAAAAATAAAATAACAAAATATTAACTGTTAAGTACATTATGACAAACGATTTTTTTAGCAGACGTCGCTTTCATATAAATTACCTTTTGCAAAACGTGTTATTAACTTTACATAACACAATTAGTTTAATTTTTCAAGTACAGAATAATATATCTTCAACACCACCGTAATTACTTAATTCATTACTTACCGGTGGAACTAACATTAGACTATTCAGAATTCCTTTAGGCCTAAAGTCTTCAGATGCTTTTATTTCTTGATCTTCAGTAAAATTATGATCATTTGTGAAATCTGTCATAGCTACGAGCGATACTCCCATGCATGATCTCATACTGTAAGCTATCGTCAATATACAGAACAGTATGATGCATTGTTGATGTCTGTAGCCCCAACCGATTTCTGTAGTGTGAATTTACAAAGATTTATGTGTAGATTGATGAAACAATAAGTAGTAATTTAGTTAAGAAGTACAACGATTAATGGTGTCGGTATTTATAAAATGTATTACCCGGCTGAAAATTTCGCTTAAGAATAACCGGATCCGGATGTTTGGCTTTATTGTAAGTTATAACCAGAAACTTGGGATGGCGCTCGCTTCGCTCCCTTAATAGACCTACAGAGCGTGGGAAAGAGAAGTCCGGAGAAGTCATCATCATTCGAACATTGCCTATAAGTAATAAAGATAGGCGATGACGTACTTTTATCTGTGTCAGTGTCAGTGCCAACAATTTTCCGTAGTTTTCCAAATAACAAAAAGATCATTTATCTTGTAAACTGGCGAAAATTTGATTTATAAAATATAAGCGAATCCTTGTGTTGTTTTCAATAAAAGTGTATTTAAGAGCCATGATGTCTTGTTGTATAAGTAATTGTAATGTGACTAAAGCTGACAATCCAAATAATTATACGTTTCACAGGTAAATACAAAATTTTTCAGCAATTCTTAAATAACATATATTTGTTTATGTCGTGTATTAATGAAATAAGTAAAAAATTCTAATGCAAGGATGCAATGCAATGCACTAATATTTCCTAGTCACAATGAAGAATTAATCTTAAATAACGTAAAATAGAAGAAAGTCTTTTTACGATAGAGCTTGACCACCTGATGACGTCACGATTATCGATACATCGATAAACCATGTCAAATAGAAGTATAATGTTATACGTTCCCGCCTGTTTTTTGGAATGATTATTATTATTATTTAGATTAGATTACTTAGACAATTTTTTATTTGAATTTCATAAAATCATAACATAGTATAAGTCAAAGTCTGTCCGTCCCTCCCTATGTAAGCATAGTGAAAAAGACTACAGTTAACTAAATTTTAATATTAATTTTCCTATAGATTAAACTACCTTAAACAAGATCAGTGTCTTCTTATGTACATAGGCATATTATTTCTCCGCCCAACGAAAGCACACCTGATGGTACGGACTCACCACGAGCTTCAAATTATTAAATTAAAAAAGGATTATTTTTTTGGTAATTTGTGTAATGTAAATAGTGAAGACTTATTTTACTTATTTTTTTCTACTGCATTATGTAGAAACCATAATATTATTTTATTTTAAATAAAATTGTCTTAATGTTTAACGACTTATTATTTTAGCATTAAATCATGTTGTCATTCTTTCTCTAATGTGTAGCTACATGGTCCATGAGTCCAAAAAGTCATGAGTCAATCAAAAATGGAACTGGAACACTCAGTGGGAATTGGGAAGAAGAAACGGTTGGTGCCGTGGAAATCTGCTAAATAAGCTGAACTGTTTCATGGTTATGAATGTCATATAATATCCTAAATGCTGAACTAACTTAAAGAAACATAGTTTTGTCGTGACCGTTCGTCCGTCTATTTCATTCTCGGCTTTCCTCCTACGGTTAAAGCTAAGAAAATGAAACTGTGCATAAATATGTGTGTATTTATAAGGGGGACTAATACAAGGGCTACAATAAAATAATGAAATTTTTTTTTGAGTCGCCTCCCCTGGTGAAAATGTTTTTTTTTCTACCGTCAACCCCATCGTATATAAATAGATGGTAGTTTAAAAATATTTAGAAGTTGCAAAGACAAATTTTTGGTTTAAGAATCCGTTTTCGAGACATTCAACTTTAAAGCCCATATTTTCGTTAAACAAAGCTTCCTTAAGCAAAGTTTAAAATCTTAAAAAGTCATGATTCTATGCAATTAAACTTTCAAGACAAACTATAACAGATCAGATAACTTTGTTAGTTCAGGAGTTATAGGCTAACAACATGACTACGAACCCTATTCTTTGCGTGAACCACGCACTTGGTCGGATTGTTTTTAACTAATGCCAGTGCGAGGTAAGCGAAAAGTATAACGGATTAGTGAGATTCTATTGTATTACTTAGAAATAACACTCAATTTGTTTTCGATATTTTGCGTATTCCATAGTGTACACAACACTGTTTCACCCACACATTTGCATTTTGGTTTTGGGATCGCCTCTGAAATGTCTTTGTGTATCTTTCTACATACTATATCTATGGTTATAACACTCACAACTTACAGATAATGACGTCTTGTTTCCCGCCAGACACCTTGTTGGACCCACGTAATTGCGGACAAGCCGAATGACCTAAGTATTGTCGTTTGTGGACACTTTGGGGATATTCGCTATGTAAACACATAGGTACCCTAGTTACTTATATTCCCTTTAACGTCTACAGCCGTGTTAACATGCCAGGGGTTTACCACTGGTGACCGAAATTCATTTGATCATTTGACGTGTGACCGATAAAACATTTAACAGACTATTCTACTACTGATCGAATGAACAACTGACTAAAAGAGTTTTTATCGAACAAACATTTGGTATTTTTACTACTGATGGAATGAACGTTTGGCCGAAAAACAGTTGCCTGAAGAATATTTTAACGAACAAACCTTTGGTATTTTTACTACCGATTTCATTGATGAATTTTACTTATAAACTATTTATTAAGTGTAGACTCAAGTTAATCTCATAATTCAACCAATTAACCAACTCGCTTTTTATATATTCTGCGTTATTATTGGTTATCGACTAAAGTCGACGCTGGCTGTGCTAGCCTTTTAAGGCTGCTAGCCTTTTAAGTTATCTTACTTAAAAATCTTGTACTAGCAGATATTTTACTTACCTTTAAATTTGCTGTCGTGCTGGTTGTTGTAGACTTCCTTTTTATATGACATTGTTTTTTTTAAAAAAGAGGAGCTCAACTAACTGTTTTTCAAGAAATTTGACAATATTTAATTTTTTTCAGTATTACTAAATTAAAATTTAAATGCATTTCTCTTTATTTTTTTTAACCTAAGTAGTTTATTATAAAAATAATGATATGAGACTGTTGACGTGCGTCAGATTTTCTTGTAGGTTTATTAGATGCAAGATAGTAGTCCTAATAACGTCATCTCCCTTCACTGTTACTCGTAAAATAATCTATTACATAAAAATATATTTATATGCGTAATTTTATTTCATGGACACATAATCCGTAGCCTATAGCCTATCATTGTTTAAATATTATATTTTCAACGAAACAAAATCAATAGTAGTAAAAGCAGATAGCTGTGCACTGTACTTAGATACGTATATCTTGACACTCTTAAGTCGTGTCTTTCTCCGTGACGATGCCGGGGTAAACAGTCTCATAATTATACTATTTCGCTTTTGTTACAGCTGGCGGTCCGCGTGCAAGTAAGGGTGACTTGGATGGAATCCTAGTGTACAATTTTACTCTATGCAAATAAGGGATACAAGTTGTTACCTAAATGAAAATGTTATATTTTTCCTTTGTATGACTTTCAAGACAGTGTACATACAGCCTTAACATTGAAATGTTTGCGTTTCTCTTTCTATCGTATGTTTCCTAGTAAAACTAACCTCTTTCATGAACAACACTATCATGTTTGTTTTTCTATTAAAAATTATTATTATGATAAGAAGTGGTCGATCGCACGAATCAAATAACTAATCAGATACCAGTATACATCAACATTCTATATTAATATATAATATTTTTTAAATATTCAAAGATTCCAAAATAAGATACTTCGGAGTGTAGTCAATGCTCCCTGGTACCTAAAATATCCTACTAATATTATAAACGCGAAGTTTGTGAGTATGTAAGTATGTATGGATGAATGGATGTTTGTTACTCTTTCACGTAAAAACTACTGAATGGATTTTAATGAAACTTTGCAATAATATAGCTTATACATCAGAATAACACATAGGCTACAATTTAAAAAGATATTGTGTTAATTGTTCAAAATATGACGCGGCGCGACGGGAACGGGAAATTACCAAGCGGACGAAGTCGTGGGCGATCACTAGTTTTACAATATGAAACGCAAAAACGATAATTTCAGGCTGGATTCATACCAACGACATTCCCATACCAGTGGTATGTCAAGCTAACTGACGAATTCCTTTAGGATCCTTAAATATTAAGACCGACGATGTGACAATTAACAAAACAGTACGGTACACACTACTCCGATGTAGGTATCTAACGATTAACGGACGGGTCAACTCAGTAACAGAATGTTTTTAGTATTAACTAGTGGTCGCCCGCGACTTCGTCTGCGTGGTAATTTGGATATTTCCCGTTCCCGTCACGCCGCGTCATATTTTGAACAATTCACACAATATCTTTATAAATTGTAGCCTATGTGTTATTCTGATGTATAAGCTATATTATTGTAAAGTTTCATTAAAATCCATTCAGTAGTTTTTACGTGAAAGAGTAACAAACATCCATCCATCCATACATACTTACATACTTACATACTCACAAACTTTCGCGTTTATAATATTAGTAGGATAATGCCAAGATTATCAGCATGCTTAAGAACAAAGAATTGCAATTCTAACAGGCCATTAGTAAAGTAAAGAACAGAAACACAAAACGTCGTGTACTTTTTTATTTTAAATTTTACAATCACCTTTACTGTAGGTACCCACATCCTATACGTTGAATCGTATAATTAATTTCATCAAATATAATGTATATTTAAATCAAGTATAATGTATACCTAAATAAATTAACACTAATTGTAAAACTATAATGGCGTAGGTAAGCCTGATTTTCACTGACGAGATTTTATCATCATCGGTAAACTCTCTTCGTCATTTTTGCATTGTTGTGGCTCATTCCAGTCCGCTTTCTCGGCGGTTCCTAAGATCACGTACGCAAGATTTGTGAAGAAATAAAACCCAGCTGCCATGAAAAACACCAGCCTCCATAGGTGTTGGTCTTCCTGAAATTATTGAAACCAATTATCTATCTTCGACGAACCAGGCGTGATTATAATATATTTATGTATGTTACCTACTGTTAAAATATGTTTCTGAAATAATACGCAAAACGTAACTAATCTAAATTTGCTGTCTGTACTTACAACATCGGTCAATATAAATCCAGTCGCTATAGGTGCAAATGAAGCTACAGTATTTGCAGCAAAATTACTAAGGCTCATCATTGTGCCAGCGAAATCAGGTGATATATCTATGTGGTTTAACTGTAATTAAATTTAATGAGTTTGTAGATTAAATCACGAAATTTATGGGTGCCTTTCAACATTCCCAGAGCCGAAGTCATCCTTCCTGAACAAGGCACCTGCTGACAACAGGACGAAGCACTGGCAAGAAACTTAAAGTGCCTGGAAACAGAAATAGACTGTCCCCCTATTATGTAGAATCTGGCCTCTATGGAAAGGCACCTTGGTAACCGACGACCGACCTTACAGGCCAGAAGGGTGGCGATCTTTGGGGTTTCCGCTCACGCACCCTCGCTTACCTTCGCAGAATAAAACCCGGCAATGGACATTAAGGCGGACATTAAAAAAATCCCTTACTTTTCGCCGGGGGTTAATAATTCTTGGTCTTACCAACCTGGAATCCACCGTTTGACGCTATTTTAAATGAACAAGTAAGAACCAAAATTGTTTCTACGACATAAATGTTATGAGGCGCATATGCCAATGCTATTAATCCAATACTAGTAGGAATCGTACCTGCAATAAATACATATTTTGCAGAGTAATGAAATAAAAATAATCCATATTTTCAGTTAAAATTTACATATAAACGGAATTTATTAATAATAATACCAAAGCAATATCTTGCTGAAATTCAATCATAATTTATTCAGTGCAAAATATATTGTTCAATGATCTTTTTCACATTGTACTATTCAATAAAATTTCAAGTTTATCCGTGCGTTACAAAGGAGTACATAGTTTATAGTAGGGCACGGAAGATGGAGGCTTCACTTTTAGTTACTCGAGCACCGCGGAAACCTACTAGAATGTGTAGATTAGATGACAGGAAGCATAAAATGGTCTCGTGCATTTTCACTTTGGTTTTGGCAGCTACAGAGTTTCAAAGTTTCAAAAAATAATCATGACATTGTTAATGACCCAACGTGTAAAATGTACAGAAATCTGACGATTTATATAGGGGTGGATTTAGAGAGGGGTGAAATTGCAAAAAAAAGCTGGTATTCAGTTAACCCTATAGAATCTTTCAATTCCTTAATCTGACGATTTGAAATTGACGCGAGCTGGCAGTAACGGTTTGAAGATGTAAAAAAATCTCTCCCTGTACTAACTCGAGCGCGTCACATTAGCATAGTGAAGGTTCAGTTAAATTTTCTTCAATTAGGACTTTATATGAAAACAAATTACAGCTGAAATCTTAATAAATAGTATAATACTAGCGGAAGCTGGCAGCTTTACCCTCGTGAAAAAGTTTTAGGGTTCGCGATTCCCGCAATAACACATTTCCGGGATAAAAAGTAGTCTACGTTATACCCTAATACATCAGCTATCCGCCAATGAAAGTTCTGTTAAAATTGGTCAAGCCGTTTCAACCCTTTCATCTGTTGAGTTCATACTTGGTTACTTGTCAATATGTAAGGTATCCTACCATAATATAAATATAAATCTAACGCGCTCCAGTAACTACAAATTTTCATACTACCCTACTAGGTATTAGTGTAGTTTCAATTACGAATTAGTGATTTATACGTAAGGAAAATTTCACTTTATTACGAAGCCTATGGACTATTATGTAACTGTATGTAAAAAAGCAACGACTTAGTCGCACTTACCTAAAGAGTTGGCAATTTTTCTTGTATTAGTAACGCTTGTTATATTTTTTATAATCATCCAGTCAGTAAGCCAACTAAAGAAGAAGTTGCAAAACCACATTACCAAGAAAGGTAATGCAGACAGCAACCCATTCTGTGAATCAATCGTTAAAGATTTACAAACATTAAAATCATGAAAGGGTCAAAAAAATATAAGGTGGTGTATAAAATAAAATTGCTGCTGCAGATGTATTTGAGCCGGTTGGGGTTGAGAGAGTTGAGATATGTGATGGTGTCCGAGCGCTCGCCGTCTTTATAGAGACACTGCTCACCGTCTGTTTGATGCAGGAAGCTGGCCTGGCACAAAGAATAAGTATCGTCGTTCAACGTGGCAACGCACCCAGTATTCTATTAAACTGCCAGTTGGCAATGACGCGGACGATTTTTTACACAATCTGTTCAAAATATTGTTAGTTCATAATATTATGTACAAGTTCATACAATGTAATCTCTATTTTAAATAAATCACATTATTTTAAATTTAAATTTAAATCATGCTTCAGTATACTCTTTTAAATTAGGTATAACTACATTGACTGCCTCGGTGGCTCAGTGGTATGAGTATGCGACTGCCGCCCCTGAGGTCCCAGGTTCGATTCCGGGTCGAATCGAATTATTTGTGTGATCCACAAATGTTTGTTTCGGAGTTTGGGTATTTTCTATGTATGTTAAGTATGTATTTAGAAATATATAAGTATGTTTATCAGTTGTCTAGATCCCATAACACAAGCTTATATTAGCTTAATTTGGGCTAGATGACGTTGTGTGAGAATGTCCAAAAATATTTATTTATTTATTTATTTATTATTTATATTTTTCTTTTTTTCAACCGACTTCCAAAAAAGGAGGAGATTCTCAATTCGCCTGTATGTTTTTTTTTAAGTGAAAACTTCTTTAGGCGCACCGCACACAGATTTTTTGTGGGTAGTAAGTTAGGCTTATCCATCATGCTCTGAGGTGAAACACTCGATCGGGTGAACTCGGGACCGCCGAGAGTACTCGAGCGAGAAACACCGCACACAGATTTTTCGTGGGTAGTAAGTTAGGCTGATCCGTCATGCTCTGAGGTGAAACACTCGATCGGGTGAACTCGGGACCGCCGAGAGTACTCGAGCGAGAAACACCGCACACAGATTTTTCGTGGGTAGTAAGTTAGGCTGATCCGTCATGCTCTGAGGTGAAACACTCGATCGGGTGAACTCGGGACCGCCGAGTGTACCCGAACGAGAAAGATACAGTCGGCTGCTCTTCGCAGTTGTATCGCTGTATTTCGTATGATCAATTCTTACGTCTTAATTGTCTTTATGAAATTAATAGTTATAATTGATACGTAATGATATTTATTATTTTAACAACTATCCGTTTTACATTGTGAGGTTAGTGTGTGTATTTAGCGGTTTGGTAATATTGAAAAATAATACATTTAGAAAAAATTATATTATATTGAAAAAAAGAATTATCAACAATAACCGTTACACAAATCATAATTATTGTTATTGATATTATATAAAGGGATTCGATCGTATAGGTAAGTCACCTCATGTTTATATATATGCGTATATATAAATATATATGTATGTGTAATATAATTAAAAATTATATAAATTATAAATTATAATTAAAAATTAACTTTTATTTCTGTGAACTTTTACTTTCCTATATTCAAACATAAATATTATTTACATTAGTACAATGATTAGGATTGGCCAATGAAGTTTTCACTTCTGCCGTACGGTCTTACGCGCACACTCTAGTTTTTTTATGTTTTTGACCTCATATCTTCAGACTGGGTGAACTGATTTTGATTTTTGTTTAATTGGAAGCTACTACTTACCAAGTGGTCTCATAAAATTCGGACAACTATTTGGTCCCATTTCGGTAGTTTGAAGTCGGTTGCTGTGTCAATTTATGAGGTGTATTTTATTGTTACTACTGACAGGTTTTTAAAAAATCTTCCCTACTTTATGGGACCTTTGTTAGTTCCATGTGAGCATTTCCAAGGGTAGGAAGTAGTTATGTTTGCAGTTTCCATGTTAGCATTTCAAAAGGTAAGTAGTTATTATTTACCGCTTTGATATTCACTCCCATGATTTTGTCTAAATAAGCTGGCACTTCAGAGTATAAAAATATTTGTCCCCAAGTTTGGCCAATGTGTGCTATAATTATGGCGTAAACTCCTTTGTGACTAAGTATTTTCAACCAAGGTACAGGCATTTTCTAGAAAATAAGCTTAATGCATTATTCTAATTCAGCAGATCCTCTCTCGGCAGGTCTTTAAGTAATTATAACTTATTCTTGTCATTCGATTTTGATGACTTGAGTTTAAGTACACAACTTTACTTTAATAAATATACCTAGGTAGGTACCGAATTCAAAAAGAAAAAAATAATCGCACCAGCGATGATTTTACGCTGTATTCGAACTAATGACGATAGTTCCTTCTTGAGGGAGAATATTCGAGCCAACTGACCGAGATCTTTATATCTGGGAACGTAGAATTTATCTCTCACATTGTTCGTCTCAAAATCATTAGTTTTTGCGACTTTTTAAAAGATAAAAATTAGTAAACAATATTTAATTTTATAAAGTTAATACTATCAGGCGTTACTTTTCGGAAGTCCATAGTTAAATTAAATAAATCTAACTACTTTGCAATATTCCGCCACATGCAAATTACCCAACTCTCGTATTTATTCATGCACAAGTCCGCCCTCCAAACCCACTTAGGCCGAAAGAATAGAGAAATAATTTTGAAAATAGAATAAATATGAAAGTTGTGTTATCGTGCAAAAAATAATAAAAACCTACAGCTAAGCAACTAAACCCATAAAGAACATATATCAGCTTTTAGAAACAATCGCCCAGAACGGTCTCATTTCGCAAAACATTTGTTGGATTCCGGTCACTCCCTACCTAATCCTCACACTTATGACGTTCTGCACACCTGCAACAAAGGACTGAGCCTTTCGGTTTTGGAACAATTAGAAATCTACAAACATAGACGCTTGAACCCTAATATTTTAAATGATCAACTTAATTTCGCCTCTTCCCCTTTGCTGCGGGTAGGTATACGTCATTCAAACAACGGTGGTGGGTAGACATAAAATAATTTGGTATTATGGTTGTGGGTAGAAATAAAAAACCTAGGATATAAATAGGTGCGGTTTACGAGTTGTGGCTCATTCGGTCGCCGTGCGCCGAGCCATCGACATCTCCTGATGATGCCCCTGGTTGGGGGCGAAACACGTGTCGAGGTTTTTATTATTTTTTGCACGATAACACAACTCTCATATTTATTCTATTTTCAAAATTATTTCTCTATTCTTTCGGCCTAAGTGGGTTTGGAGGGCGGACTTGTGCATGAATAAATACGAGAGTTGGGTAATTTGCATGTGGCGGAATATTGCAAAGTAGTTAGATTTATTTAATTTAATATTTAATTTTACTTCAATTATTGATGGCAGAACTTTTTTTAAAACTTGTTAATAAGATAAGTCAAGTCACCTTTTTACCCTCACTTCCACCTAACTCAATCTCAATATACTCTTTCTCAATGTCAGAAATTTTCTTATGTTGATGTGGTGTGTCATACACTAGGAACCACACAGCTAGAGATGCCAGTCCTGATAATACTCCATAGAATCTAAATATTCCTGGCCAACCAAGAAACGAAGATGATATAAAACCTGTCAGCGGTAGGCCAAAAACAGTTCCCAAAGCTTGACCTGAAATGTTTAAATAGAGTTTATTAACTCCAAATTTTTTGCTTTCGTAACGTACGACGTAGATATTTACGAGAATCAACACATTCCTTTTACTGCCCGACGTTTCGTATTGTTACCGGCTGACTCAGCCTATGACCACTGCCAGTAAGGTATGAGTAAGGACACCATTGGTTTGGTTTTATTAACACCTATCCTGTTGTAAAATGAGCTGGAAAAAAGATTGTATAAGAAAACTATGATTGGGTGTAATGATGTGGAAAAATGCTTTGCATTTTACAATTTACATTAATCGTAAAAACGACAACATATGGATGAATTTTAACCAGCATCAGTTCCCTTAAAGGGACCTTAACTAAGTTTCTAAGACCACAGCCAAATTGCGACCGAATAGTCACCTTGTGGTGACGTGGTTTAAGATGTTAATAAGGGTATCAGAACCAAAAGGTAAGAAAGAGGAAGGCACTGACTAAAAGAGGAGTCCAAAGGGGAGGTCAAACAAATGACTGCTATCACTTAAACTTGCAAAACACTATCAGCGTAGGACGCATAGTTTTCCTTCTTGGTGGTTCCATTATCAAAAATTTTGTGTGCTGACATTATGAAACTTGCCTCCATAGACAAAAGAGACTAATCTTCCTCTTTCATGAAGTGGTGCCCATTTCCCTAGAGTAGTGTGCAGACCAGGGACTATACACGCCTGGCTGAGTCCCTGTATAATTCTGCAGACCACTGCATAGTACCAGCCACCCTGAAATCAATGAGATGTAGGTACATTATTAATTTCTTTTACCATAATCACTGAATTAATAACAAATATAATTACTTCTGAATCAAACTTTAGCTTCTAGAATAGTACTGAAAATACGTACGTAATAACAGACAGCAGGAAACAGAATAGAAACCACAAAGTTGATCGTCATTGCACCCGTTAACATATACCTGGCCCCAAATCTATGTGCCAACTGTCCTGCCGGCACCTGAAGTAACATGTAACCCCAGTAAAATGAGGCTATCACCGTATCCTGCACTTTCTTACTCCAATTGAATTTCGGATACTAAAAATAAACTGTTAAGTACAAAACAAACGTATTTTTACATTGGCCAAACTGCGGAGCAAGTTGCTGGCAGACTTAGCTCACAGATAGTTAAGTTTTACTACTTAACTTGTACTACGTGTTATTAATTTTACAAAACAAACAAATTTAGTTTCGTATGTACATACGAGTCGTCAACATCTCTTCAACTCCATTCACTACTTACCGGTGGAACTAACATTAAACTATTAAGAGCTCCTTTAGGCCTGAAGTCTTCGAATGCTCTTATTTCTTGATCTTCAGTGAAGTTATGGTCATTAGTGAAATCTGTCATAGCTACGAGCGACACTCCCATGCATGATCTCATACTGTAAGCTATCGTCAATAAACAGCACAGTATGATGCATTGTTGATGTCTGTAGCCCCAACCGATATCTGAAGTGATAATTATACAACATAATATGTTGTAAAAGGATGAAAAAACGGTACCTATAGTAATAGTTTAGTATAAGGACCTTGATGTATATAGTGTTGGTATTAACCCTTAAATTTCACTGCAGAGCAACAGAAATCCATTTCGATGCTTTGTTTCACTGACACATACACAACCCACAGAAAATTACGTATTTATTCCCTAGACATACTCGTAGTAAGTTGTTTTATTACGCCCTCATTTCGCCATTCACTTTGGCACGTAATAAAGGGCGAGCTAATTGCCATTTTGGGACACTGGGTATATTTACTGTAGAAATACATACTTATGTTACTGATATGCCCTTAAACCTCTCCAGTCCTATTAGCATGGCAGTGTGGAATCATCGACCAATTCAACCAATAATATCGCAGAAAGTGCGGGTCACGTGATCCAATTAACACATTATTTTATTTTTATGCGGCATTATTGGTTTTCGACAGAAGTTAACGCTGACTGTACAGGGCCTGCAGATATTATCTAGATCCACAAATAGGAACTATTTACCTTTAGATTTGCTGTGGTGCTGGTTTTTGGAGTCTTTCTTTTTATTTAACATTGTACCTGCTTTAAAAATGTTAATAACATCTGTTTTCAAAGAACTTCAACACTATTCCAATTTCTGCGTATACTATTAAATTTTAATTTCAGTGCAGTATATATTATAAAAACTGTTGCCTTTATACGCGTCAAATTTCCTTGTGGATTCATTAGATGCAAGAAAGTACTCCTAATAACATCATCTCCGTTTACTGTAAACTAGTAAATAATCTATTACATAAAAGTATTCCACTGCATAATTTTATTTCATGGACACAGAATCCGAGCCTATCATTGTGTAAATATTATATTGTCAAAGAAGCAAAATCAATAGTAGCTGTATGTATATACAGATAAATGTGCACTGTACTTACGTATCTTGACATTCTTAACATTTTAAGTCGTGTCTTTTTCCCCGGACGACGCACACGTGGGCAGCGTCATATAGGGGCATGATATTAATTTTGAATGGTTTCATGAATAAAAATATGTAGTAAATAACATGTTACAAACATGTTATTTACTACATAGTTTAAATAAAAATGTAATACAGTTCGGAAAACAACGTATATTAATTAAAACATAATTGATTTCAGAGTGCTGGCTCTTCAAACATATCCATAGCATCTTGATGAAAATTATTTTTAGTTTGTACGGGTTTCTGCCTTAAATTTTAAATCACGGGATGTGATGAAATTAACATACGATTAAAAATATCTACTAAATTATCTTTTTTAGAAGTTTTACGACTGTAAAATTCTCTGAAAATCTAAAAATCTTTATTGCGGGATTCAAATGCTTCTTCGCTTAATTGCCCTATTGGTAAAACACATCCAGATACAATTTCGTGACCGTGTATCAAAATTTTATTTACGGTGGTGCTCATGCAGTACCAAGGATATAGGCTCACAAACAGGCGAACAGTTGTAACGGATCTCTACTCACACGAGTAGATCCGTATGATAAATTTATGTCTGCAACGCTAATTCTTCTTGAAGAAGGCCTTCAAATTGGAAACACAAAATAAAGAATAATAAGATTCGATTGTTTTAATTCCCTTTTAAAAAATATCATTCTTAATTGAATAAATCTCATTTTGATATGATAAAAATTATTTATAACTGCCATCTGCTGGCAAATAACAATTACATTTAAAAATCAATGTCGAATACACTATATATTCTCTAAGCAAATAGTACTTAGTTCATCCTATTATCACTAGATGGCGCTAATTATAAATTTTAAATGAATCAATTTATTAAATTTTAATAATTTACTTATTTTCAGCATGTCTAGTTATTAAACGTAAGTATAAGTAAGACACAGTACCTTAGGGGTGATTAGTTCATTAGTTGTCACTTTACAGCCAATGTAGAAGTAGAATTCATAAATCTGGAAATGCATATATTAGATTAGGAAGGAAATTAAGGTTTATGTTGGATTTCAAATTATTGATAGATTGGCAATAATTGATGTTAGAATATTGATTGTGCCAGTACCTACGACTACTATTCAAAATAAAACATTAAAATTCCAATTAATAATAAAGTTCTGGTCAAAAATATGAAAGTATTGAATAGAAAAGACAGTCAATTTAGTCAAACTTAGACCCTAGGTATAATTTTGAATACAAGTTATGATTGATGTATGTATCTATTAAATAAGTAAATACACACTATGTATTATAAAAATTCAATTAGAATACCAAGTATAAACTAAGTTATGTTGTAGAAACATTGAATCCCAAACATTCAAAATTCAGGATAAGTAAGCTATAAAAATATCTTAAAATTTCACATTTAACCAAAAGAATATGCTAAAAATGAGATAAATTCTACTCCTATAAGTTCATGAGGTATCACTGTTAGTTATAAACATGAGTTTGCTTATGAATTGAGAAATTCACACTATACTTAAAAATATTGGTCCAGTAACTTAGTGAAAATTCAATCTGTTAAAACTATGCTAATACCTGTAATTATTATAAAGTACTAACATATCTGAGGAATGTAGACTACATATAAACTAGGAAATAGCAGGGAAGTAGGAAATATTAGGAGTTTAGTGGTAGAAAATAAAGATTAATTTACCAAAATTTTAACAATTCATTACAATTGTTTCTTCAAATTTGAGGTGTCCCATGATGAAGAATGACAAGTTCTTATAAGTAGAAGCTATGTAGATATCAGAATAATAGGTAGAAGCCAGATAAACATTAATTTAGATAGAAAATTTAGATTACCAAAATTAATAACTTCAATACAGATTAAAATGTTACAATATTGTATTGTTAGAATACATCATAGAGCCTTATATTCTTAGAAGTGGTTGAAATACATATCAGTTAGGTTTATATCAAGTTATTATTGTTAGAAATAATATACATGTATGAATTAAATTTCTTGGCACTAAATTTAGATAATTAGTATATTAGTTGATATAACGTTGGACTTTTCACAATTCTTTAGAGATCGTACTAGGATATTCCAAAAAACACTTATTCATAGTTATTAATTTTATTAGAGAATGGTAATGAGGTATTCTAAACCACTTATTTATATTTATTAATTTTATTTAAAATTTAGGTTCATTTGAATGGGTTCTGTATGTTTAGATTACATAATTAAGATTTAAAGTTAGTTAATGGTAATTGGAATTGTTGGAAGTGGGAAAGAGTGTAGATCGGTGTTGCTAGATTATAGAAGGGGTTTTACGGGAAAAGAACGAATGATACGGATATGGGATGTGGTTTAGGAAAAGGTTATAAAAACGGTAGTGCGGGATTCTCGTCCTCTTTTCTTTCCTGATTTTCGGCAGATAACAAGCTCTTTTCCTTTTCTTTCGCATTTTCGACGGTATAACAAGCTCTATTTTCTCTGCGAATTATCATCAGTCATCATGTATATATACATACATCACACACATATATCACATGTCATCGGAACTCTTTTCTTTCCTGATTTTCTACAGATAACAAGCTCTTTTCCTTTTCTTTCGCATTTTCGACGGTATAACAAGCTCTCTTTTCTCTTTTATTTGCCGAATTTTGAATAGTAACGTAACTCTGCTCGTCCTTTGAGTGGTCGGTATCATCTAGTGCACGTTTCGATCGTCGACATGTGAGTATCTTAGGTATCCTGCACAATACACCTACCCCTACAATTATTCATTAAATATATGTATTTATTTTATTATACGCCTTTGTCTAGAATCCTGGCCAGATTCTATTCAGAGGGATACACACATATTTTACTCAATCATTTATCGCTTCTAAGACTTCTGGGGATAGAAATGAATAGATATTTTATATCTATTGCATTTGGGAAAGAGATTGAGTCTGGTCTCTTGGCGATAATTGTACGACATTACATACTAGTCCGCGCTATGAGACTAGCACTAATTTAAGTGATTCAAGATGCAGCTGCAGAGCAACGAGGAGTCGAGGAAGACGTCATTTTGAGGTCAGATCTTTTCATCTATTAAAATCTTTGTGAATTATTTTATCCAAATACCCTCCATGTATTTACCAATGTCATGAAGTTTTACCCACATATTTTTGATAATTTAGAAATTGGTCACACCGTATTGACAACGAACTGACGAATGATTTCTAGATTTTTAGCGTGTAATCTGATAAATATGCATACAATTTATAGTAAAATTTGTCTAAGGGCTTGGAATGCGTACATGAGCTATAAAGTAAGGATAAATTCATGACTCAGTGCAATTGTCGTAAGACAAGCGTCCATTTTGTTCAGATTGAGGATGTGTAGATGCGATAAATCCAGTGTAGTTTATAGACATCCAGCGTTATTTAAATGTTATATATTGTCCTGGTAGTGCGTACAACATTCTAGCTCAATGATTGTAACAGCATAATCGAATCTCCAGTGTCCATTCTAATTAGTTCTGTTAGTGCGTGTAGTAATGACTAAATAATCACTATTTAGCCAATTTTAACGAGATAATCTTGATGAAATCGTCTTGAACCGAAGTAGGAAGCGTGGCAGGAACTACCCGTAAATAATGGTCATATTATCATACTTACTACCTACTACATGTGGCAATGCGGATGTAAATTCAGGTGAGCTTGCAAGTGCATCAAGTGGTCTTGTACGGTGCCCACATTGTCCCCAAGCCCGTTTTTTTAAAGGTGAACGCGGATTGTAAGTACATTTTGGAAAAATTCATAAAGTACAAAATGTATCTTCAAACGCGTCTACGATATCCCAATTTTTTCTAAATCAACAAGAAAATTCTGATAATATCGAAATTCCCTTTTGGCAAAGGTTAAGTACCATGAAAAATTCTATTCCGGTTTTAAAAAGAATCCCCCGAGGTGCGAGACCCTCTGTGGCTCAATGTTTAGCCTCCTGCATTTGTCAAGTAGTCCGGGAAAATACCTTTAGCGCTTGGGAACAAATGTTAACCTTCCCTTATAGAATCCTACATGTAAAGAAAAGGCCGTTGACATCTTTGACGGTCCAAATCAAAGAAAATTGTACAAACAGTTTTAACATTTTAAATTCAAATTCAATCCACATTTCGGCCCCTGATTATTCTCAGGCCAAGAAATTAAAACTTGTAGAGAATAAAGTAAGGGAAGGCGACATCAGTGGGGTGGCAAGGCTACTTTTTAGTGGCTCCTTATTCTGTAGAAACTTTGACGGGCTTGCAGAGTAAGCACCCACCATCCGCAGGTGACCTCTCTTTCCCTGATCCTCCGAACAACGATACAGAAAATCTTGAGACTACTGCCAAGGATGTGCGCACAGCTGTTGACTCCTTTCGTTTTGGATCAGCTGGTGGACTTGACGGTCTGACACCACAGCACCTTAAGGATCTGTTGTGTCCGAGCGCTAGGGAAGCTGGTGATGCACTTCTGAGGGAGCTAACAGCTCTAGTCAACCTCATGCTCTCAGGCAATGTGGACAGTGGCATCACAGATATTTTGTATGGGGCCAATTTATGTGCCTTTAACAAGAAGGATGGTGGCATTCGTCCCATTGCCGTAGGTAGCACTTTGCGGCGTTTGGCAGCCAAAATTTATTGTCGTTTTTATAGTACGGAGCTTACTACCAAATTTCAGCCCTTTCAATTAGGTTTTGGTTCAAAAGGAGGTTGTGAGGCCGCAATCCATGCGCTTGCAACATACCTTGACAGTAGCGAAGATGGAGAGGTCATCTTGAAAATTGACCTGAAAAACGCCTTCAACTCTGTAAACAGGGACACCTTGCTGACACAGGCCAAATTAGGAACCCCCAAAATATTTAATTTTCTTTGGCAATGCTATAGTCAGCCAACAAAATTAATTTATAAAGACCACCTTTTGAATTCAGCCGTTGGATGTCAGCAAGGTGATCCGTTGGGACCAGTCATCTTCAGTTTGGCCATTAACCCAATAATTCAAAAAATAAAATCCAAATTTAACATTTGGTATCTAGACGACGGGACTTTAGGGGGAAAAGTAGAGACAGTTTTACAAGATTTAGCCCCAATAAAGAACGAGTTTCAGTCAATTGGCTTGGAACTGAACCCGAATAAATGTGAGATTTTTATATCTGAAAACACAGATAAATTAACGACAATCTCCAAATTCAACTGTCTGGCCCCCAACATAAAAGTTTTGGACAAAACTTCTTTACGCCTCCTAGGGTCCCCGATTTTAGAAGATGGCTTTTCCACTTTTATCGAGGAAAAAATTCAAAATTTTGATCAGGTTATTGATAGTCTATGTAATATCAGTATTCATTCAGCTTTCACTATTCTTCATTTTTGTCTTTTCGTACCCAAATTTACACATGCCCTCCGTTCAGGACAATTTTGGAAAAATGTAGAAATGTTGGGCAGACTAGACAACTTAATACAAAATTCTTTGTGTAAAATTTTAAATGTAAATATTAATGACCGGGCCTGGATCCAAGCGTCTCTTCCAGTTCGCTTGGGCGGGCTAGGTATTCGCAGAGTCACAGATGTCAGTCTGCCAGCATTTCTGTCGTCGGTCCATAGCACTGAAGAATTAGTCAGGAAAATTTTGTCAAATACACTGATTGATTCCGAGGTGCGATGCAAGACCGATGCCATAAATGCTTGGAGGATGTCTTGCCCCGACACTGACCTGCCCTCACGCCTAGGCTCACAGCGACTGTGGGATTCACCGCTCTGTAAATTGAGGATTAATACACTAATTGACACTTCTGTCAATATTTCAGAGCGTGCACGCCTACTAGCTGTTGGAGAATGGGAGTCAGGGTTATGGATCCAGGCGCTCCCATCGCCCAACATCGGTACAATGTTGGACGACACTACCTTCCGCATTGCCACTTGCCTTCGGCTGGGTACACCTTGTGTATCCCCGCATCATTGCACCTGTGGAGTAGCCGTCGATAATCTGGGACACCATGGCCTTTCTTGTAGCAGAAGCGCAGGTCGTATACCTCGGCACGCTATTCTAAACGACATAATTCGTAGGGCTCTTTCCACCGCAGGTCTTCCGGCCGTACGCGAACCAAATGGTTTAGCACGAAGCGATGGAAAGAGACCGGACGGTATGTCGTTGCTACCGTGGAAGATGGGAAGGCCTTTGGTGTGGGACGCTACATGCGTTGACACCTTAGCACCTTCACACCTTCCAAGCACATCCGGATGTGCCGGCGCTGCTGCTGCATCGGCTGAAGGCTTTAAACGGCGTAAATATGCTAACCTAGCAGGTGATTACATATTTGAGCCGTTTGGGGTTGAGACACTGGGGTCATGGGGTCCGAGTGCTCGCCGCCTTTATAGAGACATTGCTAAACGTCTAATCGATGCTTCTCAGGACCAGAAGGCTGGTTATTTTCTGGCCCAAAGAATAAGTATCGCCATCCAACGTGGCAACACAGCCAGCATTCTGGGAACCTTCCCAGTCGGCAATGACGCGGAGGATTTTTTAAACGATATTTTGTAATGTAAATATTTTTAGTCTATAATTATGTTTATTTTGTATATTGTAATTCTTATTGTAAATAAATGTATACTTCCTATTATAATTAGACCTACTACATATCTACCTACCTACCTACCTACCTTCTTTTCTACCTACCTAATTAATGAATATTGTGAATTGAAAAGTTGTCCAAAATTGAACATTATTACAATACTGATTCTAATATCTTTATTGTATATTACCTACATACATATTATATTTCATACAGTTGCTTGACCACCCTGAACTAACCAGCGAATAACCTGAGGTGTATGAACAGAGTCATAAACCATTAGGAGGATTGATCTGAATTACATACACACTTTAGTGTACCACATTTCGCCATATCATTCCTGTAATGATTGGTAATCCTCGTCCGTAGTCAGAAGCACCTAGGTGAGGTTGACACAAATTATGTTAGCATACTTTAGTGTACCACATTTCGCCATATCATTCCTGTAATGATTGGTAATCCTCGTCCGTAGTCAGAAGCACCTAGGTGAGGTTGACACAAATTATATTTGTATACATTAGTGTATCTACATTTCGCCAAATCATTCATGCAATGATTGGTAAAACCAGTCCATTGTCGGAGCTACGCCTTGGATAGTATTAAGTAAATTAATTTATATTAGTAACCTTTACTGTGTGATACCAAATTATATATTTGGTGAATCATGGTAATAGGTGAGGTAACTTGGTTCATAAGCCTGTGGGAATTCCTTCTTGAATTCATCTCGCATACCTTTATTATTGAAACCGCTAATGGAATGATAATATCAGAATAATACTACCCCCTATGTGTTTTATTATAGGAATTTCCAATTTTGTAAGATTTTGGATAGCGGATGGTTTGAGATGGAAGCATTTTAATCTTGGGTTAAATTGTTTCCTGGTATGCTGAACAAGCTTCAGTTGATATACATGAAGATGTAGCTGTATTTGCTCATCTCGGAAATCGATTAAATCTTGGTCTACTAAGCGTTTGGCGCTTGCATATTTTCAAGGTTATAACATACCTGGGTATCCTCCAGTCTACTCGGAGCCATGTCTCACCAGAGGAGATTGGAATTTATAAGAGAAGCCTAAGTAGTTCTAACAGCCTGGTTCGTTTAGAACTCCGATATCCAAGTCAGACTAGCTTGATATTACTTGTCGCAGCAATGGAATATTGAGTGAACTCCTACCCAACTTACCCACTCCTTATAGTACTTATTCTGATCTATCTGTAGAGTGTAAATAACAATTACATAATACATTTCAAGAAGGCTATTCTACATAGGTGAAGGTAATTATTCAATAAATACTCTATAATAAATATGGTTGTTTTATTATACCTACTTTTCCCATTGTGGTCAAGCAAATGTATAAACTATAATCATAAAAACCCATACTTACTTATCCTTCATCCTATTAATCCTACTCGGGTTACCAGAAGCTAATTCTTAAATAATTGTATCTATCTGCTAAAATAGTTCAGAATGGATTTATGTTACATTAATGATAACTATCTTGATGTATATCTGAGTGTTTGTGGTACGGACATTCATATGATTACAACTTCAACCACTTTGCTGGCATGGTTGCAACTTGGCTTACCGATGGTCCAGACTCTCTTGGCCTAAGGGCAAGACGAGATAGACTGTATCGTGTATTGCTGATTGTATTTCATGGGCAGCCCTTGTGAATTTGAGCACTGCTCCGGACTCACTGGATTTCCTTGACTGGACCAGATTGAGATAGAGTTGATGTATCATTGGATCAGGGTTTCTACGGTAGATGTATCCTCGGATCTTCTACAATTCGTCATTTTATAAATCATGAGACTGTTTGTATGAACATGATCTCAGATATACCAATAAGCTTTGGCGGTTCTTGCCAAGCATAACTCCTAGCTGAACTATTATGGCTATCACTGGGTATACTTACCTATTGATAATATTAACATCAATATTGTGGATCTGGAACTCGTTCTAATCCCTATTACTTTCGTGATCAGCTGTTCAAGCTGTTTCATCACCCAAAAAAATACCTTCAAGAGAGGAAATGTTGTATGGATTGTTTCTCATTCGTCTTCCGCGTGGCTGGGGCGGGTAAGACACCTTTTCCAACCCCACATTGATACCTAATTATCTACTGTCCATTACCCCTCCTAATTATCATGACCATTCGGTAAACATTTAATTATTGCAACTAGTCTGTATGTTACATCCCTAGGTTCTATAATAACCACTATAATTCACTATCTTATTATAAATACATAGATACTCACTTGTTGATAAAGCTTTAATAATTTATTACAGTAATCTAGAATATTATTATCAATATTAATGTCACTTTTAGGTTATGTACACAATTGACACTAAAATACCTTTCATCTATTACTGATAGGACAATCTGAGTTACTAGCTTCACTTGTCTAGGTTTAGGAGATTAGAAGCACTAGTTAGGTCTCACAAATAATTTAGAATCACTATAAGATATTAACTTCACTTATTTAGGATTGAAATTAGAAGCACTATTTAGGTCTTACATTATAGTTCTGAGCGCATAATTACAAAAAAGAATCCGGTTTACTATGACACAACGTAGAGTCCTACCACTAATCACTAGACGATCGATCACTTTGGCCAATCTTCAGTAAAAGTTTCATATTAGAAGTACATTATAGGTATTCTAAATGGAACTATATAGTTGATATACTATCATCTTATCAGATAGAATAGTATAATCATTTAGACGATTATAATGCAGCTTTCCATGTATTTCAGATTCTCCGTCCAGAATTCAAAAATTTATAATCCATGTTCAATTTATTTTAGATATAATTCCTTTCATATTCTATGCTTTCCTTCTTCTTAGTCTTTCTTTCTTATGTATATATAGTCCTTTCCTTTCTTTCTTCCCTCTTAGTTTAGAGTTATATATGAGATAAATATAGTTATAGTTAGTTAGTTTAGGGGGGTTTTTTACACAGTACCTAAGCAGTATTCTTTAAATTTTGATGGATTTATATTAAGACCACTAGATATACATTGTAATATGATATAAAATCGATGTATTAAGTTCCGATCTATACCAGTAATAGTGGCTGATAAGTCCCCTTTTTCAAAAAACCTTCTGGCTACATTTCCCGTATTAGCATTCCCATATCCAGGTTTTGGTTTATCAATAAGCAAACCAGTTTGTTCTTTAAATTCCCTCTGAATCCTTAATTTATTATCTTGCACAGTTTTTTCAACGTTTTTATTGATTCGCCACATTTTTATTGGTAATTTATGTCCTAGATGTAAAAGAAATTCAAAGAGCCTTATCCACGCATGCAAAGTGGACATTCCGAAAGATAAATAATCTGCATTAATAGGAAGCTGAATCGTTTTATCTATATCGTTACATTGTTTTGATGTCACTTTACATAGATAACATCTAAGGGCAGAGGTCGTATCACTCGAACTATTTACACAATTTGCCATCAATCATTGAGAAAATTAATTTATGTTTTATAATAAACTGTTTATTATCTAATTTTACCACTGTTTCAGCAAGTTCAGCAATTTGGTTATCAAAATTCATTTTTTTCTGTACGGACGGTATTGATCAGATTCTTTTTCATAAATCATTTTTAGTGGCCTACAGTAGCGCGGGGACGATGGACACGAGTTCTTCCAAAAGACCTTATTATTATACATGAGTTGTAAAGGTACGAAACATGTGATGAAAACAAATTTATCATCTGCATCAAGGTCATATTCATGAATGTATTTCTGGTGATATTGACTATGTCCCCGATCCCGTCAAATCCCCATTTAGAAGTTAAAACAAGGTGTTCATTTTCACTAAAACTAACACTGGCCAATACTTCCTGTTGAAGAGCTACTATTTTTTCAGCTGTGTGATTAAGTAAATTTGAATAGGTACTTCTGCTTGTATATTATTTACTGAAACATCAGTAGGATAACATTTTACCTTTTCTTCTTGTATTTTTTTTGTAAGAGGGTAAATAATCTTTAAAATAGCTTTTTATTATTTCGTACTGATTACGAGAAAGTTTGGAGTCAATCATCATAGACAACGCTTCAATAGGCGATAATTGTTTCTGATCTTTGTGTTTTTCACTTTTTTGGCATATTCGGGAAAAACAGTAATGTTTTTGATAACATCTGCTGCCTCAGGTTGACTCTCCGCTCTTAGTTTCATTTGTGCTGAATAAGTCAACTCTTCAACAGAATTCTCTTTCTGTAGCTGAGCTGTTCGTTTTCGTTTTGTTTAGTCACTGCTACTATCAAAAGTTAAAGGTGGACGTCCTATATTTGGTGAAGCAACATTTGAATGCGGATACAATTTAAAAGATATTTATTGGCTTAATCATACTTGTTCTTTATTCATAAAATCAGCCCTTTTTGTGCCACATTTGTCCCATTTACTTTTAAAAATAAATTTAAATTTTTTTTCATCTGTTGACGTAGGTCACTTAGATGTGTTTCCGTGCAACCTGTTTTATTTTCTAAAAATAATTCAACGTCTTCAAATTTTTTATCTACGTTTTTGTATCTACCAATACCTTTTTTTACAACTAAAGGTATTTGTGGTCTCTGGAAAGAGAATTCTATACTAAAGTAAAATAAAGGTAAACTTTAGTAATAATTTATAACAATATTTCGGAAAATTTTATTCTTTAATCAAAATTAAAAATTAAAAAAAAAACTTCTGCAACGAGTTCCCTACTTTTTTATTTTACTTTTATATTAAACAGTAGTTACCCTATTATATACTAGTGAAATATATAAGGAACTCATTGCAGAAATATAAAAAATATATACAAATAGTGTAAATATTGTTTTTTTTTCATACAGCCTATGTAGGGTTTAAATATTAACGTTTTAATAGTGCAATATATTCTACATACTGTAACGCCATCTCGTAGCGAGTAATAAGACTACCAAACTCAGCGCCATCTAGTAGCAAATCGCAGTACTACTACGTAACGTCTTTCGGGAATGTTCTGTCAAGGTACTTCTATGTAACGTGTTATCTAGAAGCATCTCGAAGGTGTGGAATGTTCGCGATATTTCTTCCGTGAAAATTCCAGAGTAATCTAGAGTAATGACCGCACTATAAAGGCGGAGCACTTCGGTGGCGGATCATCAGTATTTCCAGAGCGATAATACGAGTTATACCTGCGAGTTCAAGTGTGATTAAAAGATTCAGTGACTTTAAGTGTAGCTTATAGTGAAGTGTAAATTAGTGGTGTAATAAATAAAGTGTTTTGAGGTAGTTCGATCGGCATTTTCCATTCCGTAGAACCCCGGCTCGTAACAATTGGTGTCAGAATTGGGGATTTGGACAATGCCGGTGTTACCGAAAGAAGACACAGAGGGCGTCCGTACCAGGGGTCAGCGCCAGCAGGAGTTGGACAGCAGGCGCTTCGGAGGTAATACGCCGGAGAGGTTGGGTGGTCAGGAGCAGCCAACGGTGGAAGCAGGCCCGCCCACGGTATCTCCAGCGCCAGCACCTCCAGACTTTGCTGCGCTGATGGCGATGCTACAGGAGCAAGCCCGTCGCCAGGAGGAGCAGGCCCGCCACCAGGAGGAGCAAGCCCGTCGCCAGGAGGAGCAGGCCCGCCACCAGGAGGAGCAAGCCCGCCGGTTGGAAGAACAGCTGCTGCGGGACAAGGAGGAGCAGGCACGCCGCCAGGAGGAGCAGGCACGCCGCCAGGAGGAGCAGGCACGCCGCCAGGAGGAGCAGGCCCGCCGGCTGGAAGAACAGCTACTGCGTGACAAGGAGGAGCAGGCACGCCGCCAGGAGGAGCAGGCCCGCCGGTTGGAAGAACAGCTGCTGCGTGACAAGGAGGAGCAGGCACGCCGCCAGGAGGAACAGACGCTCCTCATGAAAGATCTTCGAGCGACTTTTGGCAAGGAGATGAATGTGATGAAGGATCAAGTTCATCATGTTGAGAACCGCATCACGGAAGCCGAAACTCGGATTGAAGATGTAAAAAACCAGATTACAGATGTGAGGAAAGAGCTGGGAAATCTGAAAGCTGGAGATGGGATTGCGACTTCCTTACCTGCCGTACCTTCAGCGCGTGGATTTAAAGTACCGCCATTCGATGGGACATCTTCATGGTCAGCCTATAAAAAGCAGTTTGAAGCCGTTAAGAAGGTAAACGGGTGGAGCAAAGCCCAGGCCATGACTGCGCTTACATTGGGTTTGCGAGACAAGGCGTTAACCATCCTAGAAGCTCTCGGAGACGATGTTTCCTACGAGCAGCTACTAGAAGCCTTGGAAACCAGATACGGTGACGCTCACCTGGAACACGTGTATCGTGCGCAGCTGAAGGATCGTGTCCAGCGCTCTGGTGAAAACTTGCAACAGTGGGCCCTGGAAGTTGAGAAGCTGGTACGGAAGGCATACCAGTCGGTACCTGCGCTCATCGATGGGAATCTGGTGCAAGTATTCATCGACGGCATCCACGACCTGGAAGTCAGGGCCGCTGTCAGACTCGGGCACCATGAGACTCTCAAAGACGCCTTGGCTCATGCTTTGGAGGTCGAAGCCGTACGGAAGGATCATCGATCTCACCGTGTCAGGGAAGTTGTAGCATCACCGGCTCGCGACCGTTTCACGAGGTATAGCCCTAGGTGCTACACATGTGGTGAGAGGGGCCACCTTCGATCCAGTTGCCCAAAGCGGACTGCTGAAAGAGAAGAAAGTCGTTCCCAAGAGGATAGGGTGGCTAATGTCACCGCCCAGCAACAGGAGGGAAACGAATAAATGCCAGGACTGCGGGGCGGGTGCTGGCTGATTTTAGAAGAGCCCCAAGGGTTTCGATCTCACAAACCCAGGATGGGAACAGCCTGATCATCAAGGGCGAGGTAAATGGAACACCATGCAAGCTGACAATAGATACTGGAGCATCTCGCACGGTTGTCAGTTCCCGACTTGCAAATCGGTTCCTTGGGGACTCTGCAAACCGTGACCGCATCAACTTGGTAACGGCCACGGGTCAGCGCATACCCGTCCGAGGAGAGAAAGAGATGCAGTTAAAGTTGGGCAATGGAATTTACCTGCATAATGTCATCGTGGCTGACATAATGGACGACTGCATACTGGGCTTAGACTTTATGAGGAAGAACTCTTGTGAGATCGACGTCAAGCAAGGAGCGATGAAATGTGGTCAAGAGGAACTCTTCATGGAAGGAGCGTTATCAGGAAAAGTGTACAGCTTGAAGAAGGTCGTGCTTCCTGCCAGATCAGAAACGACTGTACCAGTTAGTCTCCCTCAGAATTCTGGGCGAACACATCGATGTGTACTCATAGAAGGGATATACAATGAACTTCCATGGAAAATGGCCCGAACTCTGGTAAGAGCCAATGAAGCCTCAGTGGTACGTGTGCTGAACCTTAGTGATAAGGAACACGTGATAGAAAAGAGCACATTGATTGGCACTTGCGAAGAAGTAGATTGGATGCGCCGATGCCAAGAGTTGAGTACTGGGAACATCGTCAACAAGGACGCTAGAAACAACGTGTTGACACTTTTAGAAGACTGTCGTAACATCTTAACGAAGAATGAAATGGACAAGGCTAAGAAGATGTTACTCAAGTACGCCGATATTTTCTCTTCGAGTGATGCTGACATTGGGAAGACTGGATTGGTTCAGCATAGAATCAATACAGGAAATGAGGCACCCATCCGTCAGCGACCAAGGAGACTGCCAGTAGCACGAGAAAAGGAAGTTGAGACCATGATTGAAGGTATGGTAAAAGATGGTGTGATAGAACCATCGTCAAGTCCATGGTGCTCACCTGTAGTGCTGGTGAGGAAGAAAGATGGCAGTATGCGGTTTTGTGTCGACTATCGTCGTCTGAACGACGTTACGAAAAAGGACAGCTACCCTTTACCAAGGATCGATGACACGTTGGACATGCTGACAGGGGTGAAGTGGTTATCACGCTAGACCTGAAAAGTGGCTACTGGCAAGTTGAAATCGATCCGAAGGATAAAGAGAAGACTGCATTTTCCACAGGAAAGGGTTTGTGGCAGTTTAAAGTTATGCCATTTGGTTTATGCAACGCCCCGGCTACTTTTGAAAGATTAATGGAAATTGTACTCGCCGGATTGACTGGGGACGCCTGTCTTGTCTATCTAGATGACATTATCATCGTGGGCCGTACGTTAGAAGAGCATCTTCAAAACCTGGAACGCGTGCTTGTAAAGATCCGAAGCGCGAACCTGAAGCTCAGCCCGAAGAAGTGCTCATTCCTCAAACGGCAAGTAAGCTTCCTAGGCTACGTAGTGTCTGAAGATGGTATCCGCACGGATCCAGAGAAAATCATCGCCGTCAAGGATTGGCCGGTTCCAAAGGATAAGACGCAGGTCAGAGCATTTTTGGGTTTGTGCTCATACTACCGGCGATTCGTCCAGAACTTTGCGGATATTGCCAAGCCCTTACACAAGCTCACGGAGGAGAAGCGACAATTCTGCTGGGACGGAAGCTGCGGCATCGCATTCCAGGAGCTAAAGAATCGTCTGTGCAATACACCTATTTTGGGTTATCCTGATGCGGAAAATGAATTTATAGTTGACACAGACGCAAGTGATATCGGACTCGGAGGTGTGTTATCTCAAAGGAAAGGAGATCGAGAGGTCGTTATAGCCTACTTCAGCAAATCCTTATCGAAACCTGAAAGGAATTATTGCGTCACGAGGAGAGAATTACTCGCCGTGGTGAAGACATTGCAGCATTTCAGCAAATATTTACTAGGGCGAAAATTCCTTATACGTACCGACCATGCTGCATTGAAGTGGCTATTACAATTTAAGAATCCAGAAGGACAAGTCGCCAGATGGATTGAGCTATTACAGGAATATGACTTTGTAATCGAACATCGCAGTGGGAGATCCCATGGCAACGCAGACGCATTGTCAAGAAGACCTTGCCCTGAAGACTGTAAGCACTGTGCCAAACAGGAGATAAAGGAAGCCATACCTGTGAAGATGCTTAAAACGGATCTGAGCGACGAATGGAAAGAAAGCCTACAACATGCTCAACAGGACGACGCAGACATCAAGCCAATATTTGAGTGGATTAAAGCAAGTGCTCCTAAACCCATGTGGAGTGACGTCGCTTCAATGAGTTCAATCACAAAAAGTTATTGGGCGCAATGGGACAGTTTAGTTATTCAGGATGGAGTCTTGTGCCGCAAATGGGAAAATGCTCGAGGAGACAGCTGTCATTTGCAAATGGTCGTCCCTAAAGTTAAGGTCCCAGATGTGCTACAGCTCTACCATAATGGATGTTCAGGGGGCCATATGGGAGTAAAAAGGACTCTGTTGAAGATACGTGAGCGGTTTTACTGGATCCACTGTCGCGACGACGTTGAGGACTGGTGTCGCAAATGTACGAGTTGTGCTGCTGTGAAAGGACCTCATACACGGAGCAGAGGTGCACTGAAACTGTATAACGTTGGGGCACCATGGGAAAGGATAGCCCTAGATGTTGCGGGACCGTTTCCTGAAAGTGAAAGCGGAAACAAGTACTTCATGGTTGTGATGGATTATTTCACGAAGTGGCCAGAAGTCTTCGCTGTACCTAATCAAGAAGCTACTACGGTCGCAGATAAATTAGTTCACGAAGTCTTCTGTCGTTTCGGGGTGCCTCTAGAAATCCATAGCGATCAAGGAAGAAATTTTGAATCTCAGGTGTTCCAGGAAATGTGTCGGGTCATGGGTACTCACAAAACCAGAACGACCTCTTACCACCCGCAGTCAGATGGAATGGTGGAGCGATTTAATCAGACATTGGAGAGATATCTGGCAAAAGTTGTGGAAAGCAGGCAAAAAGATTGGGACAAGCACATCCAACCGTTTCTTTTGTCTTACCGAAGTGCGGTTCATGAAAGCACGTCAGTGACACCAGCTTATGCGAACTTTGGAAGAGAATTACGGTTGCCTGCCGACTTACTAACCGGTATACCACCTGACGCTCCACGCAATATCACTGATTATGCGAATGACTTGCGCAGCAGGATGAATGACATTTATGAGCATGTCAGACAATCAGGTCAACAAATGTCTGAAAAGATGAAGACCCGTTACGACCGAAAGACAAACAATAAGAGCTTCGATGAAGGTTCGTTAGTGTGGTTACATAACCCAGTCCGCAGTAAAGGGAAGTCTCCTAAGCTGCAAGCTAAATGGGATGGACCATACCGAGTTGTGACCAAGATTAACGATGTCACTTACCGAATACGGAAGAGTACAAGAAGTGCGCCAAAGATAGTTCATGTGGATCGATTGGCGCGATATTATGGGCCTGACAATGCTCGGGACGAGCATGTCTTAGGAGGGGGCAGTGTAACGCCATCTCGTAGCGAGTAATAAGACTACCAAACTCAGCGCCATCTAGTAGCAAATCGCAGTACTACTACGTAACGTCTTTCGGGAATGTTCTGTCAAGGTACTTCTATGTAACGTGTTATCTAGAAGCATCTCGAAGGTGTGGAATGTTCGCGATATTTCTTCCGTGAAAATTCCAGAGTAATCTAGAGTAATGACCGCACTATAAAGGCGGAGCACTTCGGTGGCGGATCATCAGTATTTCCAGAGCGATAATACGAGTTATACCTGCGAGTTCAAGTGCGATTAAAAGTATTCAGTGACTTTAAGTGTAGCTTATAGTGAAGTGTAAATTAGTGGTGTAATAAATAAAGTGTTTTGAGGTAGTTCGATCGGCATTTTCCATTCCGTAGAACCCCGGCTCGTAACAATACCATTATCACTATGCTCCATATTAGACATAATTAATTCGTTTCGCAATCCACTATAAATAAATTATTGTAAGTATTTGCAATATTCTTAATTCCTTTTACGTCTTACTTCGAGTGCAATTTGTTGGTACTAATTAAATTGATATTTTGTTATAAAGGGTAGTAATGAATGCACTTGATAGTCAAGTTTATCATAACATCATTAGTTTTATCAATATACCCACTTTTCAAAATTGAATTTATATCATGTCCATATATGACGCAGCCCCTCTGTGCGACGGGGTAAACAGTTGTATATACCCAAATATCGGTCCAAACTCATCCCAATCGAGCTTATTAATAATAATAATAAATAATAATAGGTAAACCGGTAATACTAGGTGTATCTGATTGCAAGGAAATATGGAAGAGCAAAGAGCTTCACGGTCGTTTTTATCGGACTCTACATGGATAAGATAAAGTATAGATAACATCTACTGTGTTATGTAACACTGGTAGATACATTCAAGCGATAGTCTCTGATATCGTATTTTCAATAGTGTTAGAATAGGGTTTATGACTTCCCAGTCAACTCGACAAAGAGTCCGTATCCAGTCACTTTGGTATTTGCCAGAACCTCGGTGCAGGTACAGCGCATGCAGGGGGAGATGAAATTTGCCTTTCAGATGTTGATAGGGGCCTTAGCACCCATATTACATAATATGCTATATTATTATGGATTCTTGTAGGAAATGTTATAATAAATAGTGTATAAGAAGTACAGCAAAAGATAATATATCAAAAACTACTTATATTAAAATACCATTCACATATTTATTCGTTTCAATCATAAATAACTTAAATATTAATTTTACTTTATTTTCACAGTTTCAAGGCTGGGATAGAAATACATAACACAAATCCTAGTCTTTATCCCGATGCGATAGTGTAAAAAGTAGCGTTTTTGACTTTTTGTTGATTCTAACAAAGTGCTAGCCCATAGCCGTTTTTCTCAGAGTTGTTTTCCCATAGGTAGCTCTTTTGGCTACAGCTATTTCCTTCATAGCTGTTTCCACTATTTCTATTTCTAGCTTGGATTTAGTAAGTCTTGTAGTCATAAGACAAATTAGTGAAGATACTCGGAAATTTTCAGACTCATCTGACTTATTTCATCAAAACTTTTCACCGTGTTATGAAATATTCTAATACCACCATAACAACATTTTTAGTACCAAAACTTCAAAATTTGTACACAATGTAACTCCCTAAAACCATTGCTTATTTTAGCGTTATAGAACAAACATTACAATAATTTCTTTTTTTTGTAATGTGTCATTACAAAAAAAGGGTTCCTTACTTAATTTACTAAAATTTGGGCTGGCAATACTTTGCATGTCCAAAATAAATTATTTTGTCATGTTCTAAGGTCCTTGTAGGTGAAGTCTTCGCCTTATTGCAATTCTTCAATGCACAGGCTGCAAGAAGAGTACATTCTGCTTTAAGGTAAACAGCAGGTCAACCCCTTAGTCGCCTTCTACGACATCCACGGGAAGAGTTGGAGTGGCCCTTTTCAATACCGCCGGGCACCACACGGCGAAAATTAAACCGCATCTGAATATTTGGTTATTTATTCTCTTTATGAGATACTTTTTATGACAAACACAAAACTGTTTCTGTTTGTGGAGTTACACTTCATTGATATGTTTTGATATAAATTGTTTGTTATCCTCTATCAAACTCTGTTTTTTCTTTTCAGAATCTGAAAAATATAAAATGATTAACTTGTAATTGCAATAACAGAAATTGAGTTATTTGAATAATTAAATGAGAAGAAATAGATTCGTTAATCGAGGATGAGACGAGATTGAATAACCCTCGATCGAGTTCTACATGAGAATGTAATCAGTAGTATATATGCGAGGCCAACCACGCCATGAACTTTTTAGAACGGTAATTCGATACTGTACAATTAGCTCGATTTTCGTTTGTGAGAAACAAGAAATGGAAAATAGACAACGTAGTCACAGCCACCGGCATTTGTAATTACGTAATAAAAATTAAACTGAGTTTAAAATAGGTTTATTTACCAGTAAGTTCCACTCCGTAATCATTCCACGGCTGTACTTCTCCCTTGGCGAAGATAACAAACACGGTATTACAGACAACATTGAATCCGACGAAAATAAAAAATATTGTTCGCCACTGTTCCTGGTTTTTCTAGAAACAAAATAAATAATTATATGTAGAAAAAAGAATTGGCTTAATTAGAAAGTTTTTAGAAGATGATGACTACCTACGATAACTGTCTGACAAATCATGCGACTTACCATAGACACAAATAAAAGAACTACTATAAGTGGGTCCTTTTTTTTTTTTTTCCGCGGCCCAAGGCCCCGGCCGCTCTCACGTCCGTTGGTGCATACGTAGAAGGTATTTCCAGTGGCGCCCGGCGGACTCTGACCACCTGAGTGGCCTCAGTGGGGGTTTGGTCGGGATGAGAATCCCGCCCTTGCTGCTAACTTCGGAACTTGGCGGGGAGGGTACGCTCTTGGGTACGACCTGCTCGCAGAAGGACACGGCCGCGTTCCACCCACTCCTGCTGGAGACCATGGCTTGCAACATGGTCTCCAGCGAGAGGGTATTCACGCCCAGACCCACTACGAGGTCCCGACGCTGACTTGCTCAGGCATAAGTAGGTACTAGTTTTGTTAATCGTTCATTTTCATATTATCTACGGTTTAATTCCCTAGCGGTTGTTATTAAAGTAAAATACTCATTTATGTGTGTAATCATAGTACTATTCCCTATTCTGTGGTAAAGTGTAGATTAACGCTCTTTCGATACAGTTTCAGTGAACATACAAGCTTAACATAAAAGCTCTTTGGCGCTACACGAAGAGTTAACGTAGTGTATACTATCAAGACTTGGTCGAAGAGACAGGAGATGGAATTGAGAATTTATTTGCGAGTTACTTTTCATCGGTGTATAGTGCAAATCCATGTGGTACATACTGCCCTAACTTTCAGACCTCTAATTTCAGACTATCACTTTCACAAGAAACAAGAAGGTATTGATATACAACTATAATATTAAGGGCATTATTGTTGACCGAGTTCGTGGTTCGGTGGTTCGTGATCTGGGTGTAATGTTTGATACTGATATGTCATTCATACATCTGTGGTAAAGCAAATCGCATGCTCTCATTTGTACTGCGAAATGCAAAGCCATTCAAGAAGGATGAATCCTTAATTACCTTGTTTTGTGCTTTAGTGAGAAGTATTACTGAATACTGTGCTTCTGTCTGGGCTCCAATATAATATGCAGTACACAGTGATAGAATAGAGGCAATACAGAAACGATTTGTTAGGGTCTTGTGCATAAAATATGGGCTAAGGCATCAAATACCTGATTACAATGACAGACTTGAGACCTTTAAAATGATGAGTTTGGAAAGGAAAAGGCGGATGGGCGACCCGTACACTCTCTACAAAATTGTGAAAGGCTTCATTGATTGTAACCTTATAACCGACGTGAACTTTAAGATACCTACTCGGTCAGTGCGCATTCTTCAACTATTTGCCATGCCTCTGTGCAGGAACAATGTCTCTCAAAATAACCCACTTTATACTCGTAGAATGTGCAATCAGTATTATATTGTTTGATGGATTTTTTTCGATAACTTTGCAAGCTTTAGGATACGTCTCGAGCATCTTTAGTAAAGCCTTAATTAAGTACTGGCACTACTGCTAATTTAAATATAATTTTCTCTTTTAGCTTTTAGCGAGGATCTTATATTTAAAGGCTGTGTACAGATATAAGTGGATGTCAGATTCTAAAAGTGTCTTGTAAAATGTTATAATTTGTATTGTGTAATCTGTTATCTGTCTCTGTTCCTAACTAAATTAAATTAAATAAACTCCCGGTGCTTTAGATTAATTATATTTTAAGAATATAAATTACAACCATGTTTACAGCAATTAATCGATATTTCATTTCAAAAGCTATGAGATGTACCAGGTTCAAATCTGCTGACCTATATTAAAATCACTTATCACAGGTTCTTCGGATAGAAACCATAAAGTTATTAATAGATACTAGAGATTGCCAATCCCTATCGTAACTGCATTGGCAAACGATCCGCTGATGCAATTATTTTGACCTGGTATGCTGATCTTCTTCGTAAATCTGACTAGCATTCGAGTAACTCTGTCTTGTATTAATTGCCAATAGTTAAGAACAAGATTAGCACATCTATTAAAATTTTGCTATTGACAACATTGTGGAGGGTACTCAAATGTTAGCTAGTAATAGTATTTGAAAAAAATTATACCATAATAAGGTGTGTTAGAATACGAGTAGGTTTTAAAGAGACGAGCCGTCAGGCGAGTTTCTTTACCGTTTCATAATGTATTAGTATAAGTGCCAACAATCAATGGCATAAATTATATTTCCTAGGAGTGTTCTAATAACTAGTTATGTGCAGTTTTATACACTACTTTATCTAATTTCACGTTTAGGCTATTCAACATTATGAACAGAATAACCAGTATGACAAAACGAAAGTACGGTTTTAAGAAAATCAATAGTTTGCACTATGACGATAGATGGCGTTGCTCGATTTAAATTCAAGCTAGAGATATTTTCCTGAACAGATATATAAGATCTGGGGTGTGTTTTTTAAAGTACTAATGGGCAGGATTCCATTTAGTTAGTAACAATTTCGCCGCTTGCGTATAAACCAAAAAGATTTTTGGAAGATTTTTTTTGTGGCGCCCGTCATTGGACTTAGTCTAACATTATAAGGTAAGTATGGTCTGTGATATGGTCGAAAGCTTTTAGCCTTTTTTTGTATCTTATTTATACACTGTATTTTAATGATTAAAAAGTTACGAGTACTTGAGAAAATCTGTACTGTATCATAAAGTACCTTTTTATTTTTTATAGTACCGGTGTCATAATCATAGGCTTTATTTCAACTTTTGGAATCATAATTTGAATTTTATGACATCAAAGTAGATAATAAGTAAGTTGTGTTTGTTTTTCATTTAATCTATACAGATTTTTGTACAAGCTAGGTTTTGATTACTTTGTTTGTTTTTTAATTTAAGACAAAAAAGAATACAAAGTCTTACGGCGCTGGTTTACATTGGTCAAGCTTTTAGTACAGTGGCGAGTGCAGGTACAGTGGCGAGTATTTCGAGTTTGGACAGTGACTGTTTACACTACGGCCAGTCAAGTGTCTTTCCTCTAGGAAAATGGACGAGTCTCGTCAAAAAATACGTCTGATGAAATACGAATGATCGCCGCAATATCTATGTCCCTGCATTTTAAATCTGTAATATCTCCCAAAATATTCATTTAAATTACATGCTGTAAACGGCCATTTTAATCTATATTAAATGCACAATTTATTTAGGGTACTGTGCATTGTGGTGACCTCGGACCATTTTCCCGCCATTTCTTTAGAAAAAGGAACAAGCTATGAATTAAACAACAAGTCTTGAAGCCGCTCCCTTATGCACTGTACTAAATTTTACTGTTTACACTACGCCAGTGGCGAGTCAAGTGTCGGGCGGGGGGGGGGGATCACTGTCCAAAAAATAGAAAGCCATTCTATTCGGATCCACTTGCAAGCCAGGTTGCAAGCCAAGTTGACTCGCTACTGTCCGATTGGTTTACACCACTGTCCTTGTTCACTGTACTTGGCTACTGTACTAAAAACTTGACCAATGTAAACCAGCCATTAGTACAGCGAAAAGCAGAGACTTACCACATCTGTTATGATGTTGGACACTACCACGGGTACAAGCAAGCTCGTTAGATTCCCGCACATATTGCCTAAAGCCATTATTGAGGCTGCGAAGTTCGGAGCCAAATCTATTTGGTTAACCTGTAACAAATGAAATATATGCATTTAAGAAGGAGTATTATGGAGGAAAATGGTGCAAATAATTCTACTATAATTCTATTTTTTATAAAGTATGACTGAAACTTATTACATTTGAACCCGATTAAAACTATGAAATAATAATAAAGTCGGAATATGAAACGTCATTGTCGTATTATTATATTTAACGACTAACTTGTTTAAAAGGTACGACTGACATGTTATGAAAAACTTAGAGCGTATACAAAACAAATTAAAATAAGCTAAGGTTACGGTAACGGCTTTATGCCGTTCACACTCCTGTCTGCGAAGGGAAGTTCTGGTACACTTTACATATTTAAGAGTATGACATTATTTTTTGAATTCCCATAATTTTGTCAATAATATTACTTACGATAAATCCAACTTGATTTCCGGACGCCGTACCCATCGTTAATATTAGTAAACAGATAGCCAATGGTATATTATTTGCGTAACTGAATGCTATTAAAAAAGCACCCGATGCTACTGATCCTGAAACAGCAAAAAGGGATACAATATAAACCGATAGTACAAGACAGAAATGCAGCTATCTGAAAAAGTTTGTTTGATTTTGGCATCTTTCCTGGCATGGATTATATTGTAGTTTAGTTAAATTAAGTAAGCTGTATTAAATTAAGGTGTAACTTGATATTGTTAACTCCTTTAAAAGATTTTCTGTTTATTCTTTCCGTAAGTGAAGTCATAATAAATTTTGCAGCAATCATAGGAGTTAGCTCAAAAAAAGTATCACAAGGGAACTCCCCTTGTGATACTTTTTTTAACAATCTAATTGTGCTATAGAAATCTATTTCTAGAATAAGTAGGTCTGTATATATATAAACATCAAAATAAATATTTACCAATTGTATTTCCCATTCTTCTGATATTAACAATTGACATGATATTTTTATTCGTTGCAAAATCTGCAAGATTGCCGAAAGATATCGCTGCTAGGCACATAGCAATAAATGGCAACGATGAATATAAGCCACTCTGAAATGAAATATCAAATCTTTAACATCATAAGCACTTACATTATTATCTAATAGCTATTAATTATTCTTTGCTAATGGCTAACAAAATCAAAACCGAAAAGATTTTGTGCCGTTCATACTCCTGTCTCTGAAGGGTAGTTCCGGTACACTTCCGGTTACAAAAATTTGCCCTTGCACCTTCTAAACAAGCAGGAGAATGTGCAAAATAAATTAACTAAATCGCATGTGAAGTTTTCGAGATTGTGCGCGGACAGATGGACTGACATCAAAACATTTAATTTTAACTTTGTGCCCGTTACAAGAGAATCCAAATAATTTCACTTCAGGCTTATGTCAGAAGTTCTTACGCATCTCGGTTAAATAAATGTGTTAATTGTAAGAAATCCCTTCTCTCTACCATTTGAAATATTTGAGTATTTCCTTTGTATTACGAGTCAATGAAACAATAGAAATTGTATATAATAATGATTTGTTTATTAATGTTTATCCTAACATATATACTAATTAATAACAAAGGAAATTGTACAATGAAATGGTGGGGCTACATTCTACGTGCTTATAACAAGTACGTGCTTATATTTGCACGTACTGAAATATTATTATTTATCATTATTTATTACCTTTATATTGCCTAGTAAGCACTTTGGAGATGAAACATATTAACTAATATTGTGCTATGGCTTCGCCATACTTTGCATTGTTCAAATAAAATTATTGTTTTGGAAATCAATAATGTTTGTTAATTACAATTGAAATGCACTCATCAACGGTTTTCCCTGATAACTGTATAAAAATATATTTAATCTGTAAATTTTCTATTTGCAAAATTTGTCGTCATAATTGAAGCGTTCAGTTTTAAAGTGATACCATTGTAACTTACCCTTTTGACATCGATTTCAAGAACATAGCTCATATATAAAGGCATCTCTGTCAAAATGAGCACTGTGAACGCCCCACTGCCCGCTTGTGCTATTAAATTGGCCCAAACTGCTCGACTCTTCAGGATATCTTTCCACGGCGTATTGCGCTTCTGAAAAAAAGTGAAGCTTTGGTAAATAAATTAACTAGTATTGGGGAGATTACGAACATTATAATATTTAAGTCAGGATTGACAGTAACGCCTCATCTGAAGAGCGATTGAAATTAACCCTAGACTTTTCTGTTTAGAGTAGTCTACTAATTATATAACTATATTACACAAAAAGAACAAGTTTTACCTTTGGCTTTGATTGAATATTAAAATCCTCCAATATATATACAAGTTCATCTTCAGTCATCTTCGGATGCTCCTCGGGTACAGAGGTTGATAACCAGCTGAATATACTACAAGCCAGTAAGGTCAAGACGCCAAATAGCCAAAAAGCCGCTGGCCAACCAACATCTGGGTTACCAGCTAGTATACCTGATAATAGGAATGCGACAATTGTACCCATCGAACAACCTGTAAAAAGTAATAGCGTAACGAGTTATTACAGACTTTATCTGCTCCAGTGACCAGCTATGCAACGAAGACCTACGAAGTTCCTACTATGCGTTTACCACTTTGCTACCGCTTACGCTAGCAAAGTGGTAAAAGCATACTATCTTAATAGTATCTTACAACTTTTTAAGAGGCCGTTAACCTTCCTATCATCTCTACTCAGGTTCACCACTAACACATTTCAATACTTGCTAAATTCTGTATTGAAAATCTAAAATAAAATTGTAAAACGTACCGGAAAATGCATAGGAAGTCATTCTGCTCCTTTCGCCAGATGGTATCCATTTAGCCAACATTGTCAGTACGGCCGGGTCCAAGCTAGCTTGAGTCATACCCTGAAGCATACGACAAATTGATGCACCAATATATCCTCCCTGCGAAAGGAAGGCATTATTGTAGTAGTTAATTAGACAAATATAATAGGTGTATAAAGGTACAATTCACTTCACCGCAATGTGTCTGCTGCGCAATGTCTCACCTATCCACTGCATAAAACAACGCGTGACTGTGGTGCACGGAGTTTGCACCTTTGTGAGTCTATGATGTATGGGGACACTGCGTCGTACATTTTGTGGCCGCAGTTATGCAGTGAATTTCACCCTACGACATTCGAGTTGTTACCCGCTCACCCGGTCACCCGGTATCCACAATCGTATTCAATACTTACAAATAATAGGATCCAAGGGATACAAAATGTTGTCACTCCGTTGAAGGCCAAAGCTATCATTATAGGAATTTTGCTTCCAATTTTTTGCACTAACCAGCTCATGGGCAGCTGCATGATGGTATACCCGATGAAAAAAGAAAACGTCACTATTTCTTGGATCCCTTTATTCCAGTCGTATGTCTGAAAGGGAAATTAATACTTTAGCCTTGAGACCAGGAGTATTTTTTTAATTTATCAGAATATTTACAATGTAGGTAGGTACTGAGTAAGAAACACTGTATTTTGTTTTTAAAGTAATGACACACTAAATTTTTGCCCAAATATATTTCGTGGTATAAATCGCTAAATCTAAGGTCCGGCTGAACTCGACTCCGCGAGTTTGAGTTCCTTTACAGGGAGATTATTCTGCTCAACTGAACTTTCAAGACTTGTATATTGTACGTTACTAATGTTACAGTTTTGATAATATTATTTTCTTACCCGATAGACACTCCAATTCTCAATATTCTCCACCCTTTCGAATTCTTTATCACTGATTAACAAGCGGGTAGAATTAATTGGTACTTCGTTTCTTGTAGCATTCGAGTCGTCGTGCACGCTGGAGTCTACCATTGCTACCATTAGAACACTTAGCTGACTTCTTAGTGCGTATCCCATGACGACGCAGAGAAATAAGAGAAATGTTTGCAGATGCCTGATACCCCATCCCTTTGGTGTAATGTAAGAATCTTGCAAAATAAAACAAAGTAGATTATTACAATAAAAAAATTAAAATTGTTACCATAAAATGCTATACAATTAATCTTTTATAGTACCTATTATATTTTATGGTATTACCTACTACTCGTAGCTGCCTCGGCAAACTTCGTACTGCCTTTTAAACCTTTCCTGAACTTCTACGAATATTTTACCCCAAAATAAGCCAAATCTGTTTAGCCATTCTTGAGTTTTGTCAAGACGCGACAGATATCACTGCTTGCTAATTTCATAACTTACGTCTTGTACTATATATATTCGAAGGTGTAATAAAAACAGTGGCCTATTGGGCTGCAGAGTAACCGATTTTATTCGACGCATCTTTTTTTGTTCGCTAATAACCTTATAAAACTACTAACTGTGAAGGTAAAATACTTTTTACCATAAATATAAAATTCTCTTGTCACAGCGTTTGTTGCCTAACTCCTTCGAAAGGGCTTGACCTTTTCATATGCAAATTTTTGTGCATATTTGGTAGGTCTGAGAATCGATCGTAAACTATTTTTAAACCCCAAAGTGATGAGGGTGGCCTATGGCAAAACAGCGTTTGCGAGGTCAGCTAGTAATTTAATAAGAATATTATTGTCTACCAATGCTACCTACCTACCTTTTAAGTACAAAAAGTGAAGGAATACCATAAATAAATTGACAAGTTATATCTTCAATCGTACTCAAGAGCTTGCTAATAAAATTTTCTTCAAAATCAGTTCAGTGATTTGAATAAGAGTATATTTTCTTCTGTATACAATTTACCGACAATCTGACCCTTTACCTTTTTCCAGATGTTAACCAAACTCACTGATTCGGTCAAGCTGCATCTAAATATTCATACGTATTTTCATATTTAGATTTGTTTACTTACCAGGTCTCTTCTCCTTGTTGAGAACAATTTTATAAATGACTTTACCAACAGCCATGATGCTAACCAATGTACCAATGATGCAAATCGCAAGTCTCGTCACGATTTAAACCAATTACTGTTTGTTCTACAACTGTTTACATCCCTGTTAAAATATTTGTAAACTAAAATTTGCATTAGTACCTATAATTTTACTTTCGCACGTTTTCTTTTGTATATAACTCAACGTGCGAATAAACAATGACTTGGGAATTTGTAGATAATAAGTAAAAATAGACTTTCCCAAACAAACGTAGTAAGTTTTTCGTCGAATGGAAACTTTTCTGTTGCTTGTGTGATAGGGTGCATGATGTGCCTCAGTGTTGCTGTGGTATGAATGTACTATGTGTGTATGCGACTGCCGTCCTGAAGCCCCGAGTTTGATGCCCGAAACAAATAATTACGTGATTTTTTCGGAGTTTGTTTTATATTTAGTATTACGTCTCTCGTAGAGCACGTTAAGCCGTCTTTCTCAATGTCTTAAGAAATGGTTACCCATCCTTAGACCGGCCTGGCTAGATGTTGCTTAAATGTAAAAACAAAACAAAACCAGTAACTCGTAGAACAGGGCGAGAGAATTAGAGAATCTGAACCCCAGATGGTTGTTATATTAGTTTTCTTCCATAAGGCAACTCATAAAAACTGAACCTGTGAAGATCGTTTGAGAGAAGGGCAGGTTATAATAATATTATAGTAATGTATTCAAGTAGGAAACCTGTTAACTTTTGTACCTGTACAGAAGTAACTATTTCACCAAGTAACCTATTGTTCTCGTAACGAAGTTCCTTTCGTTATGAATAAACTTAGTTCATTAGTTTAAGCCAATTGTTGCAACCTTATAATAATATTATTACAATTTAAGTATTCAATTACAAGGGAATTAATTGCCGTTTGCTACACAGTTTTGAGTTTGGACGAGAATGCGACGGTAGATTGAACTTCTCAGTGGCGCAGTGGCACAGAATAGGGAATAGTGGCAGTGGTATGTACTTATAAGCAACTGCCGTTCCTGAGGTTTCGATTCAAATAGGTCGAATCAAATATTTGTGTGACCCACAAAATATGTTTGTTTCGGAGTTTGGGTATTTTTTCTATTTATGTAAGTAGTTTGTATTTAGAAATAGTAATATATAAGTACATACATAATATGTTTATCAAATTTTAATAAATGTTTAGAGAAGGAAAACTCGACATAACCCTATACCAACGCGTTTGGTCAGCGTGGTATATGTATGCTGAATTCACCTCTGTTTGGGGGAGGCCTATGCTGAGCAGTGGGCGTCAAATGGGCTGAGAGGATGAGTTGGCTTCATATAGTCACGCCTAGAAGTATTTCCTCCCATCAATGCCTGGACCACAATAAATTAAATCTGACGGTGAATTGATCAAGCTGAGCAGCTCTATGAGCTCTATCAAGAGTACCTTGCTTACGGGCGCTGCATACACCGCGGAGTGGATTGCCATACGTTTGTGTTGACACGTGCAATAACACGTTCTGCTTCACGCGACACGTGTCATTGCCAAATATGAGAGTATAATGTAAACAGAAAAAACTGGAGAGGTAAAATAAAATAAAATAACGTTTATTATCTTTGAAATTTTTAGAAAATTATTTAGATTCGTCAAAAGTTGGTGTGACTCTACCGAGGGTTCCAAAATGCAACGAGACTGAGAAGAGCCCTCAAGAAACTCAGTTCGGCTTTTTTCCAAAATATTTCATCTTAAATCTAATACAGAGTTATTTAGAAAGGAGCAATTCGTGTTACAACCAGGCAGCCTTGTCATCTAAGAAATTATTAATACTATAATAAGCTTTATGGCACAATTTACGTTTTATTAGTTTTTTAAATTTATTAACAGATAAATTTGCTATTTTGGTTGGCAATGTATTGTACATTCGAATAAAGTTCCCCGCAAAAGAATTACTCACTTTATGAAGCCTAAATTTAGGAACAGCCAGTTTATCCTTATTTCTTAAGTTTAGATTATGATTATCACTATTTTTCACAAATTTACTATTGTTCTTGTGGGTATACAATAAAATTTCATAAATATACTGTGAATACACTGTAAGGATGTTAATATGCTTAAACTTATCTCTTAATGACTCCAACAACTATAGCAAAAAGTGTCGTTCCAACTTTTGGTCTTAATTTTTTTCCGTCTAGCCCCCTTTCGCAATGCGCGGTAAGGATCTTCGTTCCAAAAATGATTGACGCAACGAGGAATGCAACACTTGACGTGATCTTTTATGGTAAGTAAGATGTTAAAAAGTTATTAAAATTATAATAGCATTATTTTTCGCAGAGTTTAAAAAAGACAACAAAACGTCGACAATTGTTTCGCCTCTAAACGAGGCATTATCAAGACTGTCTCAAAGAGAACAGCAAAATTTGTAGCCGGAACATATTTGCTTATAAGAGTGTGCAAATGTTGTTAGCGCGATGTAGGATTTTTAACAATAACTAACGCGGGTAGAAACCGCAAATCATACTAACGAAAAACAGAATAGGTATTCCCCAATACAAGACATTATCTTTTTAAATTTATTGTATAGAAACGACAGGTGACACATACGAACCAACAAACAACTACTGTGACTGTCTGTTCACAAACAAATTAAGTAAGGGAGATGTATGAAAATCTATTTGTTCATTGAGTAAGGTGTCCACATCTCTCCTAACTATTTCTAGCCTTTCCCAAACACTCAAATTGAACCCTTTCTCACATAAGCGTAAAACTCTAAAGGTGTTATTATTGTTCAAGGAATGACCAGTGTCGAGGAGATGCTTCGCGAAGAGAGACTTCTCTGGACAACCGTTGCGGAACGCTGATATATGCTCTTTGTATCTGACCTCAAAGGGCCTACCAGTCTGCCCCACATACTGCATATCACAACCATCGCAACTCAACAAATAAACACCTGATCTGCGTAGCGTTATGTTTAATTTTCTAAGAATTCTTAATTACCAGAGCAATATATTCTTAGAACAAAAAGTAACATACGTTATTTCTTTATACTCTTTGTAACTGATATCTAGCGGTTGTGTTTTTCCCGAAATGTTAAAAAAAACTATGACGAACCCAAATCAAAATTGCGAGTAGATACAGTAAGCATTGTATGTCGTAAAGTTGATTAAGTTGAGTGTGAAGTGAAATCAATAGTTGTGGTGTTACGAGAAGTAAACGAACTTGCAAAAGGGTAGACATAAATATTAACTCTTAAACTTTTTGTCAATTAACCGCCAATACTTCAGTTACTCTGTGGAAATCGCGCTTGTAACATTGCCAAAATATTGCAAACTCACTTCAACAGTACAAAAAAAAATATCCAGTTAAATCTAATAGTCATGTGGATTTCTTATATTTTCTAAATTCCTTGAAAATAATGGGATAGGCAGAGACCACGGATTTCCACTTGCTATTCGCTTCCACTACTTTTATTAGTTTCTTCATACATGCTTGTCGGATACGGGTACTTTTACCCTGGGTTTAATCTCTCGCGATCTGCAATTTGGTCGGGGTATCCGCCTTGCCTTGGCCGACCCTAGCTTGCCATTCACACTTCCTTGAAAATAGATACTTAAATACACGGAATCTTTAAATTACCCGAAATAAATCGATCAACATGCTTATCTATTTCTGTGAAAGAATCACGTTCGTAAAACGGGTGTACGCGGGGTTATCACCGACTATGTCCAAGGCCTCCTTAAAATAACACGATGTGCTATTTTTAAAAACAAATAGAATCAGATGATTTCACCACGAAGAAGAAATTTTCTGCCTGTCACAACGATATACATTTTTATATCTCATATTTTAGTTATGTCTCATTTTTTATACTAATATTATAAAGTGGTAAATATTTGATTGTTTGTTAAACCAACAACCAATTATTATTTAGTATTGAATAGGCTCCGAAACCACTGAAACGATAGATGTACCGCAGACCTATCTACGCGCAGGACCACCGATCTCCCTGATCGGGACCTGCGGACGGCAGCTAGCAACACACCGTTCTTACAGAAGCAGACCAGAGGGTTTGCGTGCTGTAGTGTCTCAGCTTACGCACGCCGTCACTCACCGACACGGGTTAAACCCAACCCCAAAGATACCAGATAACACTCGACCCAACGTCTCGACAGAGGCCGCATGGGTGGCCAAAATCCGCCAGTGCCATGGGAATATTCGAGTCCGTTCCCGAGACGCGGAAGAAAAGAAAACGGGATATCCGTTATTAACGACAGACTTTGTATAGCACCAGCTGATTACGGCAGCTCCTCCCGCATGATATAGTTCTAGTCTATCTATTTATGTTGTCTACCTATACACAACTGATTTATTCAGGGCTTTTTATTAAAATAATAGCAGAAAAAGTTATAATTATTACATACGTGTAGAATAATGATAAACTGTACGAGCACCGTATGTCCTAAAAATACAGAAAATGGGGGAAAATAAACAACCACCTGTTATGTTTTTTTTTTATATTGGGATCGCCAAATTGACGCCGCCCGCCTGGTGGTAAGTCGTGACGACGTCTAGCGATTGTGGGCCACTCTCACAGCACACAATACTATAGAGAGTGGCCCTCAACTTGACGACCTACTGATGTGCCTCTTCACGCTCCGCTTAAAGAACCCAGGGTTATATGTGGGAGGAAACACGTGCACAAGCAGGGCGTTCCAGGCCACTATCGCTCGGCAGAGAAACGAACGTTCAAAACGTTCGGTTCTCGCGAACATGCTATCCACTGTGTGGGAGTGGTATCTCTGCCCGGCACGCGTTGTTCGGGATCGGAAGGAAGAGGGTGGGATCAGATTGAAGAGCTCTTCAGAACACTCGCCGTGGTAAATACGGTAGAATGCGGCCAAGGAAGCTATTATTCGGCGCTGTGCTAGCGGCTCAAGGCTTCCCGTTACCTCCGGACAATCTATAATACGGATAGCCCGTCGCTGCATAGTGTCGAGAACGTCCAGCAAATACTTCGCGGAGCCGTCCCAGAAGTGAAAGCAGTATTCAACGCAGGGTCTAATCTGCGTCTTGTACAGCTGACACCTCTGGTGCGGTGTAAAGAATCGCTTAACCTTATTCAGTATTCCTAGTTTCCGCGAAGCTAGCCCTAAACATCTTTCGATGTAGTTTTTATTATTGAGCTCTCGACGAACGTCTATGCCAAGGATTTCAAGGTTGTCCTTCATTGGTAATAATGCATTCTAAAGAGAGGGCAATGTGCAATATGCTGTCATCTGCATAACAATGAATGTTCCCGAGGGATAGCATATCATTAAAATGCAGACGGAAGAGAGTTGGTGACAGCACGGACCCCTGCGGCACCCCGGCATTCACTTGCAAAAAGCGAGAAGCCTGGCTTTCGCAGAGGACCCGCATTCGGCGTTCGTTCAGAAAGCTGGCCATCCAGCTGTACAGTTGAGGAGGCAGACCATATGCCGGAAGCTTGGAAAGGAGCGAAGCATGCCAGACTCCATCGAAGGCTTTGGCGATGTCCAGGCTAATCGCCAAGGACTCGCCGTGTCTTTCCATAGCCTCACCCTAGACATGCGTTACGAATACCAGAAGATCACCCGTTGATCGTTTCGGCCTGAAGCCGTATTGCCGATAATTTATTAGTGAGCGATCTTCGAGGTATGAGCTGCTTATTGATGATCAGCTCAAACACCTTGCTGATGACTGAGGTGACAGCTATGGGTCGATAGTTGCCTGGATCAGACCGATCGCCTTTCTTGGGGATCGGTTGTACGTTTGCTTCCTTCCAAACCTCCGGCACGATTCCTGTGGAGTAAGACAGGCGGTACAGACGAGTTAGTACAGGAGACAACTTAGCTGCGCATTTCCGTAGTACCACCGCCGGGATGCCGTCAGGGCCACTGGCTTTCTGCGTGTCGAGTGATCGCAGCACTGCCCGTACATCGCATTGCCTGAGTACAAGGTTAGGCATGGTGTGGCCACAGTTGGCGATGGCGGGGGGCTGCAGGCCACGGTCGTCGACCCGGGAATTAGCCGCAAAGAGGTCTGTGAGCATATCCGCTTTCTCTTGGGCTTTGTGAGCCAGTGTTCCATCTGGGTAACGCAGCGGTGGCAGCGAGGGCTGACAAAAGTTAGATTGCACGGCTTTGGCCAGTTGCCAGTATCCACGGCTGCCCGTGGGATGGGAAGTGAGCTCCTGACCAAACCGCGCAACGCGCTGGGCATCCGCTATCTTTTGCTGGATTTTGCGGCCCGGTTGTACGCCGCTTTGAGGTGGCCCACGTTTGGGTCGCGCACAGCCCGGGCCCTGATCCAGGCGCGATATGCCGACTGTTTTTGTCGAACAGCTTTGGCAAACGGCTCGTTCAAACCAGGGACGGGCTCTGCGGATACTGGCGACATCAGTGAAAGGGATGTAATATTCCATCCCTCAACTGATCTCGCCAGCAGTCGCAGAAGCGCTATCCGAAGGAGTCTTTCCTACAAAGCAGCGCTGGCTCCAGGTGAAGGACGCATAATAATCGCGTAGACCGTCCCAATCCGCTGACGAGTAGTGCCATAGACGTCGTGCCATTTGTACAGCACGTGCAAGAGGTGACACTTTCATGCCAGCATGAACCACACAGTGGTCGGAACTACCCAATGGGGTTCCTACCGAAACACTGTACTGGGCTGGGCGACTCGTCAGCAGTAGATCCAGCAGAGCGGGCGCGTGATCTGACCTGTCTGGTATCCGGGTGATCCCGCATACCATCTGGGTCAGACCGTGGGAGAGAGCGAACGCGTGGGTGGCCCTAACCGCATGATCAGTCCTGAGGGACCCCAGCCATTCAATGTGATGGCCATTGAAGTCCCCCAGAAACACTAGGTCAGCGTTCGGGAACCGCAGTTGCGCATCATCAGCCGTCTCGCTGAGGTACTGGAAGAGCTTTGTTGTCTCAGAATCCCCTGTGTGGGAACGGTAGACGCACACGTAGATCTGGCTAATAGTGCCATGGTCCACGTGCAGCCAAAGGACGGAGTTGGAGGGGTTCTCAAGGAAGCACAACCGGCGGCAGCAAACATCCGCCCTAACGAACACGCACACCCCGGCTTTATCTTGAAATTGTTCCTCGATGACATAACCGGGGTATTTTTTTTTTTTAACGTTGTCGGTGATGCATTTACGCATTTCACCGTCCCGCTGCGGGGGAGGAGCGAGACGGCTTCGTGTGGGACTCCCGGCCCTAGGATTAAAAACGGACCGGACTACCCACTAAAATCTATCCACGGTGTTTCTCCTTCGCCTTATCCGGGCCCCCGGATAGGCAGAGACTGCTAAGCGACGGCGGCCCGGCAAAGGGAAGCTCTTTAGAAGCTCTTCTTAGGGGGGGCTTAGCCCCCCCAAACAACATAGAAGCGACGCCCCCGAAACACATGAAGGGCATCGAACTCCTCAGGGCTTTTCGTGTGAGCGGTGGCCCCCCCGACCCACCGCCCACGGCCCTATCAGTCGGGGGCTTGGGCGTATGCAATACGCCGTCGCCCCCTGACTGGTGCCCGGCGGGGCGGAAGCGTGCGGCCTGCACGCTCCCGTTCCCGCAGGGCCTCTCTCTTTGCCGCCATCACCTCCACAGCGAAGGAGGCGACGGCGGCCCAACATTCTTCGCTGCCGGCCATAGACAGAATGATGGCCGGCAGCGAACCTACACTGCCGATAACGCCCGTGAGGGCCAACCTCTGCGTGTCCCAGGCGGCGCACACGACGAGCGTACGCTCAGCCGTATCTACGGCACCGTCTGCGCAATGATGACATAACCGGGGTAACACAGGTATGACGTATCGTCAGGGCGACGTATTTGTGTCTCCGTGAGGAACATCAAAGCGTGCCGTGCCGTCTCAAGGTGATGGTGGACGGCATCGAGGTTCGCATGGAGTCCACGTATGTTTGTGAACTCCACCTTGAAAAGTGAAGATGTGGGGTTTCCTGGGACCGCTGTGTAACGTTTAGGTTTTTTATGTTGCACTGCCATTGTAGATGTGATGTAAAGAAGAAGCGTGAAGACAGGGCGACATTTGGTGCAGCAGTAAGTGACAAAGCGCAGGGGCTAGCTTCGTCTAGAACCGTGTGGTTAGGACGGAGCCGACCCGCCGGACGGAAGGGCTCCCAAACCCCCCTGATGCAAGGCCGCCGCTACCCCACACCGGTTACCACCCGGAGCGGCGATCCCACATCAGGATTATGCGCAACATGTGGGGCAGCCTCCTGGGGTGGTTGGCCCCAGGCGGGCCCCATGACTGTGTTGCGGGCGGCCGCGGCAACGCCGTTGCTAAGGGTCTCCCTGGCCGGCGAATCGACCCACACCACCCACACTAGACTCCGTTTCGCCCCCACTGGTCCCATGCCTGCTGCACCATACATCGCCCCGGGCCCGGCGGTGCAGCTGCTGAACCCCTAACGCAACCCAGCCTGGGCTGGGTTACTTGGGGGGCTTTAGCACAGCTGCACGGTGGTACCCCCCCGGACCAACACTGTTGTACCACCTGGTACCCACGTAGGGGCCGAAGCCACTCCATAGGTACCGTAAATTAACGAGCCTCGTCCGTTTATCAGCAGGTGCGCCACTAGCAGGTGAGGTCGCTGGGGCCCTATAGATGTTGGTAGAGCCCCTTTGCACCCAAAAAAAATCCATTAAAATAATTAAAATAATTTAATTTAATCATTAATTTAATTACAATATTTGTTAAACTCAAAAAAATATACAATGACTTTACAATAATCATTATCTTCATCACTAACTTTAATAAATTGTTTGGCACAAAAATATTCTCTTCTCTGATGTTCATCACCTTGGTGTTTTTCTTACATTATTTTCATTTTTTCTCTTTGCCTTCATTTTTTTCGTCCTTCAATGTTGGATAACTTCCTTCTGGTTCTAAAATTACCAAAAAAAAAATTTATATTTTCTAAAGCGACTATACCAACATTGTTGAGTGGTCAGTTATAATATCAGCTTAAAATACTTGCTGACAAACGGACCTTGCTCTGGCAGGAAGATTCAAAATGCCCAGACACAGTGACTGAAGAAATGAAGGCGTAATGAACACCTTTGTCTACCCCCGAGAGGATAAAAACGTGATTTGGAGTTCAAATGCTATAGATATTTTAAAATAAAATACCTGAGACCTCATCCCCATAGTAATTCCAAGGTTGAACTTCTCCTTTGGCCAAAACAACAAAGATTGTGTTCGAAACAAACTGGAAACCAATGACAATAAAGAATACTATCTGCCACTGGTGTTGGTCTTTCTGTGAAAAAATATGTAATTAGATAACCATAATAGAAAATACTGTCTTTTAAGTAATGAATTGAGAAGACACAGACAAACACACGTTGATTATAAAATACCATTAAACACACAAAATGACGACATTATCTCAAGACATCTCGTCAGACCCTGTTGGTCCCACTTGTTACGACGTGAACCTATTGACATTTCCGGGCAGTATTCTTGCAATAGCCTCATCCGTCAACAGGAGCACCGCTTGCAGGTGAAGATAACCTTGGCCCTGAAGAAATTCCTTAGCATCGTTCTAATTCCTTTAGAAACGTATACAATTAACTAATCACTATCATTATAATATTAAATTAAACCCCTATAGCGGTATAATTCAAATTATTTTGCTTACCACATTCGTCACTATGTATGATATTATAAAGGGTACCGCTAAACTTGTTAAATGGCCAACTGTATTTGATAAAGCCATTATGGACCCAGCAAAGTTTGGAGCCAAGTCAATTAGGTTTACCTGGAACAGAGATAAATAGATTTTTTTTACAAATGGAAATACTAGACCAGCCATCACCAAAAAAGTAGGTACCAGTGCGAGATGACATTTTCAGCAGAACAATTTCTTTTTTTTTTGCTAAAATCTAGGACGATATTGTAGAACAAATCTTTTACAAAGTGAAGGCACCGTACTGTACTTACCATAAATCCGACGTGTGTTCCAGCAATTGCTCCCACCGATAAAATAAGTAAACAAACTGCCAACAGAGTGTTTCTTACATAAATGAATGCTAATAAAAATATGCCTGACCCGACTAGTCCTGTAACAAAAATAAATGAAATAAGGTAATAAGATTCAACAGCTCCGTGGATTTACATTATTATTTGCAAACGATGGAGAAGTGAGAGGCAGTTCCAAACATTCTTCCACCGTATAAATAATCCGTTTAATCACATGTCTGAAATAGAAATAGAAGTTTAGTTTAATTCACAGTTCGTTTTCAGTAAGAATTTCAAACACCAATAAAATGTAGTAGAAAAAAAGCTATACACTATCTACGTTCTGAAAGTGTTGGATAACCTACTGTTAAGTGAGAGTATGTATCACCTTTAGACAGTTAATCTACGCAGGTGGAGCTGTGGGCGATCGCTAGTAGATAATATTATAAACAACGTGGATTAATTAATGATTTAATGTTAATGTTAATTTAATGCCTCCTTTCATCAGTCACTTTAATGTTGTCAATGAATTACAGTTTTGTCATAAACTCTAATTAATTTATGTTTGACAGTATTTCATCAGCTCACTCTGGCACAGGCTTTTAACAAATTAGAGAGATTTGAAACTAAGATTAATGATTGTGCTTAATTGACCAAGCGAGCGAAGCGTTTATATTTCGAGATTAGATAATTTTGCTTTCATCTGTCTGTCTGTCGGTATTTGTGTTCCGGGCTAGCAGACGCAGTTTTTATCCGATCTCCACGAAACTTGGCACAGGTGTTCCTTGATTTAAAACAATTTTTTAATCGTTTTAATGTTTGTCAGGGCTAGCGGTCCCCTTTATTATCCCATCTTCACGAAACTTGGCACAAGTATTCCTTTATTGGAAACAATATTTTTAGCAGCTTTTTTATTGGGACCCCAAAAAATGATTTTAAAGTTTACAAGGTCTACTGTTCGACCATAGGGCGACCACTAGTTAATTTAAATGTAAAAGTTTCAAAAGCATGATAGAAAACAACTAATGAACAGTCACCGATAGTATTTGCAGCTCGCCGAATATTAACGGTTTTCATATAATTTCGGTTCCTTACAAAATCAGCCAGAGTTCCCAACGATATACTCATAACATACATGGCTATGTATGGCAGGGATGAGTATAGACCATTCTGAAATATAAAATAAATACTTTGTTTAAATTTTAACATATATACCATTATAAACACGGAATAAAAAAGTTAAAGTTATGGTGAGGGATAATAGTAATTATGCTTGGTATTTCTCAACGTGATCAGATCAGAAATGAGGAGACTGACATAGTTGGAAGGATTAACAAGTTGAAGCATTACATACTATTGTGGCTGAAGTGGCAGCGAATCGAAGATCGGACGGTCGATGCAACAAGATTCTCGAGTCTAGCGTAGTGTGGGGTGTGGCGATCTACTAGATGGACTGACTACCTAGTGAAAAGCGCTGGGTCTCGTTAGATGCCGGTGACAATAGACCAGTCAATTGGAGAGCTGATGAGAGCGGATGTTCAGCATAAGACAGCAATAGACTGAAGATGATGATAGTGGTAAAAAGTGGGCGTATGATATGCCTGTGCCTACCGCTTACAACAGGCGGAAACTGGCGTGATCAGATGCTATGTTTATTTTATGATAATAAAATAAACGTAATATATAAAGCTAACAGATGCCGTGTGTTTTTAGTTTAATTATTAAAATAGTAATCAATTTAATGTTCTTCTACAGAGGCTACAATATGGAATTAATGGTAGTGGTAACGTTGTAATGATACCTGTATTGAAAATGAAATAAAGAAAGGATTTCTTACTTTTTTAATATCAACTCCAAGAACGTTGCTCATGTATAGAGGTATCTCTGTCATGATCATCACGTACCCGGTGGTGCTACCCGCCTGGGTGATCAATATGCCCCATATTGATGGACTCTTAAAAATGTCCAACCAAGGAGTCTTCCGTTTCTGTTGATGTCAAAGGAAATCATCTTATACTTACTATTATTATAAAGCTGAAACATTTGTTGGTTTTTTGGTTGAACGCCCAAATCTCAAGAACAGGTGCTAATTAGAAAATAATTTGATTAAATCACTAATAACGTATAACTTAAAAAGTTTATAATGTGTACAAAACGCGAATGTTTAAAAAAGTATGAATCACTAACGTAGTGGCACATGAAGATGTTGCATAGGTAAGTAGTAAAAAATATCCTTTTGCAGCTATAATAGGTTATCTACGTAAAAATGGTTAAGGTTACGCATTAATACTCTACCTAGCTCCAATAGAAGGTCTTTGGCGGGTGAGATATATGCGTAAACAAAGTCGCAGGCGTCCGCTAGTAAGATAACTTGTGAACGCGAGCACTCGTCAGGTCCACTAGTATGGTTCAGTTTTTCCAATCACATGTCAAACTACACCCCAATCCCGACTTAAAAACTATTTATAGTACGCTCAGTTTCGTGCTACCTCGGTACCAAATTAAAATAAACCAAACCATTTTATCTGATGTTGAGGCTACCATTAGCTCGGTCTATTTAGAAATTTTAAATTAGCTGCTGAATTTTAGTGGGTTTATTTACCATTATAAAGAAAATTTAACAAAGACCCCATCGATAGCAAGTCTTCAAGGTCATGTGACCAGTTGTTCAAAGTCAAAGGGTCGGTAAAAATAGTAGATTACAATAATTATATCTACGAAAATAGTCGAACTCGAAAGAATTTCCTACCAATTCTGAGCTATTATTGCGATTTAGACCAAAAAATAGCTCTGTAGGAATTTTGGTAATATATTATAGTTAACTTGCCCGGGCTATAAATTACTTGGCACGCAACAACAGAGCATGTGGTAAATATTACATCGGGCACTAGGCACTCTGGTGTGTATATGTGACTGCATTTGGTACAGTTGCATGAATAGTCAATGTATGATAATCTCCTTTGCAACAAAATAGATTTGCTACAGATCTTTTTTAATAAGATATTTCAGTTATTTTTATCAAGCATCTTGAAAAAAAGGATAAGGTTCTCAAAAACAATGGGTAAGCTGTTGAATTTTTATAAATTTGCACTAATTTCGCTAAATAGAAGACATTATAAACGTCTACATAATAATATGTTTCACCTACTCACGCCAATTTCTCAGTGTTCTCTTTGAGACAGTCTTGAGAATGCCTCGTGAGTAGGTGAAACATATGTCAACGTTTATAATGTCTTCTATTTAACGAAATTAGTGCAAATATATAAAAAATCAACATCTTACCCCATTGTTTTATAATGGACTTTCGCCAGGTAACGCCTGATACCATTCAATAAATAAGGTTCTCAACTCCATTGTACTTTTTAGGGTCCCGTAGAAAAAGTTTCGGAACCCCTATTGTTTTGTTATGTCCGTCCGTCCGTCCATCGTTGGCTTTGCTCCCAAACGGTTAGTGCTAGAAACATAAAATTTTACATGGATATGCTACACCGACAAAGTGCTAAAGTAAAATTTTGAAAAAAAATTTTTTTTGGGGTATCTCCCCTACAAGTAAAGTGGGGATACATTTTTTTCTTGCTTCTAAACCATCATGTGGGGTATCATTAGATAGGTCTTTTAAATTAATTGCGATATTGGTGGCAGATTTTTTGATTTAAGTATCTGTTTGAGAGATATTTAGCTATGAAGAGCATATTTGTGCCTTCCTTATAAAGTTAATACTATCAGGCGTTACTTTTCGGAAGTCCATAGTTAAATAAAATAAATCTAACTACTTTGCAATATTCCGCTACATGCAAATTACCCAACTCTCGTATTTATTCATGCACAAGTCCGCCCTCCAAACCCACTTAGGCCACAGCGCACGGCGACCGAATAATCGGTCATTCGATCAGATCGAATAAAACGCCATTTAATTTACCTTCCTTAAAAAATCTTAACGGCTAGTGTGAAGAACTTGAAAAAAATCATGATCGTAGTCCATGTAATGAACTTTCAAGAAAAGCTATAACGGATGAAAGGATTTTGTTAATTCAGTAGTTCTCAAAACTTTTGACTGGGTAAACCGATTATGAAAATTATTTTTTTAATTAAAAGCTGGTGCTTACCCTATTATATGTTTGGTCCCATTTCAACAATTTGATGTTAGTCCTAGACGGTGTTGTATTTAAATGTTCCAAAATAATGTATCCATTTAAAATTAAGAAAGTTATATTACAATATATTCGGGTCAGACGAAAATTATAAATTCCGTTTAACAAAACAATCCTATTCTTGAGTTTTTGCTTACTTTTTAATTATTAACAAGTCTTGCTTTGACATTCCATTACACTTTTCATAACATCAAAGATTTGATTTTTAAGAATAAATTAATTAACATCATTATTTATTTTTGGTCTATAATTATGTATATTTTGTATATTGTAATTCTTATTGTAAATAAATATAACATCTCAAAAAAAAATCATCATTTCACATTACATAAGTTTTGAGATTTAAACACAATGAGTAGTTTTATTGCTTTAATTATAAAAGTTTATAAAGGTTGATGAAGACGAAAAGCAGAATGTTTAGGTTTGAATCGATACGAGTAGTAACAGAATACTAACAGAAACAAAGAACACTAGTTCTTCAAATCAAAATAAAATATGTAAGATATTGCTTATTCAATGCAAACAATATTTAGAATTACCCATCATCATCCAGGAAAGAGGTTCCTCTATGAGATGGAAAAGCTGAACCATTTGGAGCGAGTCGCAAGTTGGCAATAAAGTGGCCTAAAATATTATCTCTTAAGTTATTGTAGGTCAGAAACCTTTGGCACCGCATCGGCGTCACAATCTTCTATTATATATACAAGTTCCTCAGTACTTATTCTGGAATGGTCGTGTGGAGAGGCCGCTCCAAGCCAGCTGAATAGTCCGAAAACTACTAAACTTAAGCAACCAAACAACCAGAAAGAAGACGGCCATCCCAGTGCTGGGCTGCCAGCCAGCAGTCCTGACATCTGGTAGGCTATCACAGTACCTGCTTGAGAACCTGAAATAAACTTTGAATTAAACAAAAAGAAATCGTTTTATTTCCAAACATTTTTTTACAATAACTGTCCAAAACTTTAAACATAAATTTTCTTGCTTTTAAAGGCTTATAATTACGCGCTAATCCGACAAGGTGTCTACCCTAAAGACATCTATCTGCCCTTTAGGGTTTGGGTTTTACGTTCACCTTTTACTACTATTTTTTTGGTTCCCACGTAACAACAGTCATTCTTCCTAATGTGTTCTGGGAGCTTTTCGTATATTAAGCAGGACCACGTCGTCCAGGTGGGGATAGTTAGGGTTTCAATGTTATGGTGTGGCTCCTTTGGACATTAGAAATGTTATGGGATTTTTGATGGAAGTCTGTTCAACTTACCACTATAAGCGTAAGTAGTAAGCCTCCCTCTTTCACTTAATGGCGCCCACCTTGCAAGCATTGTATGTACGCTGGGGTAAAATGCAGCTTGTACCATGCCCTGTATAAAACGAGAAGCTGATGTCGCTATCCATCCTCCCTGAAAAGTTTTTTGGAGAATAAAAGAAAGCCTATATGATAAGTCATGATAATAAATGGTACCAATAATAATGAGTAAATAATATCCTTCGCCCAAATTAGTACATATTGTAAGGTAGGCAAAGTAACGGCAATGGGGTTGTCCCGTATCACGTGGGACCAGTAAAACAACAGGAAAAATATGGCAATATTATTATATTATTAAATAGTATGTAAAGAGTATCTTGAGCAGTAAAAGGTAATGGTAAAATTATTATTAACATAGGTATATTATGGTAACATTATTAACATAGGTATAAACTCTGAATTTTAATTAGTTTAAGTTTAATCTTACTTTAATAAGCAACAATATAGCGCTAAAGGTGTAATATTTATGTCATAATTTGGTCTATAACCACAATAGTTACGTGTTGTAACTATTGTCCCCCAAAAATATGAGTGCTAACATCTGATTTATTGCCCAACTGCAATGCGACCGTGTTAACAATAACTTGTTTGGTAGTTAGCGTCAACACCTATTAGGTTATAATCACTAGCTATTGTTCCTAGGTAATACACGCTATTTATCACTTAGCTGGTAAGGATATTCACAAAATCCAAAATGTTCGATGACTGAAGTAGGTGTGTAAAACCACGAATGTTTCATAACATTCCTGAGAAGGAACTTTAGTAATAATTGCACAACTCCTATGCATAAAAGTAGGTTCTGATATTGAATTGTAAAAACTTACTGCCAAAGGTATCCAAGGTGTGCATAAAGACAAAATTCCGTTGACACCCAGCGCAATCATGATTGGTATTTTACCACCTACTCTTTGAGCAAGAAGTCCCATTGGTAATTGCATACTGGTATAACCCACAAAGAAAGAGAACATGATAATTTCCTGTGTTGATTTGTTCCACTCATAAGTCTGAAATATTTCAAACAATGTAATGAGCGTAACTTGAAATTCGTAAAGAAATTTGTCATCCATAATTTATTTTAACCCTTAAATTGGTAACGTGATACGGGTAAGACATTAGCTTTGAAAAATTCTGGCTTCTTAATTATTAGGAAATGCTACCATTTATCTACATTAATAAGTTGGTAACATTATATTTTATCGCGCGAATAATACATATGGCAGCATTTCACTCAGCTGAGCCAAATGTCAAGATGGCTCCGAAAGAGCCGGCGATTGCATCACGGGTAAGTTTATCAATTAAATAATATAATTAATTAATTTAGGTACTGATATTTTTTATGGGATTTATGGTTGCATGGTTTTACATGGGTTGAATATATTATAAATAACACCAATGAGCAGTTATTTTATGGTTAAATTGCGTAACAGTTATTTTATAAGCTTGAATGTTTGTTTGTACTACGGGTATCCCGTTGCTCGTTAGTTGTTAAAGCACTGCAAATGAACTTTGTCATACCCATAGGACGTTGCCAACAGCGTAATATAATTCACCAAAGCCTATTTTGTTTATTTTTTTTTGTTTAGTGAATTTGCCCATTTATGGGACAGTCTAAAGTCCTGAGACCATACTGCCTAATCTTCAGTCTTATTTTTTTTCTATGTTCAGTTATTTGTACAGCATGTTTTTTTTTCTTTCGGTGCAGTGCTTGGACTTATCGCGCTCACAAAAGATTATGGCTTTAATCCCAGTAGAAAATGCTTGTTATCCTAAAAAATCGAAAATCTTACTATTTCCAGACCAGGAGGCAGTGTTCGGTATGATGCTTATGGTAATTTTCCAAATTCTACAGTCAAGCAATCCCGCTGTAGGAATTGCAAAGCGGGAAAAACCAAAGTGTAAGTAAGTAAGTATTTTGTATAGTATTTGGCAATCTCATACCCGTAGAACATAGGTTTTCGCGAAAACTGTGGATGTTGGATATTTTTAAATATTTTTTTTATACTCCTTCAAACATAAATAAAACTGGGGAAAACAAATTAAAATCATTTTTTATAAAAAACATGTTTGCCAGTTTAAAATCAAAATCAAAATATCTTTATTCATGTAGGTCACAAAGTAACACTTATGAACGTCAAATAAAGAAAATGCTTCTACATTTACATTTACCGCCAGATTCGCATGGCAATAGGTAGAGCCTGTGAGGAAAGAACCTGGCAAGAAAAACTCACGGCCACTCTTTGTATTCGCCAGTAAATACAAATCGTTAAGGGTTAAGAAACTTAATAAATCTGGGACATTTGATTGTTCATTATGATTATGTGTGATTATTTATGAATAAAACCACTAAGTATTTTAGAAACAAGTACCTAGTTCTTATCGGCAAGAAAAAGGCTCGTTTTTCCAGAAGCCCCTTTTTCCAGACCAAAAAAACTTGTGCAATGTTGTGGGCGTTTAAAAGGCTATCTATTATATTCTTTGGAGTGATCTTACACGTGATTGTATCAATCTGCGTAGATAAATAAAAAAAAGCACAAAATAATATTTAAGTTTCAGGTGAACTCACTGTGAAGGTTAACTCAACTTACACGATAAACGCTCCAGTCGTTAACATTTTCCTTAATCGAACATTCTTTGACTGTAATATTTGTATCATTACGAGTAGTTTGCAAATTGAGAGTCATGTTGCAGTTGTCTTGGTTACTGGAGTCAATCATGGCTACCATGAGGACGCTGAGTTGAGAGCGCGTCGTGAAGGCCATCACGAGACAGATGAAAAGGAGAAAGGTTTGTAAATGTCTGACACCCCAACCTCTAGGTGATGCGTAAGCGGTTGATTCTGAAATGTTAGACTCTATACTCATTAAGATCTAACTACAATCGTAGTTATACGTGTATTGTTAGTCTTTCAATTTATAGGGATGAGTCTAGTTGAGCTTCAATAACCTGATGGCTCAGTGTTATTGTTGATGCTATGAGTTTAATTCAATGCTACTGTTGTGAACTTTGTGAACCAACTTCTAACAATAATACTTTTAGCTTAGTGGGAATGATACTAAAACGCACTTTTAGTTTTGCGTGCCAGATTAGCTTAATACTTAAACTCTCTATATAACTTATATATAATCTTTATAACTTAAATTTGCAGGATTCTATATAACGCAGAGAACACAAGTAAACATTATCTATACTATTATTATAAAAAGGTAAGATTGAATTTTTGTTATGAATAAACTCATAATAATTGTGGATTTATTAGGGTAAAGACCCATTGCGGTATTTGTTTGGTAAAGTTGTTTAGTTCTAATATTAATGATAATTAAACAACTGATATAAATACTCAGATAAGTGGAAAATACCAAAACTCCGATACAATTTTTTGTGGGTCAAACAAATTACGAAATTTCACCGCGGGAATCGACCACACTTTATAATAATTTATACAATATATTAATCGTTTTAGCTGATGCTTTAATGTTCCTCCTAAATTACAATGTGATACTTCCCAATTTGATGACCTTCCATTAAGTTTATTACATTATTCTACTAATACAGATTTTGATGAAAATTGGCACGTATATTTATACCTAAACCATCTTTCTGTTTTATTTATTCCCGCGGTAATGGAAATGAAAAAAGTAATGATTGGGTTGTTGAGTTGTGGACATCAACTAAACTTTTAAGGTATTATTCTAATATTGGCCGCTGCGGATGCTGAGGATGCAAGATTGGGATGCAGTTAGCTAGGCATCATGTAGCCGCAGCTGCGTTCGAAATGTTTTGTCTCTAATTCATACCAATACAAAGAAAACCAGTCATGCAGCCGCAGCCCGCTTCGTGCAACCGAGATGTAAAAAGCCCCTTTATATTGAACCGAATTGTTTGTCAACTGGCGAGCGAGGAACTCGTGAGTGCGCACAAACTTTCAAATCAATGTGACTATCACCTGGTTTCATTAAAATAATTTTCAAAAATTTAAAATGATTATATAAAATTCATGTGAATGAACTCGTAGTGTGTTCACATAAACTCGTAGATGGTTCATTGGACTTTCAATGAGTTGCGAAATGAAAAGATTGATTTATTGGTTGATGGTTTGGCTTCATTGTGGACATTCGTTCAATAAACTAATTGATTAGATTTCATAAGTAGGTATACTTACTGTTATTGTCCTCATTGTTCGCCACAGCTTCATATACGACATTGGCGACGGCCATCTTATTATTTAATGGTAATAATTATTATTTCAGTTATGTTCGCTATGTAAATATTTGACGTCTAATATTTACTCTAGCGTTAACGATAAATGATTGTCGAGGAAAAGATTAATTTATGTGTTTTCATTTCTGATAATGTTCTTTATTAGCATAAAGATGAATAACATGTGAAGGTTTAACAAATAATTATTAACGTGCAGACCGACGTGAGAGATCTTTTTTTTATTGAGCGGAGTGAGCCGAAGGCGAGCGAAGCTCCCATACAGCGACTCCAATGCGATTAAATGTAACGTTGTATCTCAGTAACTACTTGGCGGATTCTAGAAATTTTTGAAGTAAATTAAACTAGATTTAAGTGTAAAAAATGTGACGGAGTCAGAAATTTAAAAAAGGCGCCAAAAAATATTTATTTGAGGAACCAAAATTTACATGTTAAACCTATGGGAGAAATTTCGTGCGCTTTTTGTACTGTTACCGAAAACACTCCGCTCAATATGCAGCAGCGCAGGGTGACACCAGCATAGCAGCCCCTAGTATAAATATAAAAAAGATAAAATGTGGGTTATAGTTTGTGGCTGAACCAGTGATTTCCCAAAATAAATGAATACCTAGTGATAGGTATGCGAATCCCAAAAGCACCAAATTTAGAATTGTGATAAAGGTACCTTATTGATGATAACGTAAAATCAACTTCGAGTTTTATTGATACGCATAATAAATATTTTTTCATCACACAAATATTTGATTCGACCCGGAATCGAACCTGGGACCTCAGGGACGGCAGTCGCATACTTATACCACTGAGACACCAAAGCAGTTATAGGACATAAATCAAAATTAAAGTCGGAAATTAAAATAAATCCAACAAAGCTTAAGAACAGGGTATCAATTTCTTAAGCTTGCCAAACGCGCAGTTGTAGTTCTGGCTAAATTGAAAGATTAGACTTGCGTCGAGTTCAATTTATTGTGGAAAGCGTGTTTCTTTTGTAAAGTACTAAGATCCTACCTAGTCAGTTGCTACAGGTCCGGCTGCAATGTTACACATACATTTATCTTTTCATTAAATCATTCGACTGCTTCGTGCCGTGGTCGGTAGTGCATCGGCTTTCGACTCCAGAGTCTCGGGTTCGATTCCCGGGTTGAATCAAATATTTGTGTGATCCACAAGTGTTTGTTTCGGAGTTTGGCTGTTTTCTATGTATGTTATGTATGTATTTACAAATTTATAAGTATGTCTATCAGTTGTCTAGATCCCATAGCACAAGCTTATAGCTTAGTTTGGGCTAGATGGTGTGAGAATGTCCTACAATACTTATTTATTTATAAAAAAAAAAAAAATTATAACTGGGCTAAATTTGTTTAGTAGTTAGAGCAAAACGAGTAAAAATACAGGAACATCTAATTTTTGATTCTATAGCTTTAGTAGGATCATCTTATTTTTCTTTTTCTTCTCGTAGCAAGTGGAAACCCTAAGTCTCTACCTACTCCAATGGGCAAAAGGACGTGATAATAATATATATGTAAATAAAAATAAACATTATAATTAGGAGTTTTTTTAGGTTTATTGAAGTAATAGTAATTAGTAAACGTATTATACCGAAATATCCATTTCATTCCAGTGCGACTCATTTTTCTTACGATCAATTACATCTATTTGTTGGTTGATGTCTGGAAATAAAACAATAACAATAATAGGTAATTGAAAAGATAATAATAGACTGCAGAAATTATATTTGTTTGTAACTCGGTCCGGGCTGTTCGAGTTTAGGTTTGGATTATTGAATGGCCAATGATTTTCTATTCTTCTTCTTTTTCTTTTCGTGTCGATGGACAACACATAATTATAACAGTGCTCTGCGACGCGACGACACAAGACTCCGGACAACCCGGACACGAGAGCATGTGGTTCATGGTTTGAAGTGCCATCTATTGTAGTTGTATTAGGTTTCTATTGTAGGTACCAGACAACTTGGGACCAACAACACCAACATTTCAAAATGTGGGTGCGTTTTTACCTCTGCCCTCTCGGTAATATACGCGTAAATATAGAATGTGAGGGGCTCGTGGTCTAGTGGTAACCGACAATATTAAAACATTGCAAAGGTTAAGCAACATCTAGTCAGGCCGGTCTTAGGATGGGTGATCATTTCTTAAGACACTGAAACCCCTCCGTGCCTCGGAGAGCACGTTAAGCCGTCGGTCCCGGTTGTCATACGAACATCTATGGCAGTCGTTAGGGGTAGTTGGAGCCCTTAAAAATCTGACCGGTCTAACTACAGAACTCGATATCGCCCATGGGTTGTGAAGGTCAGATGGCAGTCGCTTCACGGAAAATATCGAAGTTCAGCCGAATCACAGTTAGACTGGAAAGCCGACGCCAACTAAGTTGGGAAAAGGCTCGGTGAATGATGATGATGATAGAATGTGATGTTTAAGAATAATTATTGCTGACTTACCTTTAGCAACATTCAAATGACCCGCCATATGTTTGTCCTTTGCATTATCCCAAACTTGTCTCTTACTGCTTCCAAATACGATGTAAACAGCATTGCAGACAATATATATACTTGCTAATGTAAAGAATATAACCCTCCAATTTGACTTATTTGCCTAAAATGTAAAATTAGCTGTTATAAAACCGGTTTGGATATTGGTAACATTTCAGATTTTATTTCTTTGTCAGATGAAGGTTTCATTTTAATGGCCAAGATTGACTGAACGTAGTTAGTCATAAGCATGAAGTTATAACCATGGTTATACCTTTATGGTCATTTGTATACAATGACATTGTATTTTCCGAGTATTATTTTTCTTGTTGACAAGTAGAATTAATAATATGATTAGCCAAACAACTTTTTGATGATTAGTAGTGACGATAGATAAAGAATCGTGGAATTTTATGAGCTAACATCACGCTGCAATCAAAATTTTGGAAAAAGAGAATATTTAAAGATTAGATATTACTCTTAGAAATTTTACGGTAAACGGTTAAAGAAAGCAATACTTCTCTACCAACCTCACCAACTCTCGAACAAAACTAAGCAAGATATATTTAACGTGTAAGATTTCCATGCGAAAAAGTCGCGGGCGTCAGCTAGTATTTTTATAAAGAGATTGAACTTACCACATCTTCAGTAAGTGTAACACCAAGGATCAAAGGTGTAAAACCACTAACTATACCGGTAATTGTGGCTGAGAACAATATTATAGAGCCGGTGTAATTTTCTGACATCTCTGAGCAAGAACTCTGAAAACGGTTATGTACTTTGATTATTTTAAACTAAATATACCTAAAGGCTTCTCATGATACGCCACTTGCCCTATTCCTGGACTAATTGTATTCAACCAACGACCACAATAAATATATTAAGCGCCTCTGTCTACCCCTTTGGGGATAAATATGGGACTTTGTATGCATTTATGTATCGACCACCATCGAGTCCTAGGTTCAGAATCGTTATGAAGACAAGATTGTAGATATAATAAAAGAAAGAAGATAGGCAGTAGTTTTCTATTTCCTAAATAACGGCAATAGACGTGTCCTTATTGCTGAGATTGAGCAACATACTTACCAGAAAACCACAAAATTGAAAGCCAAGTAAACCTAGTATTCCAGTTAATAGAACAATTACTTCAATATAGTATTCTTTTGGAAGATTTGGTAGCTGAATTAAACCCATTATGATTCCAAAGGCTCCTGTGGGAATAACGACGGTTTAAAGTAGTTTTATTTTAATGCACGTAGTGAAAATATGGAAATAAAGCTACTAGGTAAGTACGTAATAAAATTTTACAGAAAAAGATCTAAGTATAAAAACTTTTATTTATCAGCAGTTCGTCCTGGCCTCACGTTTTTTAATTCGCAAAGCTGCGGCCGCTCCTACGTGCATTGCCAGGCGTCTCTGGTACGTACCAGAAGGTATTTCCAGTGGCCCCCGGCGGACTTTGGCCACCTCTATGGCCTCTTGGGGGGTTTGGTCGGGATGAGATTTCCGCGTCGTTGGGGTGGGGTTTTATCCCGCTTGCTTTTTGCGTAAGGACGGCGAGCGACTATCCCGCCGTCCTCAGGCCCCGATCATGAAGGTCACCTGGCCTCACTTGTGGTAATATTTTCTAGTAATAAATAAATATACAAAAGTAAGTACTTCTTATAAAATCAGACATTTTTCAGTGAAACTCCTATTAAAATCGGTCCAGGGGTTTCAGAGATTAGCTAGAAAGAACAAAAAGAAATATATACTTCTACAAAAAATTTTTTTTATACAGACCTACCGACAATTAGTTAAAAGCAGTTTATGGATTTCTAAACAGAAATTTCCATTTTTTCTGTATGTCTAAATGTAGTGAATTTATACTACCGTACTTACCAAGAGTGTTGATTGCTTTTCTAAACAAACTTGTACTAAGAATATAATTTGAATACTCTATTCTATAAACATAATCTGTGATTGGTCGTGCAATCATGTAAGTTATTGACATAGCTATGAAAGGGAGCGAACAATACCAAGTATTCTGAAAAAGAGAAATCGTTTTAAAAACATAGATACCACAGAAAATTGTTGGTAGTAATTTGTCAGAATAATTGCAAAGTAAATGTGGTCTAGATAACCTAATGATCTAAGGTTGCAGGCCCCGCAGTAATACGAGTATAATCACATAGGAAAACTACCTTTAAACACTTAGACTAATTGGAATCGCTGGTATAAAGGTGTCACAACGAGGCAAAAGTACTTACAAGTTTGAATTTCGTTCCAAATGTTATTAAAAAAGTTGGTACATAAGTTAGATAAAACATAAATAGAATATTGCTTGCCACATGAGCACAAATTACAGCCCAAATATTTGGTGACTTTAAAATATCACGCCATGGCGTATCCAGAACTTTCTGAAAAATTAAAAGGGATTTTATCAATTACGAGCCAGAATGTCATAAAGACTAGGATAACAAAAGTTTGTTTAACAAAAACACCGAGAAAAAGAACGATAGACAATTAAGCGCATCAAGCTTTTTGGTTGACATGACACCGATAAAAGCAATACGAGCTTGAATCAGAAATTCAGTCATGAGGGATAGAAATACAATTGTAAATATCATCAAAAGTTTACTAGTTTTACTGCCAGCTATAGTAGTTATTATAAAGACTCCGATGATCAGGAGATGAGAAACCGTCAGTAAAAAAATGTAGGCTAACTAGCTTTATTAAGAAGTAATAGGTAAACGTATCTTGTGACGGAACATACGGTACCAGGCCATACAATTTCAATTCTTCTTCCACGTTTCAAGGAGACGCTGTACGGATTCAAGGATACCTGCTCACCATTCTGATAGCTCACCTTGCGGTAACAATCCAAATTCTTCCTGATGAACTCCTTCTCAGTGTCTCCCATTGCTGGATGATTCTTTGGCGTACTAGCAGTTAAAGTACTGGATATTACCGCCATACATATCGCCATCATAGCCAAGGAGTAATATATCAGTTTCCAATGTAATGAATTTGTCAAAATTGGCCCTGCGACTGAAAGAGCTATTATAATCCCTAATTGGGTACCTGTAATTAGAAGTCGTTTTGTAATATTTAGATGAAAATTAAATATCCGATCAAAATCAAAATCAAAATATCTTTATTCATGTAGGTCACAAAGTAACACTTATGAACGTCAAAAAAAGAAAATGCTTCTACATTTACATTTACCGCCAGATTCGCAAGGCAATAGGTAGAGCCTGTGAGGAAAGAACCTGGCAAGAAAAACTCACGGCCACTCTTTTTATTCGCCAGTAAATACAATGATTCTGTTACAACAATAAAAAGAGGGCAAGGGCAGTACGTGACTATGTGTGGACCAAGTGAACTTAAAAATTATGAATCTCAGTTATTCACAATAAAGTCAAATACTAGTTAAAGGTGCCACGTAATCTCAAAGTACCCATACCTTACAATATCATAATAATAATAATTTAACAATAATAAGTGAGTTTCAGCAATAAAACAACATTTCAAACAGAAGTAGCCCCTATGTAGCTCGAGTGATGAGCAAGCAACTCATTGCCATTTCTCTGTATCGTTTAGATAATCTTTAATAGTATAATATGCCTTTTTTAGGAGGTGTGTTTTAACAGCCACTTTGAATTTATTCAAAGGAAGGTTCATAATGTTTAGAGGAATTTTGTTATAAAAACGCACACCAAATCCTGCAAAGGAGTCATGAACCTTCTGTAAACGATAATACGTCCCAACCAATTTATGCTTATTTCTAGTATTTATTGATGTTTACGAAAGCTAGATTATTAAATGTTGTGCTTGTAATATCAAACTTTTACTGAGACAAATATAAAACCCCAGTTTTCTATTTGTCTTAGTAACAGTTTTCATTCGTACGTGAAAGCTAGCTATTGCAGAAACAGTCTCATGTTTAATCTAGTGTCTATTGGCTCTTTTAAATGTATAGCTGCCATACCATGTTATATACGTTTACTGTATAGGTACATACATACTAATGATTTTATCAGTTCACGCTTTTTTTTGGTACTTAATGACAATGAACATTTCCAGTAATTATCACCTGTACACAGTGCACCTGCAATAGGCGGACGAGCCTCTGGCAAGAATATTGAAGGTACCCAGAAACTGCAATAGGCTCGCCCCCTCTGTCAACACCTTGAAGAAATAAAACGTTATTTTATGTATGTGTGTACGTTTATGTGACGTCACACTCTAAAGGTTTCTTTTGCAATAGTTGCGAACTTCAAAGTACCCAAACTAGTGAAATTATACCTGAGTAGATGATGTAGTTAAAGAACTTTTTCTCGTTAGGCGGGAGCCAAATGTCCAGTTGTGAATGGTTGATGGTGTAGAGGCACGCCTGAGTCATACCCATTAGCAGTTTTGTACTACAAGCTGCTGGCCAACCTCCCTGGTCATCATAAAATCAATGGATAAATTACTTAAGCAATTTGAAACCTAAACTGTATATCAATGGTTTACAATCTTTCGAATTTTCGGTTAAAGTCTAAGAAAAAGATAATTATTAGATATTCACTTCACTAAAGTTGGTTGAGATGCGTTATCCACAAAGCAATGGTTGTGTCTAAACCAGTTTACTTTAGTAAAGAACACCAACCAATTCTCAGGCTGTAACATTTAAAATGTCTCCATGTAGGTAGATCTTTTTCACGCAGTTTAATAGTACAGTACAGTAAGATTGACTATAATACTAATAATGTAATGTAATTCTGAATATTGTTAACAAGCATACCTTAAGTATAATGGTTGGCATAACGGCACATAATGTGCCGTTAATCAAAAATATGGCGGTACTCAGTATTTTTTTATTAACGTTGTTTAATATTTTTTCTGACGGGATCAGCATAAGCGCATATCCAATGAAAAATGCAGACATGACAGCCCCTTGCTTTCTACCGTCCCAGTTGTGAACCTGAAATTATTATTTAGTTTATTTTAGTTAGTTTAAAAGTAAAAATAATGTTTTCTTTTATTATGAAACAATCTATTCAATATGATCATGTGACCTGCTGTGATGGCATTTTCCCATTATTTTGCTGTTTTCCATACAACATACTAAGTTGAAAAGTATCTTATGGATACTTCCATGTTATAGATTAGAATAGAATATATACCAATAATAAAAAACCGGCCAAATGCGTGTCGGGCCACGCATAAGATAGGGTTCCGTAGTTACCTATAAATGCCTCTATAACTCCGGTACTAACAGAGTTGTACATTATAGGTTTCCTTCAAAGTTAACAAGGACTACCAAAATGATTGTTTTCAGTTTCTCACGCCAACCGTTTAGATTTTTGAGGGGGGGTGGCACTATTTTCGAAAAAATATGCTCTTCAAAGCTAAATATCTCGCAAACAGATACATAAATCAACAAATCCCTTTAACAACCTTGCAATGATTTTAAAAGACCTATCTATTGATACCCGACACAGTGAAGTCGACGCATAGTTTTCTATGAAAGATTCATGTTCTAAATTCGAATCTCATAATTGCCCGCTACGTAGTCTTTTAACAAAAAAAACGTTACTTTAGGTGCACTTATGTGCCGGGCGCCACTGGAAATACATTCTGCGTGTGCACCAGCTTGGCAACGGTCGTAAGAGCGGCCCCACGGATTAAAAAAAAAAGGTGCACTTACGTAGGAACAAAATGCTACTTTTTGAATAGAAGTAAAGAAAATTATTTTTCAACATTTTATTGTAGCACTCTGTCGGCTTTTTAAATATATCTGCAAAGGTTTATGTTTCTAGGATCAACCGTTTAGGAGGTAAGCCGAGGACGGATGGACGGACATGGACATAAAACTAAAAGGGTTCCGAGACTTTTACTACGGTACCCAAAAAATCAGGTTTTAATTTGTAATGGTCTCTTAAGCAATAATCCTTACGGAACTTTGGATGTTCAAATTGAAATAATATTTAAAAAAGAATATTGCTTTAAAATATAAATAAACAGCTTATCGACTTATAACACCGACAGTTTTGTTGGTACCAAATATTTGCTAAATACGTTTTTAATTTCAAACAAAGAATAATTAAAAAGGATTTAAAGCTACCTCAGTACTATAATGAGTGCTACCGTTGCATGTTTGATTCACTGCATGTACACTTATGCCAATACTACCTCGAATAATGCCCATAGCAATTGAGTTTGCAAACATATAAAGCATTTGTATATGGCGTACTCCAAGCCTGAAACCTACAAATAAAAGGGATCTGGATTAGCATGAAGTAAATACTTAAACACCAAAGACGCTCTCTAATGTAATAGTTTTAAAAAGTATAAAAACAACCTAAAAATAAATGTTCTAAATACAATGTAGAGATGTTCTCATTGACGGAAATAGGTTATGTAATAATAAAAGAATCATCATCATTTGCCTGCCCTTATCCCAATTATTTGGGGTCGGCGCAACATTGTATTCACTCTCCAAACATCCTTGTCACACGTCTTTTACTCAGTCACTCCTTTTCTATTTATATTCTCTTTTACGCATTCCATCCATCATTTCTTGGGCCTATCTCGACTTCTCAAGCCTGCTACATTCTTAATTTGCACCTTTCTTATCACGTTACTTCCCTCTCTTTTCATAACATGTGCATACCTTGACAGCCGTTCACTTCTCACTTCTTCATTCCCTGGTGCAACTTTCAAACTCCCTCTAATATACTCGTTCCTTACTCTATCCAATCTTATTACATGTAATATAAGAATATTATTATAATTTCACCTCTTACCAAGATCTTAGAGCATAAGCCAACCTCACCTGAAAGTGACGGCATTCATAAAAGTGCTCGGTTAACGGTATTAGGTTCACCACTTATAACATGTTAAAGGGGGAACAGCAAAGTTACTCACAAATAGCTAAATAATATGTTTCCCCTCCGGAACGGAACCGGCGTTTGGTATGTAAAGGTCACAGGCGTAGGTATGTCAAATGCATCATTAATGACAGATTTGTAAGGCAATGCAAGGCAGGGTAGACCCCATGTGAAAAGGAAACAGTAAAACAGTTGTTCTTAGCAATTATTTTACAGTGGCAGTAAACCTTTTGATATTATCACAAACCCTGATGACTATCGTGTACTGCAGCTGAGTTAGAGGGAGGTTAACGAGCCTTATTTATGGAGCTGAGTACTTTACATTTAAGCCTCAGGGAAATTAGCTCAACACACAATGAAGTTTGTTTATTTGGTTGATAAATTAAGGATATACTATAACATAAACAAAACCCTATTTACTGTTTTGGGATAAAATTTAATTCAAAGTCTATAATTTTACAAAATATGTTTCCTTTCACTTATGCAAACATAATTCACGTCTTTATAAACGAAGGGTAGAAAGAGGCATTTATTAGTTCCACGTAATAGAGTAGTCCTTTTGGAAATGTTTCCAGAGCCTCGTCCTTCTGTCAGTATGTGAACCGCGTACAAGTAAGGATGACTTGGGCGCCGAAGACGTAACAGACGTTTTATTTTTCTTTTAAGACTCCCAGCACACGAACCATAACGTCACAACAACCACATAACATCGCAGCAATTTAAGGTGAATTCACACCTTCGTGTGAATTACGTCGCTGCAACCTATTGCATTGGCGGTGTAGTAACTACAAATGTTATACAAATGTCATAGCACTAGATGTAAAGTTCATAACAAATTCATAATAGTAGCGTTGTGGTTGCGATGTCGTTGCGATTTATTTTTCAATCGTCGACACTAATTCAATAGTTGCGTTTAACGACATTATGTATCATCTGCATCAAACTATGCGTTTTCATACAAAGTAGTGTCAGTCGTTGCCAAAATGTGGGTTGTGGTACGTCCACTTGGAGCCTTACTGTGCTGAGACTGTCATTCAATGTTCATCTAAGTCTCGCCTGTATTACAACTGTATTTCTTCATTAACCGCATAATATTTTATTACCAAACCCAGTAGGCTTTGGCTTTCGTATTTTTTGTTTGTTTTTATTTTATTTTATTTTTTTATATTTGGTTCGCCAAATTGACGCCGCCCGCCCGCCTGGTGGTAAGTCGTGACCACGTCTAGCGATTGCGGGCCGCTCTCACAGCACAATACCATAGAGAGTTGCCCTCAACTTGACGACCTACTGATATGCCTCTTCACGCTCCGCTTAAATAACCCAGGATTATATGTGGGAGGAAACACGTGCACAGGCAGGGAGTTCTATGCCCCTATCGTTCGGCAGAGAAACGAACGTTTAAAACGTTCGGTTCTCGCAAACATGCTATCCACTGTGTGGAAGTGGCATCTCTGCCCGGCACGCGTTGTCCGGGATTTGGGGTTCGGGAAGAGGGTGGAATCAGATTGAAGAGCTCTTCAAAACACTCGCCGTGGTAAATACGGTAGAATGCGGCCAAGGAAGCTATTGTTCGGCGCTGAGCTAGCGGCTCAAGGCTTCCCGTTACCTCCAGACAATCTATAATACGGATAGCCCTGCGCTGCATAGCGTCGAGAGCGTCCAGCAGATACTTCGCGGAGCCGTCCCAGAGGTGAGAGCAGTATTCGACACAGGGCCTCTTGTACAGCAGACACCTCTGGTCCGGTTTTGTTCGAATCAATTAAACATTAGTTAGCTTTTCTCTATTCTGTGGTTTTACTTCGGTATCATGTAACACAGAATAACCAATTTTGACAATATTTGGTCAGTTGAGATCCCTGAGACCAAATTTACTCTTTATACCATTTGAAACAGTAATATAATAAAATGAGTTAAAGCTCACGTGCCATTTTTTGTCATTACACCATAATATCCATCTTCAAATTGAAATCTTATAAAATCAACGTCCATTGTGTTTAGTATTGAAACAATTTGAAACTGTACAGTAATATCAATAGATGTGAACTACACAAAAGTAAAACATCTACAATCAACATATTTGTCATTATCATTCTTATCTGCGACTTCTAATACCTTCTAAACACAATGCAAATACAACAGATTCTCAATGTCAATAAAGTTGATCTACTGTTATTGTGTCGTTAAGTAGTTTAGACTTTAACCACATTTAAATAGAAGTCGTCTTTGAAAATACACTGTTCATGAAGAATAGCACTCACTGAAGCAACTAGTTTTAATGTTGTTGTAAATTAGTCTAAACATGAGACCTTGGCCACGACCTTAAATCTAACTAATTATAATTCGAAAAGATTCAGTCTGTTCAGACTGCCGACACCGCAGATTCTGGCGGCGATTGAGAGGTGCCTTGCGGTTCTTGAAGACCGGTCATACCGCCCCCGCTGGCGCGACCCGCGCTGTCATACGCGGCTGCCGCCACTGGGGCTCTTGCTCCTGGGTCTGGTCTAAGTGGGTCTGCTGCCCGCCCAACCCCGTCTATGTCCGCTTCACCAACCATCCGGACACCGGCTAAGCCGGCCACGACGGCTAAGCCAAAGAGACAGGGGAAGCCTAATGCCACCCCTGCTGCCCCAGCGTCCCGCACCGCTCCCGCTACACATCCTTCCAGAGGGGAGGGATGGGAAGTGGGAGATAGTGATAGTGGGAGCAAAACAAAGGCGGAAGAAGGCCGCCAAAAAAGTGGCCCAAGCCGCCGCTGCGAAGGCGCTGCAGAGGCCCTGCCCCCCTCGCTCCACCGCCGTCGTCCTGACGGTGACGGCGGAAGGTGTAGAGAGGGGTGTTGGGTACGCCGATGTTTTGAGGAAAGTCAAGGCCTCGGTGGACCTTAAGGCCCTCGAGATACAAGGGGGCTCCGCTGCCTCCAGCGGCCCAAAAGCTGATGCCCTCGCGGCTAAACTTAGGGGCACACTGGACGCAGAAGCCGTCCGCGGCTCCAGACCCACTAACCGCGTGGACGACGCGGCCACGACGGATGAGCTAATCTCCGCCGTCGTGGAGGCGGGCGGCTGCCCCCATGACCAGGTGAAGGCTGGAGAGATCTCCTTCAGCCCCACCGATCACGGAACGGCAGTCGTCCAGTGCCCCGTCGCGGCGGCACATAAAATTGCGGACGGACGGAGCCTCCTCGTAGGTGGCTTCCTCAAGAAAAAGTCTATCCCAAATACCATCGAAGTCGTGATACCTGGGACGACATAGAATTTAATTACTTTAATAGTAGAATTGTATAAGACGGGTAGAGAGACATAGCCTAAGCACTCAAGGTTAGTGCTGTCAGCAGTCTTAATAGTGAAGCTACGATCCGAGTTAAAGCTTTCCACTTTAAACCCTAGATCTAAGAATATGCGGTGTGAGTCATTGTCTAGCACAGAGCATGACGCACCCGAATCTAAGAGACCTAATACATTTAAATTGAGTATTCTCACCTCGAGATAGGGTCGAATATCATTATCCTCTTTTTTAAAAAGAGGTTCACAGCCAGAGGGAGTTGGTGAGGTTCCACTTTCCACCACGTCCGGTGTCAGACTCAAGCAAGCAATTTTCTCTGGCTCTAGAGGCATGTTGCATTTAGGGCAGTCAGGCCTCTTCACCCCTTTCTTACCACACCTAAAGCACAATATTTCCCTCGAGCGCTCACATGAGTATGCTCTGTGTTCAGAGTCTCCACACCGTAGACATTTTCTACTAGTCGTTGAGGGTCTGTTCTCAACAGCTGGAACAGATTTATTAGATAAAGAACTACTTTCTAAAAGAGAAACCTGTTTAACAGGTTTAACTAAGTTTCTATGTTGGAGTTTATTTAAATCCGAAGAGATTTTAAAAGTATCGTGCTCGGGCACTTTAAAGCTTTGGGCTCTGACACGTGCCAGCTCCAACCGTTTACCTATAGATTTTAATTGATCGACACTGTCGACTTCATGGAGGGCAAGTTCCTTCATGTAGTCCGGTCTTACATTATGCATCAAAATATCTAGTTTTTCATTCAGTGACATAGGGAAAGAAAGTCTTGAGAACATGGCAGACATGATCGAAATGTAACTTGCCATTGTTTCGGTTCGGGCTTGTGTACGACGCCTAATTTCATCACGCAACCTGTAATCATAATCAAGTGTGTCAAAGTTATCCCTCAGTTCAGTATCAGCTGTTGATATGAACTGATGGTGTCCCTGTTTGTTCGGTACCACGCTAGGGCAGCACCGTTCAGCAAGTCAGAGAAAGCAGCCAATATCTTCGACTCCTTGACTTCACGCGCCTGTCTAAGCTCTTCTAATCTCTCTATAAATACGCGTACACAGGTCGAACCACAATATTCGGTCTTGAGCTTCCCGCAACCCTGGTTTTCTGCGACCTTTACGATGTCGTCAGTCCACCTTGTTGCGCCTACCCACGCTACGCCTCTCCAGGACTTTTTAGCCCCATCGACCATAAGTACTTCGAGAGATGAGCCCTGTCCACTGCCTCTTAAGGTTAGCGACTCTTTGGGTTATGTCAGTTATTCTGACCCTTCGAATGACATAATTTCAAATGCGATCTCGAAGTCAGATATTTAACTGCTAAAAGCCATTTAAAATAAAAAAATATTATAACCTGAGTAAACGACACCAGTAAAACTAGTTCTTTCATTTAATGGTATCCATCTGCCGAGTAGAGTGTGACTACTAGGATATAAACACGCCTGTGACATTCCCATGAGGAGGCGTGCGATACAAACCAATGGCCACCCACCCTGAAATTATAGAGAAGTAACAGAACCGTTCAATAGAGGTTAATATTGTCTGCCTGCATCTCTACAATATGGAAATGAAGCACATGTATGATCAACAGTGAGAAACGTTACTAATATACAAAGAAAAATACTAAATATATGACCCTAACACAGTCCTAACATGATGTTACATGGCCTCGATAAATGAACTAAGTATTCAACACAAATAACTTTCAATTTGAACCAGTACTTCCAGAGATTAGCACGTTCAACCATTCAAACTCTTCAGCAGCGTAATATTAGTAGTAATACTGCTTTGCGAATCTGGCTTTAAATGTAAATTCTTATGTGCTGACGTTAGTAAGTGTTATTTTTTTTAACCTATATAAATAAATATTTTTGATTTGATTTGTTTTGAGTAACATCTGGGTATAAACTTACTAAGTTTGCCAACATCGGGAACACAAGTGTAAGACCTCCACTTACTAGTAAAGCTACCTGTAAAATGATTTTCCCTCCAAACTTCTTAGCCAGTAGACCGGCGGGTATTAGTATTTGCATCGGCATGTAGCCCCAGAAGAACGATGAAAGGATCAAACCTCTGTCTCTGTGTCCTCTGTGTCTTTTTATCCCAATCGTATACCTAGAAAATATTCATTATAACGTTCATTACGTTTATATAAGTATATGTAAATATTTACTGCAAGTTTGTGAATTTCACTATGAGCTCCTATAGCATAAGCAGCTTCACCAACTTTGAAGTGTGAAGTGTCTTTCGTTTGATTTGTATTTTTCCTCCGAATAAAATCAATATTGATCAAAATTTTATTGATAGGTTCTTTACCGCTAACAATATAATAATATATATAATATATATATATATATACATATAGTCGGGTTTGTTCGACAACTTATAACTAGAGACCGGCTTGACCGTATTTCATGGTTTATGATTTGTTCTATTTGTATTCGTCCAATCTTCCAGCTAAAATATAAAAAAAAAATAGAAAATTGAAAAATAAATTGAATAAAAATAATCTAAATACAAAATGTTCACGGGTTTTGTACCTGTTAAACATTTAATATAGGTCCCGTAGAAACGATAAACTCTCACTTCAAATTAACATTTATCCACAATAAACTGATAATATCATAATAATAATAATAAATAAAAAATCTTTATTACTTTCACAAAAAAAATGAACAACAATACCGTGATTGGTCTCTCCTGGTAAGCAACTAATGCCTGTAGTAGGAGAGACCGCTCCTCTATAACATAGCATTAGTTAGTAAGTAGTCGCAGTTGTGTTTAGTACTAATAAATAATAGTTTAAAAAAACACGCTTTTATAGAGAATCAAACTAAAAAGTAGAAAATAAATTTTAATAAGTTTGAGAATTTGTTTGAAATTTTAATAAGAAATATCTAGAAATTTTAAGATATTATCAAAAAGATAATTCTTCTAAAATATTGGATAGAAACAGGCGTTACTTGGCGAAAATCCATGACAAAACAATGGTAAGTAAAAATTTTTTAAGAAAAAACTTTTTAGCATTAATTAATAGCATTAATTTTTCGCAGAATCAAAAGGACAACAACAAAACGTCGACAATTGTTTCGCCTCTAAACGAGGCATTATCAAGACTGTCTCAGAGAGAACAGCAAAATTCGTGGTTGGAACGTGTTTGCTTATAAGTAAACGCGTGCAAATTTCATTATCGCGATGTAGGATTCTTTACAATAACCAATGTGGGTAGAAACCTCAGATCATGCTAACTAAGTTCCAAAAATAGGTATTCACCAATACTTGACCTTATCTGTTTGATTTAATTACTGTCTCTTGATAAGTTGCATAGAAAACCCTAATAACACACACAAACCAACAACAGTTAATGTGTCTGTCTGTTCGCAAACAGATTAAGTAAGGGAGATGTGTGAAAATCTATTTGTTCGTTGAGTAAGGTGTCCGCATCTCTTCTAACTATTTCTAGCCTTTCCCAAACACTTAACTTGAACCCTTTCTCACACAATTCTTCTACTCATATCTGTCAAGAAAATATTTATAATTATTTGACACTATGCACCTCACCCTTTTTTTACAATAATATACATTTATTTCTTATTTACACTATTCTTAATTCATACTTATTAAAATTTATTTTATATGTTTGAATTTTAATATTCGTACGTTTAAAGAGTTATTTTGTGTCACTACGAAAATATACCAACCTATTGGCAATAAAAACTCCTTAGCATTGTACCGTCACGGGTTTGTAGGGAGTAGATAAGATGTATTACCCCAGGGCGTCGGCGGACCTAGACAACCTATGCGGCCTCTGTCGAGGGGTTGCTTGGATCTGGTGATATCTAGAATCTTTAGGGGTACGGACCGGTCCGGTTTCATCCCGCGTCGATGAATGAAGGCGTGTAATAAATAATCGTTCGCATGAAGCCTTTTGAACTGTTAAGCGGTACGAAGTTCGCCGGGTCAGCTAGTACTTATTATTTTTAAATTGACATAAATTTAATTTAACACATGGAAATTTTATTAGAAGCATTTAAGTGTTGTCTACGTAGATGAACGATTGTTGTTTTCTAAATAATTATTATGCACACAAGATAAGTATGGGTTATTATACCATATTAACCAATATTTAACAAAAAAAAATGGTAGAACTTACCTCAACAGTGGTGTTGTTTGTGTTTCTGATGTCTGTCATAGCCAGGATCGCAACGCCTAAACTGCTCCGCGCCATCAGTAACGCCACCATGCATAAAAACATGCAAATCATTTGTACGTGACGGATGCCGACACTTCTGCCTGGAAATGATTTATAGCGCTACTGAATTAAACTGTTTTTATTTTGAAATAATGTAATATACATACATTGGTTGTGAGTATTCAACCGTATATTGGACCACCAAGCAGTTGGCACTAGCCAAATACAACAACAACGAAAACCCTTGTGAGTTACTACATTAAAGTGTAAACTTTGCGACGCTCGTACGCCAAAACTTAATTCTCCGATAAAGTTCTTGAGTTAGTTGGTTATCAATTTTGTTCTACTTATTTTTATCGTAGAATGAATGGAAAAGGAGCCTATAGCACAGAATAGGGAATAGTACTTACATACCAATAGTCAAAACAAAAGTGACACAGTTAAAATTCACAATGAAATCCCTGGAAATATTTCCAGGTAAAACTAGCTGAACTAGAATAGTCAGGAGACTGTACCTGGGAATCATCGTCAGTCATCCTCGCGAAGGAGACGGCCGAGAGGGAGATGGAGAGTACCCTCCCCGCTGAGTTCCACAGTCAGCGACTAGGGTGCCGCAGACTCATCTACGCCCAGGACCATCGACCTCCATGATTGGGGCCTGAGGAAGGCGGGATAGCTACCCGCCGTCTTTACAGAAGCAGGCTAGAAGGGTTGCGTGCTGCGGGGCCTTTGCCCCACAACACGCAACCAGATTCACTCACCGACGTGGGATAAAACCCAACCCTAACGAAGCGGGATTTTTTCAAACCCCGGAAGAAGCCACGCAGGTGGCCAAAGTCCGCCGGGCGCCACTAGAAATACTTTCTGGTGTCACCAGAGACGCCCGCAACACATGACATGACATGGACATGGGAGCGGCCCAGGTCTCGCGGAATTAAAAAAAAACCTAGAATAGTTGGAAGCGAGTTTTGTCGTTGCCAGGTGTTTTCAGAAAAATCTATCAGAACCTGAGGTAGGTAAGTGAAATCGTCGTTATATATATAGTATTCAATTTCCACTGACGTCAATGGGAACCAGTTTAACGAATTGTTTGTAGAAAGTTCATTTCCTTTCAATATTAGTATACTTTAAACTTTATAGTAATATTTCCCCAAAATTGAAGACAGGATATCACGTCCTCATAATATATTACAGCATTTTATTCAGTTCAAATTTATAACAAGATAACGAAACCCGGTCTCAACGATACTTTTGAAGAATTATTTTGACGCCTTAAGTACTCTCAAATATTAGCTTAGGATAAACCATATCAGGGTTTTCTTTATTTATTCGGGACTTTGAAATCGATTCATTGTTCTGTGAACGCATCATGAATATGGTAATGAAATATTTTCATACTTAAGTGGAAGGTCACATTTTGATGATAGGGTTGTTATTATAAGGGGCAAAGGGAACCCAATTCAGTGGCAGGGTCAAATTGTCTTTCGTTATACAGAAAATGTACGAGTACGAGAAGTACATAGGTACCTACTATATCTATTCTAATATTATAAAGAGGTAAAATTTGTTTGAAACTACTGAATGTATTTATAAAATAATTACACTATTGTAAATAAATATTTACACAACGGTATCTTACGACAAAATAAGCTAATATAAAAAATAAATAAATAAATTGTTTATTTCGGTTTCTCATAGGTACATACATCAGCTTACAAATGTTTGGAGATCTCCTTTTAAGCAAATAAATGATTGTATCAGGAGAACCCGCTCTTCCTACATACCTTTTATGATCTATGTACAGTATTTACAGTATAAGCTCGTATTATTGGATCTAGATAACTGATAAACATTTAAATACATAATATAAATATCATAGATAAATTACATCTAGCCAAAGAACAAACTATCATACTCATCACACAAAATTTTGGGTGAGATTTGAACCCTCCGAGTCCAATAATTAACTTAAGATGGTATCACCAAACACTGGACCATTTGTCGCTGCATTAGCTCTGACTGCTAAAATACATATTATCACGCTTGTCTTTCCAAAGCGTAGGGAGTAGAATATTAAGCGCACACTTTTAACTAGTAACTTTGTTGGTCACATTGGGGGCGAGCGTATTGCGGTTTATACAGAACTTTTGATACACAAACTCTTACTTATACTTTGTTTTACCTGGTAGAGAACTATTTTATTTATTTATGATATAATATTTACATTTTTTTAAGATCTTTTTAAGATCCGTCGCTGGACGTCATTGTAACTTTTAATCTCACTGCTAACAGCCCCTTGTCAAGTAACTATCCTAACCAACTATCTGCCAGTCTCCCATCACCATTTCTAGAAATAATACTGACACGATCTACGACTGTTAACATGATACCGAACTTCTCACATTATAGTATTCTTAGACAGAAGAAAACCAACACTTTGTAGTAGAACAAAGAACTCATATTCAAATGTACTCGTACTTTTATCCTACTGATTGGTGTTGACTGACAGTTGTATACTGCATTTATCAAAAGTACATAATGGAAGATATTGGTTTAAAATTAACCTAGTAGTTTGTTTACTTTCCATTTATGTAGATAGTACTGTTTATAACATACAAAATAATATACAATCACGCGCATATTGCTTATTCTAATTTTTAACTTTCATTCCTAATGTAATGTTATTTCTAATTTAATGGTAATCCATTGTGAGTGGCCTTGAGTTTTATTGCCAGGTTATTTCTCACGAAATGTAGGTCTCATAAAAGCCCTTTGACGAGGTTTGGGTTGTTTAAGAAAAATAATACAATCAGTTTTATTACAATTCAGTTTTATTCGATAAGTCAATAACCCATAACATGTCGAATTGAGAGTAGTGACAATTAATATAAAGATCTTTATAACTACGCTTAAACAATACTGTGACTCTTCGTTTTAACAATAACATTCTTAACAAAACACACATCAAGACTCATTTCACAGAAAGAAGTGCAACCTTTGGCTTAACATAAACCTGGATGATTTACTTAGTGGCCTTCTCTAAGTAAATTGTTTACAAGTGTATACGTCGTAAGGTTATAACTTTATAGAATACGCTTACAGTTTAAGCACATAAGTTAAAGATTAAAATACTAGTATAAAAAATCTCTAGAGAATCCAACTAAAAAGTAGAAAATAAATTTTAATAAGTTTTAATTAAGAATAGTGTCAATAAGAAATAAATGTATATTATTGTAAAATAAGTTAAAAATATGGCAATAGTTTGCCATATATTTTAGAGTTTTCGAAAGTTTTTTCATAAAAGCTAAAAATAAAAGAAAAAAAAAATAATTTCAACATCACTTTATAGGTCTTTGATCATGCTTACTTGATACATGCATTACTTTTTAGTTGGATTCTCTATAAAAGCGTGTTTTTTTAAACCATTATTTATTTTTCATTTTTTAGTTTATTATTATTTATTTATTTATTTATCCCTGTATTACATTTTATACATATTTACTATATCTTTAAATAAACTTATAAAAAAACAAATATATTTAAAAATATAAAAAATAGTGACCAACCGGTATCGAGTACAGTGACCAAGCTACCGGTGGTTAGGGCTCCAGAGATAGGAATTTCCGCACAATACGGGCCGTATCCAACAGAACCGCCTTCTGCTACAAGCCCTTGACCCAGCTGCCTAACGCGAGCCTCTGTAGGTGGTGGTCGAGGCTCTTGGTTATTAAACCATGAGCAGATACGGCTATCGGAACAATAATCGCCGAATCCACATCCCACATGTCGACAATCTCGTGCTAAGTCCAAATATTTAATTTGTTTATCTTTTTCTGCTTTCACGAGATTCTCGTCATGCGGCACTGTGCTATCGACAATTATTGCAAGGCGTATCAATCGATCTATTATCACTATATCTGGTTTGTTGGCTATAATAGTCCTATCAGTGATAATAGACCGATCCCAATACAATGTAGCATGACCATTTTCAAGAACTGGGTCGGGCACATACCTGTAATAAGGTATCTCTAAGTCAACAAGGCTATATTTTAGAGCAAGTTGTTGGTGGATAATCCTGGCTACTTGGTTGAGTCTGTGCAAATACTCACCGTTCGCAAGACGGGAACAACCAGAGATAATATATCTTAAATATTCTCCGGGACGATGACATGGCCGACAGGTGTCTAGCGTCCCATCTTTGACAATAAATCTCCGATAGTTATTCGTCATTAAAACTTCGTCAGTAATTGCACAGATGAAACCTTCAGTTTCTCCAAAGAGATCACCGAAACGTAACCAGGAAACGGAAGCTGTAAAATCAACATCGGGCCCATGTAGAGCCCGATAAAAACGACCGTGAAGCATTTTGCTCTTCCATATTTCCTTGCGATCAGATACACCTTGTATTACCGGTTTGCGCCAGTTCTCTTTAGCTAGGGAGAGTGGGGTCAGTCCGTTATCAATTGCCACGACGTCTCGATGCACACTCACGTCCACCTGCAAGAAGTACTCTCTAAGGTTGCATATCTCACGGTTATGGAGAGTCTTGGCATTTAAAAATCCTCGACCTCGGTATGAAGTCAATAGACAACGTACCTTTCTATCCAGAGCTTCTAATTCGGTCTGAGTCCATCTAAGTATGCCAAAAGAGTATACTAAGACTGGCATGGCCCAGCCGTTAACAGCCCGTACCTTGTTACCGCCTGACAAGAGACTTTTCAGTACTTTCTTCAGGCGGCCAAAGAAACGGTCCTGCAACGTCTGTTTCATGTCAGTCTCAGCAATGCACAAAGCTTGGGACATACCTAGATATTTTTAGGTTTCGGTTGCGGAGAGCGACCCAAATCATGTGAAATCCGAAAGACTGACTCCTTCAGATTCCACAATCTCGCATTTTTCACATGCATGACCGTACACTTATCTACCCCGAACTCCATACTGATAGCCTTACTAAAATTTTCAGTAACTTTTAGTAAAGCTATCAGTCAATTCGGGGTCATTAGGGGCAAATAACTTTAGGTCATCCATGTAAAAAAGGTGGGATAAAATTTGACCCCCTCTCCGCATCCGATAACCTAACCCTGAACCCTCTAGTAGCGTACTGAGAGGATTCAGTGTTAGACAAAACCATAACGGACTCAGACTATCGCCCTGGAATATTCCTCTCTCGATCCCTATTGGTACACCTCCTAGAATCTGACGACACCCTGGATAAACCAAAACCGTATTCCATTGTCTCATACATGACCTCAAAAAGGTGCACAGAGTAGCATCAATTTTATATAACTCCAGCACCTTTAGAAGCCATGTATGAGGTACAGAATCATACGCTTTTTTGTAGTCAATCCAGCATGTCGCAAGGTTCTTTCGGTTGCGGCGTACCTGTTGACAAACAGCCATGTCAAGAATAAGGAGCTCTTTAGTACCACGTGCCCCACTTTTACATCCATTCTGAGAGATTGACAATAAATTGTTGTTTTCTATATGTGAATAAATTTTGACTCTCAGAATAGATGTAAAAAGTTTGTATATAGCTGGCAAACAAGTAATGGCTCTGTAGTTTTTGGGACCACCAGACTTATAAAGAAGGTGAGTAACTCTGGTATTTATTTATTATTTATTTATTTTTTAATCGAATTATTGCGTTGTCATCTAAACTATTATTTATTTTTCATTTTTTAGTTTATTATTATTTTTTTTGTTATTATTTATTTATTTTTTAATCGAATTATTGCATTGTCATCGGTCTTTGACAGGTGTGCAAAGTTTGAATTAAATCTGATCGTTCAAAGTAGGGCAAAATCGAACCCAAAAGGATCGGTTACAAACAAACATACATACAAGCAAGCAAGCAAACATACAAGTGAAACTAATTAAAGTGTTTTAAAAATAAATAAGTACATAAAATATATCAACTATAATGCAGTCTTAAGAATATCTTTATCGTCTTCTAAAGTAGCGGCAGTTGCAATGGGAATGGCTGGTTTTGGCTGAGGTTTTCCTCCGCCACCTAAAAACAAAATTAAAAAAATATATTTTTCTACTAGTTGCGCTCCATTTGGAATAAGTTGAGCATAATCTATCTCAGACAAACAGCTGCACAGCAGTCGCGTTCGGAATCAATTTGACAGAAATCCGTACTACTCGTAATACCTACCACTAATACATACGAGTATATAACCGGTTTCTGAATGAAGAACTTGAAGTTAAGTATCCGTTGAGCACGGCAAATGTCAAAATTTGTGCCTGAATTTTGACATTCAAGAGACACTTGACATTCAGAGAAAATCAGTGGTGCGGTCGCAGCCGGGTTGTTTTTGTTTTCTTGTGCTACCTGCTAGCAGCTGCAGTTTGCATTCGCAGTCTGCAGTCGAGATCGGATTTTTTTTTTTTTTTTTTTTTTTTTTTTTTATATTTGGTTCGCCAAATTGACGCCGCCCGCCTGGTGGTAAGTCGTGACGACGTCTAGCGATTGTGGGCCACTCTCACAGCACACATTACTATTGAGAGTGGCCCTCAACTTGACGACCTACTGATGTGCCTCTTCACGCTCCGCTTAAAGAACCCAGGATTATATGTGGGAGGAAACACGTGCACAGGCAGGGCGTTCCAGGCCACTATCGTTCGGCAGAGAAACGAACGTTTAAAACGTTCGGTTCTCGCGAACATGCTATCCACTGTGTGGGGGTGGCATCTCTGCCCGGCACGAGTCGTTCGGGATCGGAAGGAAGAGGGTGGGATCAGATTGAAGAGCTCTTCAGAACACTCGCCGTGGTAAATACGGTAGAATGCGGCCAAGGAAGCTATTGTTCGGCGCTGAGCTAGCGGCTCAAGGCCTCCCGTTACCTCCGGACAACCAATAATACGGATAGCCCGTCGCTGCATAGCGTCGAGAGCGTCCAGCAGATACTTCGCGGAGCCGTCCCAGAGGTGAGAGCAGTATTCGACGCAGGGTCTAATCTGCGTCTTGTACAGCAGACACCTCTGGTCCGGTGTAAAGAATCTCTTTACCTTATTCAGTATTCCCAGTTTCCGCGAAGCTAGCCCTATACATCTTTCGATGTAGTTTTTATTATTGAGCTCTCGACGAACGTCTATGCCAAGGATATCAAGGTTGTCCTTCATTGGTAATAATGCATTCTGAAGAGAGGGTAGGGGAAGGAAAGGGGATTTCTTCGCAGTAAATGCACACGCCTGTGTTTTGCGGGCATTGAACTCGACCAGGTTCTCGGTACCCCATTGAGAGATACTGTCGAGGTTACGGTCGAGATCAGCCACGAGTCGTCGTCTCTCCTCCTCAATCTCAGATCGCCCCGCCGTCGGACGAACCGAGTAACTCCCGTGCAGTGTGCTGTCATCTGCATAGCAATGAATGTTCCCGAGGGATAGCATATCATTGATATGCAGAAGAAAGAGAGTTGGTGATAGTACGGACCCCTGCGGTACCCCGGCATTCACTTGCAAGAAGCGAGAAGCCTGGCCATCGCAGAGGACCCGCACTCGGCGCTCGTTTAAAAAGCTGGCAATCCAGCTGCACAGTTGAGGAGGTAGACCATATGCCGGAAGCTTGGAAAGGAGCGAAGCATGCCAGACCCTATCGAAGGCTTTGGCGATGTCCAGGCTAATAGCCAAGGACTCGCCGTGCCTTTCCATAGCCCCACCCCAGACATGCGTTACGAATGCCAGAAGATCACCCGTTGATCGCTTTGGCCTGAAGCCGTATTGTCGATCATTGATTAGCGAGTGATCCTCTAGGAATTGCATGAGCTGCTTATTTATAAGGAGCTCAAGCACCTTGCAAATGACTGAGGTGACAGCTATGGGTCGATAGTTGCCTGGATCGGACCGTTCCCCTTTCTTGGGGATCGGTTGTACGTTCGCCTCCTTCCAGACCTCCGGCACGAGCCCTGAAGAGTATGACAGGCGGTACAGACGCGTTAATACTGGAGACAACTCAGCTGCACATTTTCGTAGCACCACCGCCGGAATGCCGTCAGGGCCACTGGCTTTCCGCGTGTCGAGTGACCGCAGCACTGCCCGTACATCACATTGCCTGATAACAATATCAGGCATTGTGTGGCCACAGTTGGCGATGGCGGGGGGCTGCAGGCCACGGTCGTCGACCCGGGAATTAGCCGCAAAGAGGTCTGCGAGCATATCCGCTTTCTCTTGGGCTTTGTGAGCCAGTGTTCCATCTGGGTAACGCAGCGGTGGCAGCGAGGGCTGACAAAAGTTAGATTGCACGGCTTTGGCCAGTTGCCAGAATCCACGGCTGCCCGTGGGATGGGAAGTGAGCTCCTGACCAAGCCGCGCGACGCGCTGGGCATCCGCTCTCTTAAAGGCCCTCTTACTCGACTTTGTGGCCCGGTTGTACGCTGCTTTGAGGTGGCCCACGTTTGGGTCGCGCACAGCCCGGGCCCTGATCCAGGCGCGATATGCCGACTGTTTTTGTCGAACAGCTTTGGCACAATCTCGCCCGAACCAGGGACGGGCTCTGCGGATACTGGCGACATCAGTGAAAGGGATGTAATAATCCATCCCTAAACTGATCTCGCCAGCAATAGCAGAAGCACTATCCGAAGGAGCCTTTCCTACAAAGCAGCGCTGGCTCCAGGGGACGGACGCAAAATAATCGCGTAGACCGTCCCAATCCGCTGACGAGTAGTGCCATAGTCTTCGTGACGTTTGCACAGGACGTGCAGGAGGTGACACCTTCATGCCAGCGTGAACAACACAGTGGTCGGAACTACCCAGTGGGGCTCCTACCGAAACACTGTACTGGGCTGGGCGACTCGTCAGCAGTAGATCCAGCAGAGCGGGCGCGTGATCTGACCTGTCTGGCATCCGGGTGATCCCGCATACCATCTGGGTCAGACCGTGGGAGAGAGCGAACGCATGGGCGGCTCTACCCGCATGATCAGTCTTGAGGGACCCCAGCCATTCAATGTGATGGCCATTGAAGTCCCCCAGAAACACTAGGTCAGCGTTCGGGAACCGCACCTGCGCTTCATCAGCCGTCTCGCTGAGGTACTGGAAGAGCTTTGTTGTCTCAGAATCCCCTGTGTGGGATCGGTAGACGCACACGTAGATCTGGCTCATAGAGCCATGGTCTACGTGCAGCCAAAGGACGGAATTGGAGGGGTTCTCTAGGCAGCGCAACCGGCGGCAGCAAACATCCGCCCTAACGAACACGCACACCCCGGCTTTGTCTCGAAATTGTTCCTCGATGACATAGCCGGGGTAACACAGGTAAGACGTGTCGTCAGGGCGGCGTATTTGTGTCTCCGTGAGGAACATCACAGCGGGCCGTGCCGTCTCAAGGTGGTGGTGGACGGTATCGAGGTTCGCATGGAGTCCACGGACGTTAGTGAACTCCACCTCGAAATGTGAAGTTGTGGGGTTTCCTAGGGCCGCTGTGTAACGTTTATTTCTTTTTTGTTGCACTGCCATTGTAGATTTTGAAGAAGAAGCATGAAGACAGGGCGACATTTGGTGCAGCAGTAAGTGACAAAGCGCAGGGGCTAGCTTTGTCTAGAACCGTGTGGTTAGGTCGGAGCCGACCCGCCGGACGGAAGGGCTCCCAAACCCCCCTGATGCAAGGCCGCCGCTACCCCACACCGGTTACCACCCGGAGCGGCGATCCCACATCAGGATTATGCGCAACATGTGGGGCAGCCTCCTGGGGTGGTTGGCCCCAGGCGGGCCCCATGACTGTGTTGCGGGCGGCCGCGGCAACGCCGTTGCTAAGGGTCTCCCTGGCCGGCGAATCGACCCACACCACCCACACTAGACTCCGTTTCGCCCCCACTGGTCCCATGCCTGCTGCACCATACATCGCCCCGGGCCCGGCGGTGCAGCTGCTGAACCCCTAACGCAACCCAGCCTGGGCTGGGTTACTTGGGGGGCTTTAGCACAGCTGCACGGTGGTACCCCCCCGGACCAACACTGTTGTACCACCTGGTACCCACGTAGGGGCCGAAGCCACTCCATAGGTACCGTAAATTAACGAGCCTCGTCCGTTTATCAGCAGGTGCGCCACTAGCAGGTGACGTCGCTGGGGCCCTATAGATGTTGGTAGAGCCCCTTTGCACCCAAAATGGAATGGCACCTCTTCAGTCTGCGTAGCAAAAAGATGAGTGTACTGTCCACAGGGTACTTACCATTAAGAATTTTCTGTATCGTAGAGAATGGAGCGTCGATTGTGATGCTAATAACAAACGAAATAAGGAACGTCAACGCCGCGTCACCGAAAAATTTGTAAATCTGTAAAAAAAATTAAATCAATAATAATACAACACTAGCAAATGATGAATTTGCCCATACGAATGGAATATACGAGCTCCCATAGAAACACATTACTGGGCCAAAAAGTAACCAATGGCACTTACTAATAATGTAGCTAAATTATATGTACATATCTAGATCAATGGTTAGCTACAGTGTAAAACGGCCTCTATAGTATCATCGGTCATCATGGGCAATCGCAGAATGGGTCACGATGGGCCATGATTGTCACCATTATCATTGGTGCTCTCGACATAATTAGGACTCGTACATTAAAATTTGTTGATTGTCATGGGCGTCGAACGGACGCGGTCGCACGGTGTAGACCAGTGTTGTCAGCTAAATCGTCGGCATGTTTAACTAAGATAAGAATTAATTGGACTTCGGGAAATAGGACACGAAGTAAAGCTTCTAATGGTGGACTTACGTTTAATGAATCGCTGAAATAATAGGTTTTAAGCCAACTTGCATTGACAATCATGATGACAGGCAAGTGGACAAGGTACATAGCGAAAGACAGACGCGCCGGCAGCTTCCACATCCTTAGCGAAAGAAACCAGTTTATTGGACCTTGAAAAAGATAAAATACTTTAAATACCCATCTGTCAAGATAGGATTATGTTTTTCGCATCATCGTATTTACATGCGTGTGTCCTAACCTCTGCAAGGATTTATTTAACTAACATAATATCGTTAGATAGGAACTCAAGTGTTGCTACATAAAACGAAGAATTATTGTTCATAATGAGGAAGAATAATCATGAACACATTGTTATTTAAAAATCATCGTCAACATGATAACTCCTAAGAATTAAACCATTTCCGAAATTTGTAAGAACCATGACAAAAATTAAAAACTAAGTTCTTCTTTTTTTTGGTTTCTATTTGTAATATTATTAGTTATTTAATACCTACGCATTCGGGTTTTTGTAGAAATAAGCTACGAGGTTGTTAACGGTGCAAGTTACCGTCACCAGTACGCTGTTAACCAACTCAGAGACAAACGCGAAATTGTTAATACTCGTAATACACAATGTTCTCGAAAATTGCAGAAAGCTAACTCCTTACCACATGAGACTAGTAAATGAGGAGCTATGTGCATTTTAAACGCTACAGACTGCCCAATGCCCAGTCGTCCAGTAACTTTTTAAGTAAGTTATTAGTTGTTTTATAGTAATTTGATACTGAATTAGGCATTTAATTAGGTACTTTGCAATACGCGTATTAAACGCAAAAACTGAAATCTAGGCTGGATTTGAAACAGCATTGGCCCATCAGGGCAGTTTTGCGCTTTTGCTCTGTTATCTATATTATATATTATTATTTATCTATGATTTATTAGATTTACAATTAAGTATCATTATACATATTATTAGTTAAAACCTACCGTGTGTATATTTAAGCCTCTACTTAAATATACACACGGTTAACCTCGTAACAGTTAGTAAAGATTAAGTAATACCGTACCTTTAATACTTGACAATATAAATTCGCAAACCAATGTTGGTTGGTAATGAAGAAATAATTTATTAACTACCTTTCAGTATTAAGCTTTTGGTAATCCGACTTACTGTTTCCGAGGAAGAGCCACTTCAGATAAAGCATGTTTAGTAAGTGTAAAGTCTGGTTTATTAACATTTCGCAATAGGTTATAATTCATGTTTCAGTAGACATTAATTACGAGCAATTAACACGAGCAAAAACTTTTATTTTTGTTGTGAGGAGACGTATTAGACGTCTCGTCAAAAAGCATAGCTCTATATTTCGAAACTGGACAATTTGCTTCGCTTTCATCCTGTCTGTATGTGTGTTTCGAACTAGCGGCTATATTTTTTATCCGATCTCCACGAAACTTGGCACAAAGTGTTCCTTAATTTATAAGTATTTTTATATCATGAGCTTTTTTGATGGGGAGAAAACGGGAGCCAGAAGTCCAAATAATGTATTTAGCATAGCACGCAACCAGATTCACTCACTGACGCGGGATAAAACCCGACCCCAATGACGCGGGATTCTCGTCCCGACCAAACACCCGCAGAGACCACAGAGGTGGTCAAAGTCCGCCGGGCGCCACTGGACATACCCTCTGCTAGTAACCAGAGACGCCCGGCAACGGACGTTAGAACGGCCGCGGCCTTGGGCCGCGGAATTAAAAAAAAAAAAAAAATGTATTTAATCCTAAGCAGAGTAATACTTTTTACATTTTGTTCTTTCTTCCCCAAAAGTCCGTGGGTGACATAGAAAGGTGAATTCTCATCTAAAAATCTGTGGTGTGAGACAAGCAAAGTTACTGGTGAAAATTGGGATACTAAATACAATACATACCAACAGGCGTGATTATGCCTATGTAAGTATTTTAATTGATTTTTATAAAGAAGAGAAAAGTCTTACCTCCATAGCCTTGAACGCATGCAAAGATTAACCACCCTAATCCAAGAGCCCAGATAGCGCGCATATACGCGTTGAGAAAGTTGTCAAACACCTGAACCTCATGTCCTGCTTGCATGACCGGGTACATACTGAATATACAAAAGGCCATCATGCCGAATGAGTTGAGCCAGAGAAAGACTACCGAAAACTGAAATTACAGAATTACTTTAATATAGATACCTACTCAGTGTTGAAACGATTTAGAATCACAAAGGAGACATTACACGTCATCATTAAATACTTGTGGAAGATTTGCCAAACTTCAAAAATACGGTAAAATGCATTGAATGTAAAGGTCACTAAATTATTGCGCAAATAAGCAGCAAATATTGCGAAAAAAGTTTTTATATATCATGCTCCTTCACGACAACGCATACCGCGCTCAATACGCGGGACTTTCTCGACAGCACAAAACTCAAACGCCTGGGTCACACTCCTTGCGGTCCTGACCTAGCACCGTGTGACTTCTTTTATTCCCGCATGATGTGACTTCTGCTGCTGGGTGCTAAAAGGCCCTAACGACATATCCAAGGTCCAAGTCATCCTGTTCCTGTTCCTGCTAACTAACGGACGATGCTCTTGACAAATATACCGAGTTCCTGGAACCGGAAATAGGCTTATCACCTCTAACGTTGGGTTAACGAAGTGACTGGCGAAACGTGGGTGTAATAAGCGCCTTTGTCGACCTCTTCGGGGATAGAGTCGTTATTTGTATCTGTCTGTCATGATGTAATATACGTATAGAGACTTGTAGAGAGAGCTTAGAAAATATGTTATAAAGAATACATTTTCTGAGAACTCATCCCACGTATTCCAGAAATCCTGGATACGTAACCCATTCAACGTTAAACCCAAAAAGTAAAAAAAAAAAAGTTACCTTGGACATTTTAATTTTCTTATCCTGGCACAAATACAGCAAGTATCCCCAAATGAGGCCTACAAAGAATGGCGGAGCTCTAGTGAGTGTATTCAAGTAGTAGTATTGGATGTAGTCGCTAAACTCGGCAAGACGTCTGAAAATAAATAATGATAATAAATATGTAAATAATTGTATTAGAACAATAAATTATTATTATGAACTAACTGATGCCCGCGATTCTACCTGTGTTAAATAATTTTCTCGTTCGCAATTTTTACGGGAACACTACTAAACTGACAATTAAATGATGATATTCTGATCTATGAGCGATATTATTGTAAAATATTTATTTAAATCCCTTTAGTAGTTTGCGCGTCAAAGAGTAACAAACTTCGAAGCATCCTTTCATACAAACTTTAGCGTAAATAATATTAGTAGAATATTACCAACCTTGGATTTCCAAGAGCAGCAGAAAAGTTATTAAGAAAACTATACAAGGAGGAACTAACAAGACTGAGAAGTAAGAATAGGGTTAACACGATCCACGCAAACCTCCCGCGGCTGAAGAGGAAAAACAGCACGAGTGGACATAAGAAGTACAGTTGGGTGTCCACTGAGAGGTACCAACTGTGGGCCAAACACTGAAACAACACACGTATGTTAAATAAATACAGGCTCCAATTAGACGAAAGTATCAAGTTCGTAAATTACGAGTATCTTTTCAGAATACAGTGTGCAAAGTAAAATGAGGTGAAATAAAAAACCAGAAACATTTAGCTTTAGTTTTTAGTACTTTAAGATTATTCTACACTAGCTGTTGCCCGCAGCTCCGCCTGCGTGTTACTTTAGATCTACATAACTTTTTTATTTATGAAGTAATTGAAAACCAAACCGCATATTCAAATCAAAAATTCAAATTGGTTAGGCCGTTTCTGAGATTAGCGTGTTCAAACATTCAGACAAACAGACAAAAGTTCTAAAAACCATTGTTTTGGGTTTTATTGCGTTCATAAAGCCCCCCTACAACAGTTTCTCTATTATATCTTCCATTATATTCTCTATTATACCATAAAAATTCCCCTTAAGATACGAAAATATTAAATATTATTTATTATCTTCGTCGTGTGTGATAGTCCCTTGAATTAAATTGCGAGCGATATTGTATCTGAAGTTAAAATATTATAGTATCTTAGCCGTGTGCAGCGCCCCTTAGTGAACTCCACTGCGGGTGACGTAACCTGTTCTGAAGAGCTCTTCAATCTGATCCCACCCTCTTCTTTCCGATCCCGAACAACGCGTGCTGGGCAGAGATGCCATTCCCACACAGTGGATAGCATGTTCGCGAGAACCGAACGTTTTAAACGTTCGTTTCTCTGTCGAACGATAGTGGCCTGGAACGCCCTGCCTGTGCACGTATTTCCTTCCACATATAATCCTGGCTTCTTTAAACGGAGCGCGAAGAGGCACATCAGTAGGTCGTCAAGTTGAGGGCCACTCTCTTTAATATTGTGTGCTGTGAGAGTGGCCTACAATCGCTAGACGTCGTCACGACTTACCACCAGGTGGGCGGTGTCAATTTGGCGAACCCAATAAATAAAAAAATAAAAAAACTACGACAAACTTATTATTTGCGGTTGGTACAGTAATCGGGTCTAGGGATCGAACCGCAAAATTAAGTTTGTTTTTTTATTGTATTTACTTTTCCGGGATAAAAAGTACCCAGTGTGGTGCCCAGGATATTAAAGAATATTTATACCAAGTTTCATCGTAATCGAACCGGTAGTTTTTGCGTGATGCCTGAACAAACAGACAGACAAAATTTTTTTTAATTACATTTTTGGGTTCGGTGTCGGTCTAGTAACACCCCCTGCCATTTATTTTTTTATATTTTCAATGTACAGAATTTTCACTTCTACAGATTTATTATAAGTATAGATAAAGTCGTAGAACTTTATGTAGAATAATCTTATCAAACTGAAAATTAGCCAAATCAGTCCAGAAGTTTTCGAGTTATGGCAAGAGCAACGAACGGCAATTAATTTTCATTTATATATAGAATTAATAGAAAATAGATAGATAAACAGATCTTCCATTCCATTCCATTCCAGTCTTCCATGCTGGCCTGGGAGCAAAGGAAAAACTTAGAATGGTCCAGCCCTTACACAACCCGGGGTGTCGTAGAAGTCGACTGAGGGAGATGGCCCGGTGCACAATAACCAGCACTGCAGGGCACCCATCAGGCGGGGGACAAACCGTCCACAATAGCATTCCCAAGGAGGGTTGACGTCAGGCAGGCGGCCGGTTGTAAAAAAAAACCATTGCCAAAACCATTTTTGCAACATGAGGAGCAATAATAGAGAGCGAAATAGGGCTAGGGCGTACCCCACAGGCGACGCGCAGGGACAGCACCCGGTACCTGTGGGAAATGGACAAGGGTTGTCGCATAGGGGGTGGATGCGACGTAAGACGCAAGCCCATCGCGAAAGAGAAGTAAGACTGAGGTATGCAAGTTGGAATGTTGGCTCTATGACTGGGAAAGGAAGAGAGTTGGCCGATGTGTTTAAGAGAAGAAGAATAAATGTGGCATGTTTGCAGGAGACTAAGTGGAAGGGTGCAAGTGCTAGAGAGATTGGTGAAGGATATAAGTTATATTACATTGGGAGTGATGGAAAAAGGAATGGAGTTGGTGTAGTACTGGATGGTAACTTGAAAGAATGCGTGACGGATGTGAAAAGAGTAAACGACAGGATAATAGTTGTGAAAGTAGTATGGGAGAGTATGGTGCTAAATGTGATCAGCGTGTATGTACCACAGAGCGGGTGTGATGACAGAGAGAAAGAAATTTTTTGGGAGGAATTTGATAAAGTCATGATTAGTATACCAGAAAGTGAAGAAATATGTATAGGAGGAGATTTTAATGGACATGTAGGAAGAGTAAATGAGGATTATGAAAGAGTGCATGGAGGATGGGGATACGGAACCCGGAACAGTGACGGTGAAACACTACTGCAGGTTGCTTCCTCCCTTAACCTGGCCATAGTGAACACGTGGTTTCGTAAACAGGACTCACACCTAATCACCTATAAAAGTGGTGTTCATTTGACACAGATTGACTATTTCCTAATCCGGGGGAGTAGGTTGGTCTGTGTCAAGGACTGCAAGGTGCTGCCAGGAGAAGGGGTAGTGAAGCAACATAAGCTATTAATAATGGATTTAAAGACCAAAGTAATCTCACAAAAAGGCAAAAAACGCCCCCCTCCTCGAATTATGTGGTGGTTGATAGAGAAGAAAGAATATGCAAGTAAGTTTAAAGAACGAGTGGTGAATAAAATGATAGAAATGAGAGATATGATGGATAAATCAGTGGATGAATGTTGGAATGAAATGGCGAGTTGTATCAGGAAAGTAGCAAAAGAAGTGTTTGGAGAAACGAAAGGTAAAGGTGTACTTGATAAGGATACATGGTGGTGGAACAGAGAAGTGCAAAAGGTAATTAAAGAAAAAAAGAACGCTTTTAAGGAATGGCAAAAAGAAAAAGGGAATGAAAGTGAAAAAGAAGAAAAAAAGGAGAAGTATAAGGAATGTTGCAAAAAGGCGAAAAAAGCGGTAGCAATAGCTAAATCTCAGGCCCAAGAGCAACTATACAATGCTCTTGATGGAACTAAGGGCCAAAAAGAAATCTACCGCTTAGCGAAAGACAGAGATGATAGAACGAAGGACGTAAGACATGTAAGATGTATAAAAGATGAAAAGGGTAAGATTTTAATAATAGAAGATGAAGTAAGAAATCGATGGAAGGTGTATTTCGAAAAAAATATGAATGAAGAGAATGCATGGAGTGGAAATTTAGAAGAGAGACGTGTGAATGTAGGTTTAGTGAAGGAGATTGATAGAAATGAAATAAGAAAAGCGGTACGAAATATGAAGAATGGGAAAGCCGTAGGGCCCGACGGTATTCCAGTGGAAGCGTGGAAGATATTGGAAGAAGATGGATATGCGTGGCTGACATTATTCTTCAATAAGTTGTTGTATGAAGTGACGATCCCCGGTGAATGGTGCAATAGTTCTCTAGTGCCCATTTTTAAAAATAAGGGTGATGTGCAAGACTGCGGCAACTATCGAGGAATTAAGCTCATGTCACACAGTATGAAAATTTGGTAGAAAGTGATAGAGAAACGAGTGCGAGAGGAAAGCGAGATTACCCAAAACCAGTTCGGGTTTATGCCTGGTCGCGGGACTACAGACGCCATATTTGCACTCCGCCAGCTGTGTGAAAAATATAGGCGTGCACATAAAAACTTGCACATGGTGTTTGTAGATCTCGAGAAGGCATACGATCGGGTACCCAGAACGGTTTTGTGGTGGGCCTTGAAAGAGAAAGGTGTGCCTGGGAAGTATATAGAGTTAATCTGTGCGATGTATTGTCGATCGAAAACCTACGTACGAACCGCTGCTGGCAACACCGACGAGTTCAGTGTCGCGGTAGGCTTGCATCAGGGCTCGGCGCTAAGCCCATATCTCTTCCTGTTAATAATGGATGCTTTGACATCGGAGATACAGGAAGAGACCCCCTGGTGTATGCTATTTGCCGATGACATTGTACTCGTCGGTGAAGACGGGCCTGAGGTAAAGAGTAGATTGGAAGAATGGCAGTGTAAACTGGAGAGTGTAGGCTTGAAAATCAGTAGAACCAAAACTGAGTACATGTTCTCTGATTTCGGCGGTCTCTCCAGTCCTACACCCATGGTGTTAGACGGCACACCAATACCAGTTTGCTCCAGTTTCCGGTACCTCGGCTCTCTTATCCAGGAGGATGGGGAAATCGATCGTACAGTGAAGCACAGAATTGACGCAGGTTGGATGAAATGGCGGCAGGTCAAAGCCACTATATGCGACCCCCAATTTCCTCCGAAACTTAAGGGGAAAATTTACAAGACTGTCGTCAGACCTGCCGTCCTGTATGGACTTTCATGTTTGGCCGTAAAAGCGACGGATGAAAGACAATTGCATGCAGCGGAAATGCGAATGTTAAGATGGATGTGTGGTGTGACAAGAATGGATAGGGTAAGGAACGAGTATATTAGAGGAAGTTTGAAAGTTGCACCAGTGAATGAAAAATTGAGAAGCGAGCGGCTGTCATGGTATGGACATGTTATGAGAAGAGAGGAAAGCAATGTCGTTAGAAAGGTGCAAAGTATGACTGTAGAGGCTTTAAGAAGTAGAGGTAGGCCAAAGAAAAGATGGATGGAATGTGTGAAAGAGGATATGACAAGGAGAGGAGTGAATGAAGAGATGACTTCTGACAGAGGTGTGTGGAGGAGAAAGACTTGTTGCGCCGACCCCAAATAATTGGGATAAGGGCAGGTAGATGATGATGATGAGATAGATAAACAGATAGAAAATAGTAAATTTTTTATTTTATTTTCTGTGCGTATGCATCACCAAGATCTAAGGGGTTCCAAGTCATTTCCGATAATCAGCAATGGACTTGCTGCCCCTTACGTGAGATAAACAACGTGCGAAATGTGGTCGTATATTATGTCTCTGCTTACCGCGTCGGGGAAACAGTCATGATATTAATTAATCTATGAATTTCTTGTTTAAATAAACTTATAAAAATATAAAACAAACTTACAACTGTACTAGGATTCACATAATTTTGTACATAAAGCAATGCTGTCCACCAATAAGTCCTGCAATTCTGAGTGGCTTCAGCTACATTCAACCAGAAAGGACCATCGGATACGTGGTTGAACACTGAAGCTTGAAGTAGCACCACTGTCGCCAATAGAGGAAACATTCGCAGAAGACGATTCAGGTAAAACAAATGGAGAGATCTTCGTCAGACCTGCCGTCCTGTATGGACTTTCATGTTTGGCCGTAAAAGCGACGGATGAAAGACAATTGCATGCAGCGGAAATGCGAATGTTAAGATGGATGTGTGGTGTGACAAGAATGGATAGGGTAAGGAACGAGTATATTAGAGGAAGTTTGAAAGTTGCACCAGTGAATGAAAAATTGAGAAGCGAGCGGCTGTCATGGTATGGACATGTTATGAGAAGAGAGGAAAGCAATGTCGTTAGAAAGGTGCAAAGTATGACTGTAGAGGCTTTAAGAAGTAGAGGTAGGCCAAAGAAAAGATGGATGGAATGTGTGAAAGAGGATATGACAAGGAGAGGAGTGAATGAAGAGATGACTTCTGACAGAGGTGTGTGGAGGAGAAAGACTTGTTGCGCCGACCCCAAATAATTGGGATAAGGGCAGGTAGATGATGATGATGAGATAGATAAACAGATAGAAAATAGTAAATTTTTTATTTTATTTTCTGTGCGTATGCATCACCAAGATCTAAGGGGTTCCAAGTCATTTCCGATAATCAGCAATGGACTTGCTGCCCCTTACGTGAGATAAACAACGTGCGAAATGTGGTCGTATAATATGTCTCTGCTTACCGCGTCGGGGAAACAGTCATGATATTAATTAATCTATGAATTTCTTGTTTAAATAAACTTATAAAAATATAAAACAAACTTACAACTGTAGTAGGATTCACATAATTTTGTACATAAAGCAATGCTGTCCACCAATAAGTCCTGCAATTCTGAGTGGCTTCAGCTACATTCAACCAGAAAGGACCATCGGATACGTGGTTGAACACTGAAGCTTGAAGTAGCACCACTGTCGCCAATAGAGGAAACATTCGCAGAAGACGATTCAGGTAAAACAAATGGAGAGATCTTATGAACTTTGCTGAAAATTAAAGTATAACTTAGATATTTCATTGAAAATTCATAACATCAAAAATAACACCCCTATATTATATTATAACTAGCTGATAATCGCGGTTTCACCCGTTTTCTTGTTCCCTATATCTATGGAAACACCGTGTATAAAGTAGACTATTGCACTCTGGTATACTTATATTGTAGCTCTCTACACTATTAGCAAAATAATTTTTAAAATCAGTTCAATAGTTACGGAGCCTATTCAATATAAACAATCAAATCTTTCCTCTTTAGAATAATCTATCTCTAACCCTGTTCTATTTTTTTTATAATATATCATTATCGAAGAACACGAACGAAATTTTCCTCATACAACTAACCTCTGGTCATTTTGCCGATAGTGGTGTACACTGCAAGGATGCCACTTAGCAAGAAAAATGTGTCAACTACGATAGGCGCTGAAGTTATCCATACACTTGACAGTTTTGACATCCACTGTAAAAGAAAACTCAAATCAGTTGATAACAAAGAGCCCATAAAAGACAGAGTAGTACAAATACGGGATCGTTTCGACTGAAGAATGTATTATTTTAAAATACCTATAGTTATTACATAAAATCACGTCCTTATTCTTAAAGGGATAAACACTGGCATTCATTACGCCCACATTTTGCCAGCTATTTGGCTGTATCGTAGCCCATCGCAAGATTATTTGATGATCCATTGCAAGATTCCCAGGCCCAGTGATGTGCCCCTTCACGCTCCGCTTAAATAACCCAGGGTTGTATGTGTGTGTCTTGATCAGCTGGCAGAGTATTCCTCCTGGAAAAGGAACTATCTTTTCTGCAATAGTAAAATTATTTACTTAATATTACTTACTTGGACAGTATGCTGCAAATTGTGAATGTACCCAAGCAAAGTCATACAGTACGTGTGCCCAATGATGACCCAGAACATTGAGATAGCACGTATACCATCGATGCACTCTAACGCTCCAGGTGGGGTGTTGAATGTCAAGTAACGTTGAGTATTCGTGTAGATAGAGAAACAAGTGTACAAAGGAGGAAGTCTCGAAGTATCTGTTGAAAGAGAACATTAAATGTAGGCAATTGACATACGTCTATATCACTGATAACCTTTCTGTAAACCAAACGTAAATGCCAGCATCCAGCACCGATGTGACCTTCTTAGGTGTAGTAAATATTTGGTTCCTGTAATTTATAATAGTCTGCCGATAAATGTAGAAAATAGTGTAACAAAGCGGTTGTTTAAATTGAATGTGACTGAGTTCCTGCTTAGCAATATTAGACACAGACTATGTGAGTAATGTTGCTGAGTTGGACTCCAGTATCTGCTATTTATTTATTTACTAATAGGTACATACACAGACATCAGATCACTTATATGCTAAACATCCAATTTATTTACTAAGTATAAATCTGATGTCCAATTATGGATGTACACATCGTTCATTGGACATCACTTTGCACATAATTAAAATCAATTTAAGAGAAAGAAAAATTAAACCTAGGGATACACCACACACAAGTTTATCATCACATCATTATTCATCACTATACAGCCTTTGTTTAAAACAACAGAGGCTCTCATTGAAAATATCATAATCTGTACATATACAATTAAATTTCCTACACATTCGAGATAGTGGATCATTCTGGGACACATTATTATTACTGCCGGATACAGTGAACAGTTGCGGAATGCTATGATGTGTACCTATATACTTACCTGCGCAAATACATTTTTATTGTTATTAATTGAGTACTAACTAATAAGGTTACACCCGGGAGCTACATCTGCCAACAAACTGCTCTGCAGTTTGGCAGAAGTAAGAATTTTTGTATTTATTGTGTGTACTTAGTCAGAATAAATGCATTTTTATTTTATTTTTATTTTTTTTAATCAATCTCTGCAGTCTGCATCTCGACAATTGACAAATTACAGATAATTATTACTAAACATTATTGAGCAAAGATTAAACTCACCTATTTTAAAATAGAATTTGAGATAGAGTTCGTAGGCTGTGCTAATTACTACAAGCAATGCGATGATCGACAATATACTCCTAGAAGAAATAAATGTTATGATATTACTTTGAAGACATAAAAACATGAGTACAAGTTATTACGGCATAGCGCTGATATCTAGAGGTACTTCTACTTCTCGCCTATAATATTTTTTTTGGGTATTTTGTCCCCATTTTTCCCCAAACAAAAATTTGTCAAGATAGAAAAAAAATTAAAAGTTTCGTGGAGATCCAATGAAACATTTATGGCCGCTAGCCCGAACAGACAGAGCTGAGAAAAAAGCAATATTGTGCAGTTTTGAAATGTAAACGTTTGGTCAGCTGAAATTATTGTTGTTTGGTTAATTAAGCGCACTAAAATTATTTTCTTTTTTTGTTCATTTTTATTTATCAATTGAACCATTAATAGTTACTCATTTAACAGTACGTAAGTGGCGTCAATTATTTCCTACCAACTTCTATGAGTTTATCATTGTGACGTCAACACTCAGAACCTGAAATATCTACATTCTATACTTTAACAAACAAAAATAATTATACGATAACGTAATCAAAAATAAGTACTTACATAGCGGTATAATCAGCAGGTGCAAATGGTTTGTCATTCGGCAAACGGCAAAAATGTGGATTGTATGTCAAATTAAAATATGGATATTGTTCTCCAACAAAGTCTATAGTTTCTTCCACCGTACATACTTTGGGAATGCATAGAGCCACCGATGCTCTGCCTGTCAATGTCGTCAAGATGGGAAATATCCTACAATTGGTTAATTAATTAAGATTCAAACTACTAAGTATTTTTACGTGGAGTCATTCGGACTCCCGTAAAAATACTTAGCATTTGAATGTATGCGCCTCAATTCCTTAAATTGATTTCTGATGGTTAGGTTATTTTTTACGTGGTCAGAGATACATTTACATACTTCACCTTCCCGGGGGCAACGGGCAGATGCATCAACTGCCATCTGCAAGTGGCCTGGCAATTTAAGATCTTGGTGGATATATACTTTTAAAATCATAGTCATAATAATTATGTGAAGGCTATAAAATATCTCTTGAGCGTCTAACCTTGTTTCAGGTTCAATTGGTTCCCCTACAGTAAGTTGATGGACATACGCCTTCAGTTTCATATAGTCACTAATTTCACTTTTAACACGAGGTGGGAAGACAGGTGGGAAGACAGGTGGAAAGCCAGGCAGGTCGGGGAAATCTGGAATGTCGGGTAGATCGGGCCATTCTGGTATTGTTATTTCATTCTGTTCAAGAGGTATTCGTATCATACAGTACTTTCCTTCAATGTTAGTTTCGTTGACTTCTTGATTTATCGCTAAACATTGGTAGTAATCTCCTAAGTCGTTCACATTTCCTGTCAGTATACCGCTGGGTATCTTTCCACTGGCATCGATGACTAGAAGAAGAAAATATATTCTTAGATAATATAATCTGCCAATGTGTAAACATAAATGTATTAGATTTGATAGTCCTGACGAACTAACACACTTGTATACTATTTCACTGACTTATTATCTTAGACTTAACCTGACCGGTTTCACGCAGCATTACTACATGCAGTGTACAAGTGTGTTTGTTCATCACGTATCACAATAATACCAATTGAATATCACAATAATTACAATAATACCGACAGTCGAAACTTTGTGTTTACTTATTGTCCTAATATTGTCTTATGTCCTTGATATTTCTAGTCAAAATACTTATTATAAATAATAATAAATAAAATAATAATACAAATTGCGTTCACTTAAAATATTACATTATTTTAAGTGAACGCAATTTGTCAACTCAGTCACAAGATGGTTTAGTCATGAAATTCAAGTTGATATTCGGCAATGAATCATGCTCGTACTTAACATAATCAGGTAAATAAAATTAAGTGTCTGTAGTTCCAAATTCATAGCTTTTCACGAAATGGATATGAAAGTATTTACACGGTAGGTACCTATTTATCTACTTAATCTATATGTTCCTGCTCATCCTTGGCAGACAGCTTGCTATTAACTACTTATAATTTCGGGAAAATGTTCCCGTGGGAGTTGGGAACTAAACAACTATTCCATGTAGGCGAAGCCGCTCAGGTCTGCCAGTGTGTTCAATATGATTATTTGCCAACTACGTCATGTAACCTTCGGAATAATCATAATAAATATTTTTTTGCGTTTCCATACCTAATGAATTAATTGAGTGATCGATCAATACTAACGTATCCTGTCCCGCCCTTCTTCTACATTGAAGTTAAATTGAGGAAGAAATGACACCTGTCTTAACTGACTATTTTTCAGGCGTTTATTAGAGGTAAATATTAAAAACACATAGTAACATCGTTTCAAATGCTCTTATACTAAATCGTACAAAAGTTTGGTATGTCCTAGTCACAGTATCACATCAAATGTTTTTGAAGAACCGTGGTCAATTTACTATCCACTATAAAAACGGTGCCACCTTCTTTGATACGCGTGCAGAGTAATAATATTGGTTTTATAAAAGTATGAAATTACAGAAATTTTATAATCAAATCCTAGTCACATGATAATGGAACACCTTGGCGTGTTCCTGCGATTTCGATGTGTACCGCTTATTGAATCTTTTTTGACAAGGAGCCAATTGACGTTTACAGAAGATATCGGTACATTTACCAACATCGACGACTAGATACGAAGGGTACCATGTAAATGACTAACAACTCAATTCAATATGTTATCTCGATCCATAGTTTTTATATCCGGGATTGGTAATTCCATCAAAATCTGTTAATGTCAAATTGGGAATTGTATGAATTATTAATCCCGGGTAGCAAAAATATGGATCGAGATAGCATATTGAATTGAGTTGTTAGTCATTTACATGAGATCGAGATAACAATATATTGAATTTGGTACATACACGTTGTTCATGACTTTTAATGGGCTTTTTTTGCTAAGGAAATATACCTGACAGCAAATAAAACGTGATCTCTTAGAAATTTAAACGGGTCTCAATACAAGCACATGGTTTGTCCCAAAATAGTTATTGAGACAATATGAACACGAAGTAGTTTCATGACTAGGAGCGTTATAGATGCCTGCAATCTAATGAATATGGATTTGGTCAATTCTAAACACAAGTGGGTGGGATTAAGCCTAACTACAGCTAGCTGATCAAGCACAATAATACAGACTGATATGGCACTAGTGTCATCATCATCGTTTTAGCCACTTGACGCCCATTAGGCATGGGTCTCCCTCAGCGAACACTACAGCATTCAGTCGTGAGCTTTCCGCATCCAGTGATTTCACTAATTCACTTCGCGAAAATACAAAGCTATCAAAGTAGATAGCTAGCGAAGTAGAATAGTAGGTAGCCTTGTGAGTAGGTGAAACATATGTCGACGTTTATAATGTCTTTTATTTAGCGAAATCATTGCAATTATCTAGAAATTCAACATCATATTTTCCATTGTTTTAGATAGCTTTTAACCCAGTTTGAGTATTACGTTATGTACATGGGACACACTAAAATTTTTGCACTTCTAGCTAATCGGAACTATTTGAATTTAGAATAACATTCTCTCTTCATTTTTTTAAACGTTGCAACCTTCTTAGTAATAAAAAAAAACAATAGGCGGGAAATCATTTGTCAATTGTTTTTATCATACATCAAAGTTCTACGTTTGCAACGAAAATGGAATAAAGTCGAAAATATTTTAGAGCGATGATATTTTATGATTTTAAAAGTTCTCTCTCTCCGCAAGACTGTGTCGCTCGTCTTCAAAATGCTTTTGGGCGAGAAGCACCTTGTTTGAGCACTGTGAGGCGATGGTTTGCTGAATTTGAGAGAGTTCGAGTTATTTTACATGACGAATTACGTGAAGGGCAGCCTTCAACCGCCGTCAACGAAAATAATGTGGCTACTGTTATGCGGTTAATTTAAGAAAATCCGCGGATTACCTATGAGACAATTCGAGGACTATTAGGGATTGGTATGAGTCAAATCCAGAAAATTTTACACGAGGAATTGAAAGTTCGGAAACTTTGTTGTCGTTGGATCTCTCATGAACTGACAGCGGAGCAGAAGCGGGCAACGACCACGGACATTCTAATGCTGTTTATGACATTGTCACAGGAGACGAAACGAGGATTTATTGTTTTGAACCCGTAAAAAAAACAGCAATCTTGTGAATGGGTGTTTGAAAATGAGAACAAGCCAACAAAAGTGAGGCAGGTGAGAAACGTTGGTAAAAAAATTATCGCGTTTTTTTACTCAGCTACTGGTCCCATCTGTACAATTCCACTTGAAGATCAAAAGAGTGTTAATGCCGAGTGGTATTCTACCATTCGTTTACCCAGGGTGTTAGAAAAAGTTCGCGAAAGACGACCCTAAAGCCGCGTTCTCCTACATCATGACAACGCTTCTTCACGCACGGCCAACAAAACAAAGTCATTTTTAGCATCCGAAAAAGTACAACTTGTCACCTATCCTGGACATAGCCCCGACTTAGCACCCTGTGATTTCTGTATTTTCTCTAAAATCAAAGATTTGATGAGAGGTTTCACTTTTACCAACTCCGAAGATGCAGTGATAGCGTTCAATCAGCACGTGGAAAACATGCCATCAGATCTGTGGTCCTCCTCTTTTAAAAACATTTTTTCATGCGATCGCGCATGAAAAAATGTTTAAAATGTAATGGAGAGTATTTTGAAAAGCAATAAACATAACATTTTGGTTTTAACATGTTGTTTTTTTAAGTTACGCAAAACTTATAGTATGACCTACGTATTATAAAACTATAGTACAAAAAAATGGTTGATACTTGCAGTCCCAACGTAATGAATCGTTAAGTAAAATTGTCAACTGGCGAGTACACTGTTCGGAATCCAAAACATCTTCATACAACTGTTGGTCAAACGCACTTCTTGAATAAACCACCAGCACTTGATTTAGAAGTATAGTCAATACAATGTTTATTTTTATATCCATAACGACCATTCGGTATTAAATCTTAACGCGAAGTATTTCATTAGCGATATGTCAATTATAAGGACAGATACTAATTTATTAGAACCACTGATTTTAGCTTAAGTGATAAGGATAATCTCGTGAATTTATACGTCTCAGTAGATATTCATGTATAAAGGAGCGCACGTGCAAATCTTTAAATATAAAGTATCCAGTGTATGACGAAGGGTTCTTATCTAATGATAGTACAATCTAAATATAAGAACAATTATGAATAGCTAACCGTATTCCCTTTCGTTTAAAGTTTAATTTATGACTGTTATCTTGAAACCAATTATTATCTAGTGATTTTAATGTTTTGTTATTTTCAGTGATTTTATTAAAATTGGCAATTCGTAATACAACTAAGTTTGTGTAATCACGATGTTTGGTGTTTTGCCAAATTTGACTATGTTTTATACTTATAGAAGACTTCGAGCAAAGAAACTCAAACAATATTATACAAACATTATGTATTAGACACACAAAAAATCACTTGAGCACTCGAGCAAAATGATCATTCCCACACAACACAAAACTCTTAAGTTAAAATAAACTTCTAATATTATAAACTAGCTGTTGCCCGTAGCTCCGCCTGCGTGTTACTTTAGATCTACATAACTTTTTTATTTATGAACCGATTGAAAACCAAACCTTAAATGTTAAGTTGAATAAACTTTTTGGGACCCTTGTTGTTCATACTTTATAGTGCTGACATTATTCAGGTTATAAAACATTGCCAATTCCACATATATGCAGATGATGTACAAATTTATTTCTCCTTCAAGGCTGCTGACGTCCACGAAGCCCTTAGTAAGGTAAACGAGGACCTGAGTAGCATTTGTCGACGGGTCCGTCAAAATACTCTCGTACTGAATGGGAGTACGACTAAGTATTTAATATTAGGCTCCAAAGATCAAGTGACTCGGGTGGGTGATCTAAATCCCTTAATTTATGTCGATAACATCCTAATTGAACGTGTATATCAGGCTAAAAACTTAGGCTTAATCATGGACGAGAAACTGAGGTTCGAACGTCATGTGGCAGAATGTGTGAGGAACTGTTTTTATAGGTTGAAACTGCTATACAGAATACGAACTTACCTCAGTGTTGAACTCCGTGAGAAGTTGATTGACACCTTAGTACTATCCAAATTCAATTACATGGATGTAGTCTACGGCCCGCGGCTACTGGCTACAACGGCCAATTTGATTCAAAGAGTGCAGAATGCGTGCGCACGCTTTTGTTACAATATACCTCCAAGAAGCCATGTAACGCCATATCTAAATAATAATAACAAACTCAAAATGAAGTACAGGAGGGAGTTACATCTGGCAACTGTTCTATTTGGAATTGTAAAGACAAGAAAACCTTTTTACCTGTACTCTAAACTGAGTTGGCTCAATGAAAATTGTAGATATTTGACTAGAGCATCGTGCGTAAACCTACATATACCCAAGCATAAAACTGCGGCATTTCAGGGTAGTTTTAGATATCGCGCGAGTAAAATATGGAATAATATTCCTCCGCCTCTTAGAAGTCTTACTGACATGCATGGCTTCCGAGTTAGGTACAGAAATATCCTACTTAATGTCCAAAAATTAAGTTGATAGGGGGTTTTTGTCCCGTAGGGCCTGTAGGTCTGTCGGAGGCCGCGTTGTCTGTTTTCGCCCTTGGCTGTTTGTGTTCGGTGTATCTGTGTGTGTATGTTAATTTAATAATATAATGAAAACGGCCGATACGGGTTAACTTTGGGTGCGAATAATGTTTTGTTAAATTTGTTATTAGTTAAATTATTGATATCTAGAAAAATGTACAACTGAAGCTAAATTATTAATTGTATACATTAGTACTTACATAATGGTTGTAAAGGGATCGTGCTATTTACTTACCTATATGTGTGACGTTATTTTCTTTTTTGCTGGTTTGTATTGTGCGCGTGTGTATCCACGAACATGCATATGTACATAGTGACGTATTGTTTTTTGGAAGTACAGTAAGCTACCTGGTTTGGTTGGGCTACAGTTGAAAGCCAGCGCTGCAGATTGCACCTAATCTGTAGCATTAGCTGAACTGCGGCCTTTTAAACACACACTCCACACTGACATAATTATTATAGGTTTTTGTTATGTATGCTGTCTCGTCGCGGCCGCGCTCGCTCTGAATCTGCTGCGCCTGCAGTGGCTCAACCAATGTTTTTGTTGTTTTGTACCTATGGGTCACTGCACCCGCACAATGCAGTCTGAGTGCTTTGATATATGTAATTTTTTTTTTGTTTCTCCTTTAAGTAAGTAGGGTGTGTGGTTTAATAAACTTTTTCTTTCTTTCTTTTCTTTCTAAACCACAACGCATTACTAAAAAGCGCAAATTCAAATCAGTTAAGCCGTTTCTGAGATTAGCGTGTTCAAACATTCAGACAACAGACAAAAGTTTTAAAAACCATTGTTTTGGGTATTATTATGTTCATAACAGTTTCTCTATTATATCTTCTATTATATTCTCTATTATACCATACAAATTCATCTTAAGATACGAAAATATGAAATATTGTTTATTATTTTCGTCGTTGTGATAGTCCATTGAATTGTATCGCGAGCGATATTGTTTAAAATAAAATATTATAGTATCTTAGCCGTGTGCAGCGCCCCTTAGTGAACTCCACTGCGGGTGAAGACATACGACAAACTTATTATTTGCGGTTGGTACACTAATCGGGTCTAAGGATCGAACCGCAAAATTAAGTTTGTTTTTTTATTGTATATACTACAAAGATCATGAGGGAAAACAAGATATTTACAGCTTTTAGGACGCAGAACACCTTGAGGAAGTTGTGTAACGGCAAGGATCTAGTATCGGTTTCACGCAGATCAGGTGTTTATTTGTTGAGTTGTGATGGTTGTGATATGCAGTACGTAGGGCAGACTGGCAGGTCCTTTGAGGTCAGATACAGAGAGCATAATATATCAGCGTTCCGCAACGGTTGTCCAGAGAAGTCCCTCTTCGCGAAGCATCTCCTTGACACCGGTCATTCCTTGAACAATAATAACACCTTTAGAGTTTTACGCTTATGTGAGAAAGGGTTCAAGTTGAGTGTTTGGGAAAGGCTAGAAATAGTTAGAAGAGATGTGGACACCTTACTCAATGAACAAATAGATTTTCATACATCTCCCTTACTTAATTTGTTTGTGAGCAGACAGACACATTAGTTGTTTGTTGGTTTGTAAGTGTCACTTGGCGTTTCTATACAACATATTAAAAAGATAATGTCTTGTATCGGTGAATACCTATTTTTAATTTCGTTAGTATGATTTGCGATTTCTACCCGCGTTAGTTATTGTGAAAAATCCTACATCGCGCTAATGATATTTGCACACTCTTACTTATAAGCAAATATGTTCGAGCTACAAATTTTGCTGTTCTCTTTGAGACAGTCTTGATAATGCCTCGTTTAGAGGCGAAACAATTGTCGACGTTTTGTTGTCTTTTTAACTCTGCGAAAAAATAATGCTATTATATTTTTTGAAATTTTTTAACATCTTACTTACCATTGCTTTGTCATGGATTTTCGCCAGGTAACGCCTGTTTCTATCCAATATTTGTATATACTTTTCCAGGATTAAAATTACCCAGTAGGTGCCCAGGATATTAAAGAATAATTATACCAAGTTTCATCGTAATTGAACCGGTAATCATTGCGTAATGCCTGAACAAATAGACAGACAGACAGTCAGACAAAAAAAAAAATTTAATCACATTTTTGGGTTCGGTGTCGGTCTAGTAACCATTTGCCTTATTTGCATTTGCATTTGCATTAGTTGCATTGCAACAAGTTACGCTGACGCCCTCAGGCAACGCACCCCGCAACACCCAGTCGTATCCGATGTTCTACAGGAGAGGTCCTAGGACCGACCCCTGAGGAACACCGCACGACACATCTCACCGAGATGGCCCGAGCCACCTAGGGTAAGTTATGGCCCTCTCTGATAAATATGCCCCGACAATGCGACGGAGGTAGAGAGGTACTCCGTAGTAGATTAGTGCCTCTCTAATGCAGCTCATGTCAAGAGATACCGCCAGCACCACCTCGCCCCGCGAGACTACTTCCTCTGCCAGGGTCTTCACGCGCATGATCGTGCTCACGGTGGACGGTCCCCGACGGAAACCGTACAAGTTGTCCGCCAGGTCTGGGCCCACACGCGTGAGATGCTCGACGAGGCGTTCCATGATAATTCGCTCAAAGAGCTTACACACCTCGTCAAGTAGCACGATCGGCCGAGACTGACAATGGTGGAATCCACTACAATATTGTAAAGAAGTATTTAATTTTACAAAATATACATAAAGACTAAAAATATATACATTACAAAATATCGTTTAAAAAATCCTCCGCTTCATTGCCGACTGGGAAGGTTCCCAGAATGCTGGCTGTGTTGCTACGTTGGATGGCGATACTTATTCTTTGGGCCAGAAAATAGCCAGCTTTCCGGTCCTGAGAAGCATCGATTAGGCGTTTAGCAATGTCTCTATAAAGGCGGCGAGCACTCGGACCCCATGATCCCAGTGTCTCAACCCCAAACGGCTCAAATATGTAATCACCTGCTAGGTTAGAATATTTACGTCGTTTAAGGCCTTCAGCCGATGCAGCAGCAGCGCCGGCACATGCGTATGTGCTTGGTAGGTGTGACGGTGCTAAGGTGTCAACGCATGTAGCGTCCCACACCAAAGGCCTTCCCATCTTCCACGGTAGCAAGGACATACCGTCCGGTCTCTTTCCATCGCTTCGTGCTAAACCATTTGGTTCACGTACGGCCGGAAGACCCGCGGAGGAAAGAGCCCTACGAATTATGTCGTTTATAATAGCGTGCCGAGGTATACGACCTGCGCTTCTGCTACAAGAAAGGCCATTGTGTCCCAGATTATCGATGGGTACTCCACAGGTGCAATGATGCGGGTATACACAAGGTGTACTCAGCCGAAGGCAAGTTGCAATGCGGAAGGTTGTGTCGTCCATCATTGTACCGATGTTGGGCGATGGGAGCGCCTGGATCCATAACCCTGACTCCCATTCTCCAACAGCTACACGCCTACGCGTGCACGCTCTGAAATATTGACAGAAGTGTCAATTAGTGTATTAATTCTCAATTTACAGAGCGGCGAATGCCACAGTCGCTGTGAGCCTAGGTGCGAGGGCAGGTCAGTGTCGGGGCAAGACATCCTCCAAGCATTTATGGCATCGGTCTTGCATCGCACCTCGAAATTAATCAGTGTATTTGACAAAATTTTCTTGACTAATTCTTCGGTGCTAGGGACCGACGACAGAAATGCTGGCAGACTGACATCTGTGACTCTACGAATACCTAGCCCGCCCAAGCGAACTGGCCCAATCTATACTTATAATAAATCTGTAGAAGTGAAAATTCTGTACATTGAAAATATCAAAAAAATTTAAGGCAGGGGGTGTTACTAGACCGACACCAAACCCAAAAATGTGATTAAAAAAATTCTGTCTGTCTGTTTGTTCAGGCATCACGCAAAAACTACCCTTTCGATTACGATGAAACTTGGTATAATTATTCTTTAATATCCTGGGCACCACACTGGGTACTTTTAATCCTGGAAAAAAATATATAATAAAAATCAAACTTAATTTTGCGGTCCGATCCCTAGACCCGATTACTGTACCAACCGCAAATAATAAGTTTGTCGTAGGTTACGTCACCCGCAGTGGAGTTCACTAAGGGGCGCTGCCAATGACGGTTTTCTAATAATTACATAAAATATCATTGGGCGCTGCACACGGCTAAGATACTATAACATTTTATCTTATGATACAATATCGCTCAACAGCTATACATAATAAATCAGTAACTGGTGATCAAGAAAGCTAGGTATGCAATGCATGCTGCTGTTGCAAAAAACTGAGCGAAGTGTTTTTCGGTGATTATTCCTCAATGGTATGTCCGATTTTCAATTTTTAACACGCTTTTATTAGCTCTTTTGGGTTCGATTTTGCCCTACTTTGAACGATCAGATTTAATTCAAATTTTGCACACCTGTCAAAGACCGATGACAATGCAATAATTCGATTGAAATTTAAAAAAAAAATTGTATGTTTGTTTGTAACCGACTCTTTTGGATTCGATTTTGCCCTACTTTGAACGATCAGATTTAATTCAAACTTTGCACACCTGTCAAAAACCAATGACAATGCAATAATTCGATTGAAAATTTAAAAAAAAACAATTTAAATGAAAACTAAAAAATGAATAATAAATAATAGTTTAAAAAAACTAAAAAAAACACGCTTTTATAGAGATTCCAACTAAAAAATAAAAAATAATTTTTAATAAGTTTGAATTGAGAATAGTGTAAATAAGAAATAAATGTATATTATTGTAAAAAACAACGTGAGGTGCTGTTGATGTCATTACAAAGATAAGGTATTAATTGTAGGTAAGTTTACCGTAGTACTCGGGCACTGAAAGAAATACTAAAAGGCGACTACAGCGTGAGTATGAAAAAAACCGTATTTGACACATGCCTTCTTCCTTGTCTTCTGTATGGCTGCCAAACGTGGGTATTCTCAAATAAAATTAAATGCAGGATTAGAATTACCCAAAGGGCAATGGAAAGAAGTATCCATAAAATCCGAAAAATACACAAAATAAGAAGCAGTCTAATCAGACATAAAACGAAATTTAGCGATGCACTTTCACAAGCTCTAAAACTAAAATGGAAATGGGCCGGCCATATATCACGTCTGAAAGAAAAAAGGTGGACAATACAGACCACTCAGTGGAAAGGACCAGCCGGTAAAAAAAATGTAGGCAGACCAGTTAAACGGTGGACTGATGATGTAGTTCAAATAGCCGGAAAAAACTGGATAGTGGCTGGGGCTGATAGGGATTCTTGGCACAAAAGGGAGGAGGCCTTTACCCAAACAGGGATCCAAATCTCGCAAGAGCAAGACTAACAATAGACATAAGTACCTAAATCACTAACATTCACTATATTATTTTTTATTATATCTAAACAGTAACAATGTAACCTATTTTTAAGAGATTTGGAAATAAAAAGGCTTATTATTATTATTCTCTTTATTAACACTGAACACATATTTATTACATTTTTAAATAGATTTATAAAAAAATACATTTAAAAATATAAAAAACAGTATTTATTATTATTCCCTTTATTACATTTTATTACATATTTACTATATTTTTAAATAAACTTATAAAAAACACAAATTGTAACGAGACTACCACCGAAGATCAACAGATTGCGTCACTCGTTATTCTAGTACGTTCTACTACATTAGTACCGAAGACGTAACTAGATGGCGCTACCGGTAACTATTTTATTACATAATATAACATTTTATTACATATTTACTATATTTTTAAATAAACTTATAAAAAACACAAATTGTAACGAGACTACCACCGAAGATCAACAGATTGCGTCACTCGTTATTCTAGTACGTTCTACTACATTAGTACCGAAGACGTAACTAGATGGCGCTACCGGTAACTTTTAAAGCAGGCAAATACAACAGTTTCTCTATTATATCTTCTATTATATTCTCTATTATACCATAAAAAAATCATTTTAAGGTACGAAAATATGAAATATTATTTATAATCTTCGTCGTGTGTGATAGTCCATTGAATTGTATGGCGAGCGGTATTGTATCTTAAGTTAAAATATTATAGTATCTTAGCCGTGTGCAGTGCCCCTTAGTGAACTCCACTGCGGGTGACGTAACCTGTTCTGAAGAACTCTTCAATCTGATCCCACCCTCTTCCGATCCCGAACAACGCGTGCCGGGCAGAGATGCCACTCCCACACAGTGGATAGCATGTTCGCGAGAACCGAGCTTTTTAAACGTTCGTTTCTCTGCCGAACGATAGTGGCCTGGAACACCCTGCCTGTGCAAGTGTTTCCTCCCACATATAACCCTGGGTTCTTTAAGCGGAGCGTGAAGAGGCACATCAGTAGGTCGTCAAGTTGAGAGCCACTCTCTATAGTATTGTGTGCTTTGAGAGTGACCCACAATCGCTAGACGTCGTCACGACTTACCACCAGGCGGGCGGCGTCAATTAGGTGAAACCAATATAAAAAAAAAACTTACGACAAACTTATAATTTGCGGTTGGTACAGTAATCGGTTCTAGGGATCGAACCGCAAAATTAAGTTTGTTTTTTTATTGTATATGCTTTTCCGGGATAAGAAGTACTCAGTGTGGTGCCCAGGATATTAAAGAATATTCATACCAAGTTTCATCGTTTTTGCGTGATGCCTGAACAAACAGACACACAGACAGGCAAAATTTTTTTAATTACCTTTTTGGGTTCGGTGTCGGTATAGTAACCCCTGCCATTTATTTTTTTATATTTTCAATGTACAGAATTTTCACTTCTACCTAAAATTAAATTCACTTATTACAAAAAAAGAAATGTAAATAAAGCTAAAACGCCTGTCCAATACTATCTACCTAAACCTACTTCACTTAAAACTGAATGTTACCTATAATTACCTATTAATAAAAGTACCTACGCTTTATACCTACTTAATATAAAAAAAAACTGAACATAAATTAGCAAAACCTACCTATTGGTATCTAAAAATCTATGCGTACCTACAGTAGTAGGTAGTAACCTACCCTGAAAAGAAATAAAATTTAAACTATTAATAATTTGAACGAATATTTAAACACTACCAAAATAACTATTAGGCTTTTATTATTAAATAAGTAATAATATTAACTGTTTTGAATTAGGGATAAGTGAGAGTGTTATAAACGTAAGAGTAGACAAATATAATCAGAAAGCTCCGAACTGCTAAGCTATCGGGAGTTACACGTGTTATTGTGAGTCAACCATAAAAGATAGCCATATGCTGTCCTGAGATATTTTTTAATATAATTTTAAGGGGAACATTTCCATAGTACATGATTTCTGTGTAGCTTTAACCATTAAGGCTGTACACGCGACGGAAGCTTAAAAAATGGAGTAACTTCTCCCGTTTTCCCAACTTTTCCCTTCACTGCTCTGCTCCTATTGCTTGTAGCGTGATGAAAAGTATACTATAACCTGTCCAGGAGTATGAAGAATAATTGTACCAAGTTTTGTTAAAATCCGTCGCGTAGTTTTTGTTTCTATAACGAACATACAGACAGACAGACAGACAGACAAAAATTTTACTGAGTGCATTTTTGGCATCAGTATCGATCACTCATCACCCCCTGACAGTTATTTTGAAAATATATTTCATGTACAGAATTTACCTCTCTACAGATTTATTATAAGTATAGATTTACACTATTCTTAATTCAAACTTATTAAAAAAAAATTCTACTATTTAGTCGGATTCTCTATAAAAGCGTGTCTTTTTAGTTTTTTTAATCTATTATTTTTTGGTTTAAACCACCCTTTGACCACACGTTATCACTGTGGTAAGTTTGAAGGAGATCGGTTCAGGCGTTTAGGAGGAGTATGCAGACAAACGAAATACATGAGTCGCCTGAGATTGAGCTTCGCTCAATAACACGCAAGCGGAGCTGCGGGCAACAGCTAGTACTATCATAAATGTTGCTATGAAAGCCTTAATTTGTACCTGGAATTAGTGCTTTTGTGAGCAGTGTGGAACGTGCACACTCTATTTAACTTGTAGTAGCGATGCCACTCCAAAGTTAATTTTGAGAGTTGATCGAGCATGCAGCCAATTGTAATTTCCTTCGATAACTACACTGAGATGAACTTTCAGATTGTTATTTATGTTTTGAATACATTTACTTTTATTTTGCTTTAGAAGATCCTACTAAAAACGAAAGCCTGTATGGATGAATGGATGTTTTGATGTCTGTTAATCGGTAACGCGAAAACTACTGAACGGGTTTGAATGAAAATTTGTAATTTCTCTTTACTTTTATATGTGTTTCCAAGAGTTTAGGGCTTAGGGAGTTTAGCCTAAAGACTGAAAAAACTTGGGTGGACTGCTCGCAATGATACTCGTAATCAAACAGAAGAAACTTACACAACACATACGAAACAAAAGTTATTAAAACGAAGAATCAGTAGCTCTAGCACGAAAAATTATCACATTCGTAGCGTCTAGGTTTCGAGTCCTCGATACGATAACGGAGTATTACGAAAGGTAGCAGCACGAAGCATTACGTAAGACTATCGAGAGCTCGATACGATTACCATAGTGACGTCATCATAACGTGAATAGGGACGAGCCCTAGAGAACAAAATACACATCGTATTGAATGAACAATACGTTCGAAAACTTCATTAAATAGTGAACTATTTATTATTTTTTGCTAAACTGCCTGTTTAGTAACAATTAAAACAAAAATAAATTACAACACAAATAAAATGCTAAAAATAAGGTATGAAAGATTGTAAAGTGCACTATATTAGGAAAAATATTCATACTATTTTAATAATTATTCATACAATTTTATTAGGTTTTTGAACAACGCGACTTTACTTGACAGAACGTCTTTGATTGTTAAGGTCAAGTGTCAAGTGTGTTATTGTTAAATAAAAACGAAATAGCATTTTGTGGAAAGTGTTTAAAAGGAGTTTATTGAGAAAACTATCATGAGAACCAGCCATTTACAATAAGTAATAATGGTGGAGTTCATGAAAGTCTGAGTGTCAATAAAAGTTACTTGCATTACTCAGTTTACTAAAATATTAATGTAAAGAGCTATGGAAATTCCAGAAATGGTGATTTGTCGAAGCCCTCTGGCGGCTCTCGAGGCCTGGAGTTTATGAAAGAGGCTATGGAAGTTATTTCTAGGTATATAATAAAAGATTAGGTACATAGTTATTATTATATTTTTATATTTCTAGTTACAGTTTTTATTAACAGTGATAGTTTTTATATTACTTTTTACATGTACATAGTTATATAATCAATGATTTAATTATACATGCAGTCTGTTAATTGTGTTCACTAACATACGTCTAATCGCCCTTCCCCTAAGTAGGTCATCTCCCATATTATTTTCCTGGAAAATATGTTCAGAAGAGAACGATGAGCGCTGCTGTGGCATGTTAGCACCTTGGGGATCTGGTTCAGGAAAATTAAAATCGCTGGCCAGATTATGCAGCACACAGCAAGCTGTTATTATTTTTGCACATTTCTCAGGTGCATAATGTAGTGTGCAATCTTGGCATAAACAACGCCATCGATTTTTCAATCTTCTAAAAGTATTTTCTATTGTCACCCTGGCCTTTCCATGGACACTTGTGTATGTCAGCGCTTAAGCATCATCCAGAATTTGTGTCATTAACCAGGGACCTTGTGGATAGCCAGAATCACCTGCAAATAGTTAAATATGTACATTTATTAATAATCATGAAGATGTAGATTAGCTTTACCAATAAATTTAGAAAGTATTAGGTATTTATTTGATATTAACCTAATAAGCAAACTTGCCAAAATCAATCGCCGTTCGTTTTTCTTGCTAAAACTCGGGAACGGCTGGACCGATTTGGCTGATTTTGGTCTAGAAACATTCGTGGAGGTTCAAGGAAGGTTTAAAAGTAAATTTGAGGCGGTCCATAATATAAATGTAGATAATATAGTAGTAAATAATACAATAGTTATATTTTAAAATAATTTTAAACAATAAATCTTCAAAGGTAGGTACTAACTTACTTTTTACTATATTCCTACGTCGATATTCGACGTATATTTGACGTCTAGCGATTGTGGGCCACTCTTACAGCACACGCTCCGCTTAAAGAACCCAGGGTTATATGTGGGACGAAACACGTGCACAGGCAGGGCGTTCCAGGCTACTATCGTTCGGCAAGGAAGCTATTGTTCGGCGCTGAGCTAGCGGCTCAATGCTTCCCGTTACCTCCGGACAATCTATTATATAATACGTATAGCTCGTCGCTGCATAGCGTCGAGAGCGTCCAGCAAATACTTCGCGGAGCCGTCCCAGAGGTGAGAGCAGTATTCGACGCAGGGTCTAATCTGCGTCTTGTACGGCAGACACCTCTGGTGCGTTGTAAAGAATCGCTTTACCTTATTCGGTATTCCTAGTTTCCGCGAAGCTAGCCCTATACATCTTTCGATGTAGTTTTTATTATTGAGCTCTCGACGAACGTCTATGCCAAGGATGTCAAGGTTGTCCTTCATTGGTAATAATGCATTCTGAAGAGAGGGTAGGGGAAGGAAAGGGGCTTCTTCTCTATATTGCAGGGGTTATAAGAGCCTCGGTCACTTCCTTGACGCATTTGCTTACTGTGGTTTGGCCTAAATATTTGGCCATTCCCACTATTCGCTGGTATGACCCAGTGACATAAAACGATAATGCACAAAGAACCTATAACATTTAAATCATTAGATAGGTTACAATTTGTCATAGAAAACATTACTAACTACAGTAGATGGAGATGGAGAGACTCCTTTTAGATTAAATATTAAAGCTATTCACATGTAGGTACCATTTCGAAAGTTTTCTCACCGGCTAAACTTACGTGAATAAAGATTCGTATAGCTCGATAGCCAGCCTTCGAAATTTACATTACCGTACGCCAAAATTAAATTCGTGCTCCCAAGTTTCTTTATAAAGTGTCACGTAACGAACGTGTGACGCTACGGTTGCGATACGAAAGTAATTTAAAATCGCTCGTGCTGCTAAAATTAGTTACTTTCACGCACGATAGGGGCGCTGTACAAATGTCATACAATTGTTTGTCGATGATGATACGAATACTTTTTCGCAAGTTGTTCGTGCTCTTGTCTCAGTCATCTATAAAAGACAATAATTTCAAGTTGAACGAACTTCTGCTCTTGACCTTTGTAATTTATTTTGATGTTCAATTTAATTTGAGGAATGTGTTGATTTCAAGACGACATCTAGTACAAAGGTATTCCATTTCCTTTGATAACAATCGTATTAAAGGCAGTGAAAAGAAACATTTCGACACACATATTTATTAAGACGTTTCTTTCGCTATATTTAATTTATTCTTTTATTAATTTTTTTAAGAATTTGTCATATCGAAAGCGTGACTGGCTTTTAATAATAAATAAAAAAAATAAAAATAAATCCAGCCTGTTACTTTAGATCTACATAACTTTTTTATTTATGAACCGATTGAAAACCAAACCTTAAATGTTAAGTTGAATAAACCACAACGCAATACTGAAAACCGCAAATTCAAATCAAAAATTCAAATCCTTTAAGCCGTTTCTGAGATTAAGTAAGTAAGTAGCGTGTTCAAACATTGAGACAAAAGTTCTAAAAACCATTGTTTTTTGTTTAATTGCGTTCATAAAACAGTTTCTCTATTATATCTTCTATTATATTCTCTATTATACCATACAAATTCACCTTTAGATACGAAAATATGAAATATTATTTATTATCTTCGTCGTGTGTGATAGTCCATTGAATTGTATGGCGAGCGATATTGTATCTTAAGATAAAATACTATAGTATCTTAGCCGTGTGCAGCGCCTCTTAGTGAACTCCACTGCGGGTGACGTAACCTACGACAAACTTATTATTTGCGGTTGGTACAGTAATCGGGTCTAGGGATCGAACCGCAAAATTAACTTTGTTTTTTATTGTTTACACTCGTACTTTTCCGAAATAAAAAGTACCCAGCGTGGTGCCCAGGATATTAAAGAATAATTATACCAAGTTTCATCGTAATCGAACCGGTAGTTATTGCGTGATGCCTGAACAAACAGACAGACAGGCAGACAGACAACAATTTTTTTAATCACAGTTTTGGGTTCGGTGTCGGTCTTGCAATATGCCATTTATTTTTTGATATTTTCAATGTACAGAATTTTCACTTCTACAGATTTATTATAAGTATAGATATAGATACTAGTGCAAACTGCGAACTAAGTTTTATTATGTCCAAAATAGCCGAATGAATTTAATAAAAAGTAGCAGCTATAATATATTAATTTTGAAAAAAAATTTAACCCATTGTCCTGCGATGAAATGTTGATGAAAGGCAACAAAATCTTACGTGCCAGTCGCTATGGCACAGCCAATCAAAGTTCTGGGTGTCTCGGACATTTTTTTTGTCATTTGCGTGTTTTCTATGTCTTACTAATGTATGTATTTAGAAATATACAAGTATGTTTATCAATCGTGTAGATACCACAGCACAAGTTTACATTTTAGTTTAATTTGATCTTCATTTGATGACATTGTGTGAGATACAATATTAAAATATTTATTAGGTACTATAAAATACAGTAAACGATACCTATCGGACCGTATGGTTCGAGATGGAATTATTTCCACGAAGTATATAAGACACCTCTTATAGAAATAAACACAAGTCTTTTCCTGAAATAAAACCTTGACTTTGCGTGTGCTTCAACTGTAATCCTATTTGAAATCTCAATGAAAACGAATTTTGACAACGCTAAAAATAGTCATGAAATAGTCGTACATGTAAAAAAAATAGTCGTATTATAGTTTCGGCGTTACTTATAGCTATCTATAAGTTAGTAAGGATTATGGCTTGAACTTCAAGCTGTAATCCTCATTTCAAGTGCAAGCAAACGGTCAAGTCTATCGAATTGTTTTAGGTTCCAAAAAATAGTCATGAAATAGTCGCAACGACATGCTAAATCTCAGAAATAGTCCTTAAAAGATTTCAGAGATATAAAGGTAACCTGGTGAGGATTATGGCTTGAACATTTGAAAACTTCAAAATTTCTTCGGAACGCCTGCGATTTTCGGTTTAAAGTTTATACCAAAAAATAGTCGTATGAAGCGAAAATAAATTTGAACTGATTTCATTTGATAATAAAAAGTTTTCGTTTGCCCTACATTTCTATGGAGTACAGTCGTGTACAAAATTTGTTACTTCATTTGATATTATTGTGAAATATTCCGCTTAATATATAATATTACTTCTAATTAGACGTTTTCCATGCCAGCTGTTATAATTAAGAAAAAAAACAAACATTTATAAATTTATATCCTTATTTATTTCCATCGAAAGCTTGCTAATATGTACATAACTTGTATAAATCTCAGTGCATATATGTTTATATCACAGCAATTAGTTTTGATCACAATTATCATAGTTAGTTCAATATCTGTTGGTGGTGGATTAGTTCATTCAGTTTATGTTTCTAGAAAATTTTAATAGATGGCGCTGAAAGTTGAGTGCATTTTCTAAAATCACAAATTCCATAAACGAATCTGACACCAACAATATCAACCACTTTTAATTACTTACATCGAATAAAAGTATAATACTAATTAAATTAAGTATGTACCTATTAAAGTGTAAACAATAAAATTGTAATGTATACTACCGATATAATACTACCGATGTGACGTTCCTTTGCTGCAGATATACTTTTAGGTATTCCTGGAAGATTACTATAACCAAAATTATTCTATGTAAGTACTATTCCCTATTCTGTGCTATTACTGAATAGTTAAAATATCTAATATTTGGGTATCAAAATAATTTTCTTCGCGTCCAAAAACAAAAATAACTGATGAATTAGCTCACTCGGCGAACCTTATACCGCCTTAAGACTAAATAAATAATGTTTCAATCGATATTAATATTTTTTTAAACTTATTGTATAAGTTTCACCGTTTAACTTTCAACAAACACAATAATATCAAGATTAAAATTGTCTAAATCAGTCTCCACAGCCACTCACAAGTTTTATCGAGAAAAACAACCATCAAAACTTTTTTTATATAGAATGCAGTGGTTTTTTCTATTAGTTGATAACTAGTGGCCATTGGCTAGGAAATCAAAAAATCTCAGTTTTAATACCTTACATTAATGTAAGTATACTTAATCGTGTTTAAAGCGTGGTATCATTAGGAATATATGTGTAAACATCGTCAAATCAGAGATTAAGCAAAATTAGCTATTCTTTAATCCTCTACCAGGAACTTATTGAGTTTTAGTTTATCAGACAATCACTGTAGTCCAAAGGTTATCATTAACTTACAACGTATTAGAATTAACAATCAAGACATTTAAACAGTCATACATTTACACTATTAATACATTAATAAAGTGTCATGCTATTACGATAAATCCACGCACTTAAGGATAAGTGTCAAGAATGTTGAGCAAGATAGTTATCTGAAAAATGAACGAAAAAATATTGGTTGGTAACTATTAACTTTATGCCTATATCCATGCTATATTTTACCACGTACCCACATTTTGTCATAAAATTTGTTGGTTAATAGGAGGCAAACCGTATTGACGTTATCAGGTACCGATACATTCTTAAATCATGAAAACATGATCACGTGTGACCATACTCTCAAAACGAACTGCGGCAAATAAAGGGGACTCAAATACACTGTAAAAAAATCAAAATCAAATGGTGTCTTGGCACCCTCATCCTGGGGAGCTAAAGCCACAAGCAAAGTCACCTTATCCCACTAAGGCAGCCACGACTAGGGGAGCCAAGTCTACGAAGGGCAATTTATACAGCTGTAATCCGAACCTTTACTCCAATAGCCAGGACTGATGTCTGTACGTACCTACAGTCCGGAATTATTAAAAATTTTACGTGTAAACTAATGTTGTAAACTAGTTTAACTTGTAAGAATATCCGCTGGGTACCACTGGAAATACCTCCTGTTGCGCACCAGAGACGCCCGGTAATAGACGTAGGAGCGGCGGATTTAAACCATCTGCATTCACTGCACCTGTTGATATACGAATGCTCTAGCAAATAAAATGATAGTGCCAAACACCAATAGCCTTGCCGTTAATTACGTGGGATCGACTAACACGTCGTTTAAGTTAAAAGATAAATGTCTCTCTTTATTGTACACAAAAACAGAGATTAATAAATGAAACATGCCTTCAAACAATAGGCGGCCTTACCGCTAAAGAACAATCTCTTCCAGGCAACCTTAAGACGGAAAGAATGTCGTGAGAAATGATAGTGTTAAGTGCGGGTCCAAAGTATATAATACTCCACTTGCAACCGTTAGGTGATTAATAAAATTAGATGCAGTCGAACTTAATAATTTTCAAAATGTCAGTCAGTCTTAAGTAGCTATTCTCAGTGTAGCCCTTCAGGGACAAATACGTTTTGTGTGTGAAAATACTTTTGATGTTGTTCTCAATAAATAATATTTCATATAACAATTGAAATTTATTAAAATATATATTTACCAAAAACACTTCATTCCCAGCACAATCTGCGAGTGATTCATTGCGAATCTATTACGTGACCCGTGCTCATACAATAGCTATGTCATTTTCGTTCACTCAACTGACTTATACATGGGGCACACTAAAAGTTTTGCACTTCTAGCTAATCGGAACTATTTGAATTTCGAATATTATATGTTTTTAAACGTTGCAACCTTCTTAGTAATAAAAAAAACAATTGGCGGGAAATCATTTGTCAATTGTTTTTTATCACACATCAAAGGTCTATGTATGCAACGAAAATGGAATTAGGTCGAAAAGATTTTAGAGCGATGTTTTTTTTATAATTTTAAAAGTTCTCTCTCTGCAAGACTGTGCCGCTCGTCTTCAAAATGTCTTTGGGAGAGAAGCACCTTGTTTGAGCACCGTGAGGCGATGGTTTGCTGAATTTGAGAGAGGGCGAGTTTCTTTACATGACAAATTTCGTGAAGGGCGGCCTTCAACTGCCGTCAACGAAAATAATGTGGCTACAAAAATAAAATAAAATAAAATAACGTTTATTATCTTTGAAATTTCTAGCAAATTATTTAGTTTCATCAAAAGTTGGTGTGACGAGGGTTCCAAAATGCAACGAGACTGAGAAGAGCCCTCAAGAAACTCAGTTCGGCTTTTTTCAAAATATTTCATCTTAAATCTAATACAGAGTTATTTAGAAAGGAGCAATTCGTGTTACAACCAGGCAGCCTTGTCATCTAAAAAATCATTAATACTATAATAAGCTTTATGGAACAATTTACTTTTTATTAGTTTTTTAAATTTATTGACAGATAAATTTGCTATTTCGGTTGGCAATGTATTGTACATTCGAATAAAGTTCCCCGCAAAAGAATTACTCACTTTATGAAGCCTAAATTTAGGAACAGCCAGTTTATCCTTATTTCTTAAGTTTAGATTATGATTATCACAATTTTTCACAAATTTACTTTTGTTCTAGTGGGTATACAATAAAATTTCATAAATATACTGTGAATACACTGTAAGGATGTTAATATGCTTAAACTTATCTCTTAATGACTCCCGAGACACCATTCCATAGATAGTCCGGACAGCCCTCTTCTGCAACACAAAGATGCATTCAATATCGGCAGCGTTACCCCACAGTAGTATGCCATATGTCATGATACTGTGGAAGTAGCTGAAGTAGACAAGACGCGCCGTTTTAATGTCTGTAAGTTGTCGGATCTTTTGGACAGCATAGGCTGCTGAACTAAGCCTGGCCGAAATTTTCCCGATATGAGGCCCCCATTGCAATTTGGAGTCTAACGTTATGCCCAGAAAGACAGTGTCATCGACTAATTCTATTATATCATCCCTAACCTTAACACTGGTTTTAACAAGTCTTACATTAGGTAAGGTGAATCTTACACATTTAGTTTTATTTTCATTTAATAATAAATTATTGGCACAAAACCAGTGGACTATCCTAGAGAGGGCAATGTTTACATCGTCAAGTTCGCGCTGTCCACGTTTAACTTTAAATATTAAAGAAGTGTCATCAGCAAACAAAACTACCTCGTGGTCGTCTCTTATGAGGTGAGGGAGATCATTAAGATATACTAGAAAAAGAAAAGGTCCCAAAATTGAACCCTGCGGTATTGCTACAGGAGAACCAGGTGACTGTTTACCATTGATCACTACTTTCTGGACCCTATCACTTAAGTAAGAATTGACGAAATTTAAGGCCGTCCCCCGGATTCCGTAATGATCAAGTTTCTTGATTAAAGTCTGGTGCTGAACGCAATCGAAGGCCTTAGATAAGTCACAGAATACACCATTAGCATCATATGACTCATCCCAGGCCCTGTATATACACTCTAATAATTTAATTCCGGCATCAGTGGTGGACCGACCACGAGTGAAACCGAATTGTTTTGTATACTTTTGTTTGTAACTATGTTTGTAACTATGTAACCGAATTGTTTTGTAACTATGTACTACTGTTAAGCGGTTAATTGAAGAAAACCCGCGGATTACCAATGAGACAATTTGAGGACTATTGGGGATTGGTATGAGTCAAATCCAGAAAATGTTACACGAAGAATTGAAAGTTCGGAAACTTTGTTGTCACACACATCTTCTGATACACCGCAAAGTTCTCGTATCTCGCTGTTCCTCACTTTCTCAACCAATGTCACCCCAGTCATACTTCTCAAACTTCTCATTTCCACTGCATTTATTTTACTTTCATGCTTCTTCTGCCAAACCCAACATTCACTTCCATACATAAGTGTAGGGACCAGCACTCCTCTATGAACAGCCAGCCTAGCCCTCCGGGAAATCTTCTGACTGTTCATAAAGTTATGCAGAGCCCCATTCACTTGATTTCCTGCCACAGCCCTTCTTTCAATGTCGTCGTCACATCTTCCATCCCTTGTAAACTTGGACCCTAAATACACAAACTCTTTCACTTGCTCCACTCTTTCTCCTTCAATAACAATCGCACAGTTCGACATACTTTCGTCTCGTTCAAATACCATTACTTTCGTCTTACTTGCGTTAACTTACTAATACATTTATAAAACTTTTCTGTGCTCAAGCTTTTGGTCATAACATCTGCTAAATTGTTATTGGTACAAATATGTTCAATAGTGATAACTTTATTGACAACCAAGTCTTTAATATAATGAACCCTTATATCAATGTGCTTTGTGCGTTTAGAATTCTCGTAATTATTTGCCATTGATATAGCAGTATTGTTGTCAACAAGTAACACAGCATGTACATCATGACTTAAGTGCTTACATATACCTTTTAAATTTACAATTTCTTGTGCTAATGATGCAGCAGCTATGTACTCGCTTTCGGCTGATAATAAGGCCACACATAGTTGCTTTTTCGAAAACCAAGCAATGGGATTTTGTCCATGTAAGATAATGCCACCACTCACACTCTTTCTATTGTTTGTATCTCTAGCCCAATCTGCATCAGAAAATCCGTACAAATTATTGTCACTTGTCTTTTTAAATATTAATCCTTTATCCTTTGTTTCTTTTAAGTAACGTACTACTCTTTTTCCAGCTTTCCACAATTCTTCGTTTGGTTTATCTAAAAATCTGCAAAGATATGATACGGCAAATGTCAAGTCCGGTCTTGTTGTTACAGTAAGATAAAGCAAGCTTCCTATTAGCTCTCGATACGGTACATCCAAAACTTCTTTATTGTTATCTATCTTTATATTATAGTCTCTTTCCATAGGAGTTTTAATTCCATTACATTCAGCCATTTTAAATTTTATCAATATCTTTTCAATCATTTTGGTCTGTTTTAGTTCTAAGGTATCTTTATTTCGTATGCAACAAATTTTAATGATAAAATAAATTAAAATAAAAAAAAAAATTAAAATAAATTCAACAATTTTATGCAGCAAATGTTTTTATTACATATCAGAATCAGAATCGAACACTTAAATTAATTAATCGAATGGAAAATAATCTACTTTCATTGTTGACGCACGTGTTTCCATGGCAACCATTTAATCATCTAGTTTTTCGGTGATGTCCAGGACATTTTCGGTGATTATTCCTCCGTGGTCAGCTCTATTTTCATGATTTCAGAGATTTTCACTCCCAGGTATGATGTCGACCAGCATGCCAAATTTGGTCAAAATCGGTCGAGCCGTTTCGGAGGAGTTGGCACACAAACGATTTACACTTGTCGCCTAAGATTGAGTTCCGCTCGATAATCTCTAACCGCTCATTTTTTGAATAATACGCTTAAATATATATTCACTTCAATCTTATCAAAAAACAGATTCTAATCAAATTTTCAATAACAATCTAATATTGTAAGATACAGATCAATATTGTGATTAATTATAGCACTATTCAGCCTTCGTTGAACCTCTTTATATACATTCATACATATGGTCACGCCTCTTTCCCATAGGGGTAGGCAGAGACTATGGAATTCCACTTGCTACGGTCCTGGCATACTTCTTTCGCTTCTTCCACTTTCATAACTATCTTCATGCACGCTCTCCGGTTCTGGGTGCTCTTGACCTGACCTTTGGTCAAAACATCTCCGATTTGGTCGAAGTACGTTCGCCTAGGTCGACCCTTACCTGCCTGTCCATTCACGCCCGCCTTATGTATCTGTATACTATATATATATATATATCTGTATACTATATACCTCTTTATATGGTAGTCTTCAATAGTATAGAATTCATATGAATATAATTATTGTTATTATCTACATCTACATCTACACTACTATTACTTATAAAGAGGAAAGATTTGTATTTTTGTGTGTATGTTTGTAATGAATAAACTCAAAAACTACTGTGCCGATTTCAAAAATTCTTTCACCATTGGAAAGCTACATTCACCCCGAGTAACATAGGCTACTTTTTATCCCGGTATTGTGTTCCGGGAACGAGTAAACTAAATCACGCGGGCGGAGCTGCGGCGATCAGCTAGTCTATAATATAATATATCGGTTTGTCTGTAATTGTGTAACCTGAACCTATAGTGTCCAACAGCCACAACCGACGTCACATATAAGCCGCGCACGATGTGAGTGGGATAGAACCTTGCCACAATAACCGCTCCTTGACTTCATAAATCGCTGAACAGTACGGATAACAAAACAGTATCAGATTACAATCAGGTTTATCTACGTCACTATGACTTATACCTGCAATCTCTTCAGTTCATATCTAAAATTAAACACTTCCAAGCAAGTGCTAGATTTTGTTCACTTTTAAAATACATTTTCATAAGATTATCATCAATGTGTGACCAGAACTCAACGTTGGATATTTTATTATTAGCAGTTTTATACTGCGGTCACGAAACTTGCACTCAGATCTAATCTGTATGTAAATCTATGGATCAAGATTAGCATAGTGATCGTAGTATCATCGAAACCTGAACAGAAGTGCAAACAACCAAGTTTGCGAAATTAGATACCGTTCATTTAGTATCAGATTGTTTCGGAAGCGAATGTTAACACACCCACACTTTAATCAAACAACAAGTTACAACTGAGCTTTAATTTAATTACTGGTAATTATATCTTTACCTAGTCCAGCCATAAGTTTTGTTACAAATGAAAATGCAATTATTTTAAAATGAAGTAATGTAATATTATTAATAATAATAATATTTACCTATACCTTATACCTACATATTTATTAGTCTTAGCAAAAAATAAAAATATATTTTATTCGAAATGGCCACGTTTGGCTTTTATACAGGCATTTTAATCAGTTTGGCCACGAATCTATGGATTTACACACTGTTTCCAAGGGAAATTTTGCCACTGTTTGCTCCAAAGATTTTTTAAGAGACTCAATGTCGCCGTGCCGTTTAGAGCAGGCCATGTCGTCTAAAACTGACCATAATTTTTAGTCTAAAGGGTTGAGGTCTGGGCTAGATTGAGGTTTCTAGCCAGGCTTGGGTAGTTCGTGCCTTGCGACCAGGAGCAGAGTCCTGCTGGAAATTCCACGGTATATTTTTAAAAAGTGTATTGCTGAGAGGTTTCACAACATAATCCAAGACAGTATCTTGATACACTTTGGCTGAAGTTTTCACTCCTTTTTCAAAAAATGTAGTTTTGTGACTCCCTGATAAGACACGCCCCACCAAACCATTACTGACGCAGGCTGATGACCACGTTATACCTTTCCGATCACTTGAGCAGCTTCCTTAGAACTATGAGCGTACACTATATTATTATGCTTATTGGAGTGTTCTTCAATCGTGAAATTTTTTTCATCGGTAATGAGGATATTTCGGTGCCTTTCACCTGCGTATCGCGACAGAAGGCGCTTTAATCGATCCACTCCCTTTAATCGTAAAGATTGGTTTAGGGTATGTCCTGTATATCGACGATAAGCACCGACCCTCAGGTCTTGTTTGGTAATACGTGACAGAGTCCTAGCGGGAATCTTCATTTCTCGCGATAAGATTTTTTTGCTTCCTTATGGGGTTTCGACGAATTCTGGCTTTAACAGCATTAATAGCAATGGTAAGTAAAATATTTAAAAAAAAAAACACTTTAAACTTATTTTAAATTTCTTAATAGCACTATTTTTCGCAGGATTAAAAAGACAACAAAACGTTGACAATTGTTTCGCCTCTAAACGAAGCATTATCAAGACTGTCTCAGAGAGAACAGCCTTAATAGCATTAATAGCCTTTGTAGTTCTAACAGCACGCGGTCTTTACAGACGAAGTGTTGTTGTATCTATTGATAGCACGATATACGAACATACGGCTGATACCAAGTTTTTGAAGTGTCTGGAATATACAGTCTGGAATATGACTGACGGCTCCATACCCACTTTGTGCAAGGCGATCACTGCGATACTATTTTCTTTAACACGCCAATCCATATTGTAATTCGATAGTGAACACGAAAAAATATGTGAAATGGCGTGAAATCGAAATAGTCCGGCAAGCTCGTGCGCGACCGTCCTGCGGGGTGACAGACGGTGGCGGGGACGAGGTACTAAAGATGTCAGCGGGTAGCGGGTGGTGCAGCGGGGAAGGGAAACGCGTGCATCTGCGCGTCAAATACGGCAGTCTCGGCCGCGCAGTCGAAGCGGCAACACATGCTTGATATTCCGTACTACTTTGAGTTCAAGGCACACGAGATTAAGATCTCAGGATGAGTAAGGCTATCCCAAGACAAGTTTAGGAAGTTGTACATAAAGTGTACCAATTTTTTGTAAGGCGAAAAAATTACCAAACATCGGCCGAATACGCAAACGACATTAATTTAGCAAAAACTGTTGCTGAAGCCACAGGTTTGTCTGATACCAGCGTTAAAAAAATTATAAAAGAAGCTAGAATCATGGAAGCAAAAGGCAGCACAGCTACTTTCAATTCACCACGGAAAAACCGTTTTCCTAAAAAAAGGATTAAAATCGACAATTTTACGGAAGGTATCTTACGAAGAAAAATTACACAATGGTATACTGTCAAAAAATGTATCCCGTCGTTGAAAAAGTTGAATGCGGAATTGAAACAAGACAATATACTTCATTGCTCACGTGAATACTTGAGACGGACAATACATAGGCTTGGTTTCAAATATTTAACATGTCAGTCAAAGAGGAAGCTATTAATTGAACGTCACGACATAATGCACATAATGGCATTACATCAGAGACATTAAAAAATACCGCGGAGAGGGTAAGTCAATGATTTTCCTAGATGAAACCTACGTGAATAAAAATCGCGTGACACAAAAATACTGGCAGTCTAATACAGAACGCGGGGCTATGCAAAACATCGGTAAAGGACCTCGTATTGTAATTGTACACGCTGGCAGTCGCAATGGCTTTGTACGTAATGCTTTATTGATGTTCAAATCGCATTCCAAGACCGGTGATTATCATGGAGACATGAATGCCACAAATTTTCGAAAGTGGATCGATGATAAACTGTTACCAAACATTCCTCCGAATTCTGTTATTGTAATGGACAACGCCGCTTACCATAGCACTCAGATCGATAAAAAACCTACAATGAGTACCCTGAAAAGCGAAATGCAGCAATGGTTAGAACCCTCTCCGTTCAGTATGATAGCGCTATGCGTAAATGTATCTAATGAAAATAATTAATGAGCAAAACACGGAGAAACAGTACAAAATTGATGAAATATTAGGAAAATGGACATATCGTGCTTCGCTTACCCCCATACCATCCATACCTCCCATACCATTTAAATCCAATTGAACTCGTGTGGGGGTACGTAAAAGGCGAGCTCGCAAGGACTTCCCTTGATTCGAACTTAGATAAAAAGTTAAAATATTTAGAATTGCTTTTTTCTAATTATTCGGTTGAACAGTGGCGTGATTGTGATAATCATGTCATAAAAAACGAGGACGAATATTATAATTCAGATCGAGTATTTGACGATGAAATGGACAGGTACGTTATTGTTTATTAACATAATCGATTATTATTGCTTTAACTTGGCAGAGTGCTCAAGCTATAATCTCGGAATCATGTCATTGTACGTGAAGTTGTTTATTATTTCTCTAGTACATTTTTGTCTTTTTAGATTCATAGTTCAACTGGGTGAAAACGACGATGATGATGACGACGAAAGTTATGAAGAAGATCAAACAGAGAGTGAACATGAAAGTGATATGGAAATTGATTTATAATAAAACAATATATCATAATTTTAGTTATCCTAATAATTTGTCCTCAAGCATAATAAAAAAATATAAACAATAAAAGTAGTTCTCTCTTTTTATTTACTCCTATATTACGTCACAAGTAAGTAAAATATACGTTTATAATATACGTTTGCAACTTTTTGTAATCTCATAGGTAGGTATTGATATTGATATTATGTTTAAAAATTATGTTGTTAGTACATAGCAGCCTGTTTTGTATCTAGGTACCTTTTTAATCTAGTATAGAAGTGGATAGCTGTTATTGGTCAGTGTCTAGTAATTTCTGTTTGTATACACGATTGTAAAATGGCTGTTGTTATCCCAAATAAAATAAAATAAATAAAGTACAACTTATCGCAAGATTTATCCTGGCACACTTCTCTTCGTGTGTAGCCGTGTGCTAGAATGACGCGCTACCTCATCCCCGCCACCGTCTGTCACCCCGCGGGACGGTCGCGCACGAAATTGCCGGACTATAGCAGACCCGACAGACGTAGTCCTGCAAAAAAAAAGAGAACCAAATTGTGAACCTGAAATTCTCGAATCCCCTTGAACACACACAAAAAATTTCATCGATGTTGATGAATTTTTTTGTGTGTGTTCAAGGGTATTCGAGAATTTGTCCAGCAGTTTAGGAGGAGTTCAGTGACATACACACGTATAGTAGGATTACGAGTATATAAAGATACGTGTTCCAAATTCAAAATAATTTAAAAGTTGAAAAAATAAAAGTTTTAATGTGACAGTATTTATGGCCAGGCTAGTTACATTCTTGCTTAGTTAACCCTCACTGAAACTACTCGTATTTTAATCCAGAAAATATTACATCCAAGATGATGGACAAGCTTTGAACACACTGGTCAAATGTGATTAAATGATTTTGTATGCTGCTTTGGAGGAAATGACTGTTTTTAGTGTTAATTCTCACAATTAATTGGTCTTAAAGCAAAGAGATTGTGATTTTTTCTTGGTATACATATTTTGTTAGAGGTGCCAGAGTTATTCAGATAACCATGCTTTTCAGTTATCTTTACAACGCAGTAACTTTCGAAGATCTTGAATGTTATGATGAAGTCTATCAGCTCCATCTGTGCCGATAAGTGCCACATTGTGCGTTTAATAAATACCTTTTATTATTTCCTACACTTTCATTTGATGAAAGTGCGTAATGGGTTCTATTGTGTCCACGACTTTATTTTGCAACACTTTTGTTAACATTTTATGTGCCAGGACCCATTCTGATGATTTTATTTCACTTATATTATACAGACAATGTTTTTGTCATCTCTGTATCAAAAGTCATTTTGTAGTCTTGACTACAAGTGATTTTTGTACATTATACAGCTTGCTGTATAATGTAATTTAAAAAACTAATACTAAATAAGGAATTAACACATAAGTTATCCAGCAACATGTCGCATAGTCGTTGATCGAACAAATCATTACACGTTTATCCGTAATGATTTTGCTGAAGGATTGTTGTCTATACGAGTACTACATTTTACGAAAATAAGTCACTAGAGAAAACTGCTGGATGCGGCAGCTCAAGATGGAGTGTTGGCCGTTAGGGGAGGTCTATGCCTAGCAATATTGGCTAATGATGAAGGACATAACCAGAATATACACCGCGAAAGTACCACCGTTTACAAAAAAAAAATATTTTGGACTCAGTTTTGATAACAGAACCAACTGGAAGTATTACTTTGAAAAACAAACACATTCTTAAAATTTATGTAGTCTCTAGATATCAAACGAGTACTCGTGGTAGCTCACACCTTAAAAAATCTTCCTAGTGTTATCCAAAGGTGCTCGGCAATAGACGTAGGCTGCAGCGGCCTCGGGCCGCGGAATTAAAAAAAAAGAAACTACATGAATTTTAATAATTTTATAAAAAATGAATTTGTTTTTCACAATAATACTTCCAGTCGGTTCTGTTATCGAAACTGAATTCTAAATTTTTTTTTTAAGCGGTGGCCCTTTTACGGTGTATAGCACAGTCAATTTTACTATGGGATGGGACATCAATGCCCCAATTATTTTAAACATGCAAAGCAACACAAAACACTTTCTCACCACATTACTTATGATCTTTCCATTTGAGAGCTAGCTTCAATTTTTATTTATAAATATCCAATATAAAACAATGGAGTACATGATGTTAGATTTTTTTATATAATTGCACTAATTGTAAATGTTTCTAACAAAAATACCTTTTCACTATACCCTTTTAGGTCACGATACCTATTCACGTGTAATTATACAAAGGTACTTCAAACACACATTGTAGCGAGTATCCTTTATTAACAACTCCCTTATAATAATCTCTTTTTACACACTTCATAGGTTTTCAAAGAGCAGCAGAACGAGGTTTCAGGTTTAATGCCCACGTATCATGTGGGCGGAGCCACAAGTATTAACTAGTATAGAATAAACGTCTCTATTACACAACTTCACTGCATTTTACCGCGTTCAATTAAGTCCCTTTGATAACCCTCCTCTCGGGGACGTCGGCTGATTACAGAACATTTCTCTCGTTTATAAACCCTGCTTTGAAATGTAACTCGCACAAAATACGTACAAAACACCATTAACAGGTATTTTGTTATTTGTTATACTGTAATTAAGTTGAATGGCTGTTGAGGGGCTCGTGGTCTAGTGGAAACCGACAATGTTAACACATTGCAAAGGTTAAGCAACATCGACTCAGGCCGGTCTTAGGATGGGTGACCATTTCTTAAGACATTGAGACCCCTCCGTGCCTCGGAGAGCACGTTAAGCCGTCGGTCCCGGTTGTCATACTAACATCTATGGCAGTCGTTAAAAGGTAGTTGGAGCCCTAAATCAAGAATCCGACCGGTCTAACTACAGAACTTCGATATCGCCCATGGGTTGTGGAGGTCAGATGGCAGTCGCTTCACGGAAAATATAGAAGTTCAGCCGAATCGCAGTTAGACTGAAAAGCCGACCCCAACTGAGTTGGGAAAAGGCTCGGTGAATGATGAATTAAGTTGAATGGAGATTTTTATTTATTTATTTATTTCAGGCAACAAATAGAAAATTGACAGGTGGTGTAAACTTATTCTACGGCCCATAGTTGCGGCTCGCCTCCAACAGTTGTAGTCTCTCGGCGTGAAGTTGCCCTTCTTGCGCACGTACTCCACGATGTTCTCCGCCTTAGTGGTGTAGTGTACTCCTACTTTGGACCATCACAAACTCATCATTAGCCACATCCGATACCTTCTCAGGTAGTGGCTTCGGTGGAGCGGTCTTGGTTACGCTAACAAAACCTCGTAGTTTCGCGGGAGCTGCAGGCACGGGCAGCGAAGCAGGGCGCAGGGTTCGAGCAGCTTGATAGGTAGGGGCCGCGGGGGCGGGTGTAAGTGTGCGTGCACTCGATGACGGCGCCACGGACGGCGAAAAAACTGCTGACGCGAAACTCACATTGAGGTCAGCTTCGCAGCGCATGTTAATGTTGGCGTTAGGTGGTGACCTAGAAACCGCTGTAGTCTCACGTAAAGTAACAAGTTCTTTACGCAAATTCACAACGATATCCTCGGCTTTCGCCAACTTTGTCTGGACGTCCGCCAGGCTCACATTTAAAGGACACTATATCCTTTAAAAGGCAGGTAACGTCGACGTGATCGAATGTGACCGGAGGAAGCTTCGATAAGTCCTGGGCCACAAACGTAGGCACCTCGTCGGGATCGGTTGCCTTAAGCAGCGTGATGACATCCTGTATGCTCTTCCTTGTCCCGTCACGCCGGTGGGACACCATCTGGTCGCTCTTATTGAGTACGCTGTACAGTAGCCGCTTGGAGGCAACTATATCTTCATGGCTGAAACTTGACGAACAGATCTGGATAGCCGACAACTCGTCCATCACATCCAGTTTCTGTTGCAGGAACGCCAGTAATTCGTTTGCGACAAGTTCGGAACTCATCGCGAAACATGCAACGGCTGACGCCGCGCTACACTATACGAGTATAAGTCAGCAAACACGTCCGCATCAAAACGCGGCCTTTTTTTTTTGTTTTTTTTTTTATTATTCCGCGGCTGAAGGCCGCGGCCACTCTAACGTCCGTTTCCGGGCGCCTCTGGTTACAAGCAGGTATTTCCAGTGGCGCCCGGCGCACTTTGACCACCTCTGTGGTCTCTGCGGTGGTTTGTTCGGGATGAGGATCCCGCTTCGTTGGGGTTGGGTTTTATACCACGTCAGTGAGTGAATCTGGTTGCGTGCTATGGGGCAAAGGCCCGCAGCACGCAACCCTGCTTCTGTAAGGACGGCGGGTGGTGATTCCGCCATCCTCAGGCCCCGATCATGGAGGTCGATGGCCTTGGGCGTAGATGAGTCTGCGGCGCCCTCGCCGTTGACTACGGAACTCGGCGGGGAGGGTACGCCCCCTCTCCCTCTCAGCCGCCTCCTTTGCGAGCATGACTTGCTCGCGGAATGACACGGCCGCGTTCCACCTACTCGCGCTGGAGACCATGGTATGGAGCATGGTTTCTAGCGAGAGGATATCCACGCCCAGATCCACTACGAGATCCCGGCGCTGACTCGCCCACGCTGAGCACTCCACAAACGTGTGGAGTGCGGTGTCGTCGTTGGAAACCTCGCAGTGTTGACACCGGGGTGAGACCTCACGATGGATGCGAAACAGATAGCTACCGAAGCATCCATGCCCGGTAACGATCGGCGTCGCACGATACGTGAGGTCACCATGCTGCCTCTGCAGCCAATCGTCCATGATCGGTCTCACCGCCGTGATGATGGTGGTACCCCACCTGGGTTGCTCAAGTCGCAACCTCCATGACTCCATGAGATTCTGGTGGAGTTGGGACCGCTGGTCCTCGATTTCTCGAGACGTAGGCCTGTGGTCCCGCTCCAGCGCCTCCTTGCGCCATTGGAACAATGACGCAAGGGCTCTCGCTTCCAGGTCCCACGGAGGGGTCCCGGCTAGGAGACATGAAGCCTCTTCTTAGATCGTGCGGTACCCTCTTATTGTTTTGACGGCCAAGGTCCTCAACGGTCTATTAAGGAGCGTTGAGTTGTTGGCCGTCAACCGCACCGCCCATACGGGAGCCCCGTATAGGGCCATATTCTGCACGATCCCCAGGTACAGTCTCCTGCAGGAGGCGTTGGGTCCCTTTAGGTTCCCCGTCACTTTAGGGACCACACTTCGGAAATGTGGTCCGAAGTTTCATCGGCTATCAAGTACGATCCCTAGATACTTCATCGAGGGCTTGATGCCGATGCTAACGCCTCCCACATTAATGCTGGAACCTTCAGGTGGACCGTTCCGAGGTCTGTGAAAACACAGAACCTCGGACTTGTGCAAGGCCACCTCCAGTCCCAGCCGCGCGCCGTATTCGACCCACGACTTGAGCAACACCCGTCGTGACATTGAGTGCTGCCTCCTGGTACGTTGCACCCCGCTCCGTGACGAGGGTATCGTCGGCGTAGCACGATACGCCGACGCCCTCAGGCAACGCACCCCGCAGCACCCAGTCGTAGCCGATGTTCCACAGAAGCGGCCCCAGGACCGACCCCTGTAGAACACCATACGACACATCTCGCCGAGCTGGCCCGAGCCAGCTGGGGAAAGCTATGGCCCTCTCCGACAGATCAAAACGTGGCCTAGACTAGACACATTTAGATTTTAGAAGTTACGTAAAAAATTACAAGAAGAAAGATTCTTAGAATTTGGGGATGAAGAAGGCTAAATCATTTAATCATATTATAGGCTATCAGGTGGTCAGACTCCGTAGCCACTAGACTGATACCTATTTCTACTGAACACTCAAAGCTCACACGGGAATCGAACCCGCTACCAACTAATGTGTCCACGCTTGTACAAGTGTGGGATAACTGAGGGATTACCAGGGTCACGGAACTAGTCCGACAGAAACACTGTTGACTGAATAATACTTGTTTACTATACGAATTTCCCAATACTATACTATTTGGTATGAAATATATATTTTAGTAATACAATAAAATATTCCCCAAATTGCGTATCGCGACCTAATGCAACCTAGCGCTCTGTCGGGCCACTTACAACGAACAGGCCGACTCGACTCTCATGCGATCTAACTTGCACGCACACACATACATACAGCGCACACATCTGTGTCCCTACAATATCTATCTCCATTGGTTTGGAAGTTAGCATGGATATACGTCTTGGAAAAAACCAATTTATGGTGTATACACCCCATGAAAATTGGATAAATACATGTAAATTTTTATCCAATTTTCATGGGGTGTATACACCATAAATTGTTTTTTTCTGAGGCGTATATCCATGCTAACTTCCAAACCAAAGGAACTTTTTGCAATGGATATGGTTTATACGTCCAAATATGTTATTTAAATGTTTAGATTTACGACTTCAATTTTAAGAATTACATTTACTAGTCATGGCGTACACCGTTTACAATCAACGCGGATCTTACGCCCCGGGTTGGTAAAAATCTTGGTCATAACGTATTACTAAAAATTTTAAAAAGAAAAATTTCTCTGTTACATTAATATTTTATTTTTTTGCGGCAGGATGACCTAAATTTATTGGGTCGTAAAAGCATTTTTTTTTGGGAAATTTAAACATTTTAAATATACAGATCGATAGAGAAAAAAATTCTGAACAAAACGGTGTATTTAACTCATTTTGGCCAAAATGGTTTATACGCCAATTGAGCCCAGAGGTGTCGACCTGATATTAAAAACGCGTAGCTTTCAGATTAAGTTTCAATTAGTTGTGTAAGTATCTCATATTAAGAGCCATGATCAAAGAGGACGCCATGATCATAGAGGATATCTCAAAGTCGGTGCAACATTAATTATAAATGTTCAATAAGCTTATCTTTACCAGCAAATAAGCGGAGCATTTTTAATAACTACGAGAATGATTATCTAGGCTTTCAATATGTCCACGTTTAAAGACACTCTTCTTGCAGGCAGTACACCTGGATGCAGGAGGGATGTACCACAATAGGCTTGTCCCGTATTAGGTGCAACCAAAAACAATTACTGGTCGCAATTTTTACAATTTGCTGTACGTCGGTACGCGTGAGTGAATTTATTTAGACCAATTTATGCAATAAATGTAAACAATTATAAATAAAAATAATATATTGTAAAAACCTGGCACGTGCTTGCCACGTATTTCCTGCCACACATACGTCACTCATAAGTGTCAAACCAAACCACATTGTCAGTTATTGTGACACGACCGTGTCACTTATGTAAATTTTACGTATGTGGCCGTGTGTCGTGACCACAGATAAGTTATATTTTTCTTTGTGTAACGTCGAGTGTAAAGTTGTGATGCAACAATAAAAGAAGAGGGTGCAAAGGGGCCCTTCTTACATCTATCGGGCCCCAGCGACCTCACCTGCTAGTGGCGCACCTGCTGATTAACGGACGAGGTTCGTATATTACGGTACCCATGTGGTGGCTTTGGCCCCTACGTGGTTACCAGGTGGTACAACAGTGTTGGTCCGGGGGGGTACCACCGTGCAGCTGTGCTAAAGCCCCCCAAGTAACCCAGCCCAGGCTGGGTTGCGTTAGGGGTTCAGCAGCTGCACTGCCGGGCCCGGGACGGTGTATGGTGCGGCAGGCAGGGGTCCAGTGGGGGCGAAGCGGAGTCTAGTGTGGGTGGTGTGGGTCGATTCGCCGGCCAGGGAGACCCTTAGCAACGGCGTTGCCGCGGCCGCCCGCAACATAGTCATGGGGCCCGCCTGGGACCAACCACCCCAGTAGGCTGCCCCACATGTTGCGCATAATCCTGTTGTGGGGTCGCCGCTCCGGGTGGTAACCGGTGTGGGGTAGCGGCGGCCTTGCATCAGGGGGGTTTGGGAGCCCTTCCGTCCGGCGGGTCGGCTCCGACCTAACCACACGGTTCTAGACGAAGCTAGCCTCTGCACTTTGTCACTTACTGCCGCACCAAATATCGCCCTGTCTTCACGCTTCCCCATATTTCACAATGACAGTGCAACAATATAATAGACGGTACACAGCGGCCCCTAGAAACCCCACAAAGTTGACTTCGTTTGAGGTGGAGTTCGCGAATATCCGCGGACTCCATGCAAACCTCGATACCGTCCACCATCACCTGGAGTCGGCACGGCCTTCTGTGATGTTCCTAACGGAGACACAGATACGCCGCCCTGACGACACGTCGTACCTCTGTTACCCGGGCTATATCATTGAGGAACAATTCCGCGATAAAGCCGGGCTGTGCGTGTTCGTTAGGGCGGATGTTTGCTGCCGCCGGTTGCGCTGTCTGGAGAACCCCTCCTACTCCGTCCTTTGGCTGCACGTGGATCATGGCTCCATGAGCCAGATCTACGTGTGCGTCTACCGCTCCCACACAGGGGACACTGGGACAACAAGGCTTTTCAAATACCTCAGCGAGATGGCTGACGATGCGCAGGTGCGGTTCCCGAACGCTGACCTGGTTTTCTTGGGGGACTTTAACGGTCATCACGTTGAGTGGCTGGGGTCCCTTAGGACCGATCATGCGGGACGAACCGCCCATGCATTCGCTCTCTCCCACGGGCTGACCCAGATGGTACGGGGGATCACCCGGATACCTGACAGGTCAGACCACACGCCCGCCTTGCTGGATCTACTGCTGACGAGTCGCCCAGCCGAGTACAGTGTGTCGGTACGCGCCCCACTGGGCACTTCCGACCACTGTGTGGTGCACGCCAGCTTCCAAGTGCCACCACCTGCTCGTGCTGAACAAATGACTCGACGACTATGGCACTACTCGTCGGCAGACTGGGACGGTCTCCGCGATTACTTTGCGTCCGTCCCGTGGAGCCAGCGCTGCTTTGTAGGGAAGGCGCCTTCGGATAGCGCTGCTGCCATTGCTGGCGAGAGCAGTCTAGGGATAGAATATTATATCCCTTTCACTGATGTCGCCAGCATCCGCAAAGCTCGCCCCTGGTTCGGGCGTGAATGTGCCGAGGCTGTCCAGAAAAAACAGTCGGCATATCGCGCCTGGGTCAGGGCTCGGTCGGCACGTGACCCGAACGTGAACCGCCTCAAAGCAGCGTACAATCGGGCCACTAGGTTCAGCAAGAGGGCCTTCAAGAGAGCGGATGCCCAGCGCGTCGCGCGGCTTGGTCAGGAGCTCACATCCCATCCCACGGGCAGCCGTGGATACTGGCAACTGGCCAAAGCCGTACAGTCAAATTTTTGTCAACCCTCGCTGCCACCACTGCGTTTTCCTGACGGATCACTGGCTCACAAAGCCCAAGAGAAGGCGGACATGCTCGCAGACCTCTTTGCGGCTAATTCCCGGGTCGATGACCGTGGCCTGCAGCCCCCCGCCATCGCCAACTGTGGCCACACTATGCCTGATATTGTTATCAGGCAATGTGATGTACGGGCAGTGCTGCGGTCACTCGACACGCGGAAAGCCAGTGGCCCTGACGGCATTCCGGCGGTGGTGCTACGAAAATGTGCTGCTGAGTTGTCTCCAGTATTAACGCGTCTGTACCGCCTGTCATACTCTACAGGCCTCGTGCCGGAGGCCTGGAAGGAGGCGAACGTACAACCGATCCGATCCAGGCAACTATCGACCCATAGCTGTCACCTCAGTCATTTGCAAGGTGCTCGAGCTTCTTATTAATAAGCAGCTCATGCGATACCTGGAGGATCACTCGCTAATCAATGATCGGCAATATGGCTTCAGGCCAAAACGATCAACGGGTGACCTCCTGGCATTCGTCACGCATGTATGGGGTGAGGCTATGGAAAAGTTCGGCGAGTCCTTGGCTATTAGCCTGGACATCGCCAAAGCTTTCGATAGGGTCTGGCATGCTTCGCTGCTTTCCAAGCTTCCGGCATATGGTCTACCTCCTCAACTGTGCAGCTGGATTGCCAGTTTTTTAAACGAGCGCCGAGTGCGGGTCCTCTGCGATGGCCAGGCTTCTCGCTTCTTGCAAGTGAATGCCGGGGTACCGCAGGGGTCCGTACTGTCACCAACTCTCTTTCTTCTGCATATCAATGATATGCTTTCCCTCGGGAACATTCATTGCTATGCAGATGACAGTACATTGCACGGGACTTACTCGGTTCGTCCGACGGCGGGGCGATCTGTGATAGAGGAGGAGAGACGACATCTCGTGGGTGATCTCGACCGAAACCTCGACAGTATCTCCCAATGGGGTGCCGAGAACTTGGTCGAGTTCAATGCCCACAAAACACAGGCGTGTGCATTTACAGCGAAAAAATCCCCTTTCCTTCCCCTACCCACTCTTCAGAATGCAATATTACCAATGAAGGACAATCTAGACATCCTTGGCATAGACGTTCGTCGAGAGCTCAATAACACAAAATACATTGAGAGATGTATTGGGCTAGCTTCGCGGAAACTAGGAATACTGAACAAGGTAAAGCGATTCTTTACACCGCACCAGAGGTGTCTGCTGTACAAAACGCAGATTAGACCCTGCGTTGAATACTGCTCTCACCTCTGGGACGGCTCCGCGAAGTATTTGCTGGACGCACTCGACGCTATGCAGCGACGCGCTGTTCGCATTATAGACTGTCCGGAGGTAACGGGAAGCCTTGAGCCGCTAGCCCAGCGCCGAACAATTGCTTCCTTGGCCGCGTTCTACCGTATTTACCACGGTGAGTGTTCTGAAGAGCTCTTCAACCTAATCCCACCCTCTCCCTTCCGATCCCGAACAACGCGTGCCGGCCAGAGATGTCACCCTCATACCGTGGAAACCGTCTTCGCGAGAACCGAGCGTTTTAAACGATCGTTTCTCTGCCGAACGATGGTGGCTTGGAACGCCCTGCCTGCGCACGTGTTTCCTCCAACATATAACCCTGGGCTCTTTAAGCGAAGCGTGAAGAGGCACATTACTGGGTCGTCAAGTTGAGGGCCACTCTCTATAGTATTCCTGTGTACTGTGAGAGTCGCCCTCAATTGCCAGACGTCGCCTCAGCTTACCATCAGGCGGGTGGCGTCAATTTGTCGACCTAAATATAAAAAAAAAAAAAAAGAAGAATCTTTCTTTCGTTCTTTCTTTCTTACTGTCTAGCTCTTGGATTAAGACGTAATTCCGTATGTGAGTTTGTTTCATTGCAAACTACTGTTGATCAGCAGGTGCACCACTTGCAATTGGTCTTAATCTGCACTGAAATCGGGTAGTAAACTGAGCAATAACCTTGTGCTATGGGATCTAGACAATTGAAAAACATACTTATATATTTCTAAATAAAAACTCAATACGTTAGAAAACACTCAAACTCCGAAGCAAACACTTTTGGGAATCGAACCCGAGACTCCGAAATCGCATGCCGATGCACTTCCGACCACGCCACCGAAGCAATCATTAGGTATACTTTTTAGTTGTGGTACCCAGTTCCACTACCATCTATTTAAATATTGATTTTAATTCAGTCATATACCTAAATATTTTACTTTGTTAATCATTGGGAATTCCTGTAACTCAAAAATATTGATAAAATTGATGTATTGTAGTCTATATACACAGAGTGGAATTTTACAAATACTGAAGACGTTGCTGAGGACGTTGCCTTTTGTAACTACCAGTATTTCTTAAATTATCAACCATTCTCTTCAAAACAAATCGAGTTGGTATTTGTCGGTCCCGATATCTCTCTCCATACCACCGCAGAGCTAAATTCACATCTTTGTGATTTAAAAAATAAGCTTCCATTAAATCCAATTGTTCTTGATAAGCCATTATTACGGTGAGCTGACAAATATGTAATAATTTGTATAAACAATCAAATGTGAATAACAAAAGACAGCAGGGCGATCTATTTCACTATTCTATTTTCAAATATTCCATATTTAATTAAAATATGGAGTAAATGCCTCACGCAGTTGTGTCCAGACAGCATTATAAACGCGTGCAAAATTGTTTATCTAAATAGTTCTTAGTCATTTTAATGAATAAATGACGTCAACGATAATTAATAATTACTAACATAAGTAATCTGATGGACCATTGAGTAAAAGTGCTTTATCTTATCCCATTGAATTTACAAGTTTAGATTTCAAGGTTTTCCTTTCATTTAATTTACCACGTTTGTTAGAGAGATTTGATCCTTATAATTGACCCTATCGATCGATGCCATAAAAGTACAGGATGTTATTTTTCGGATTTTACCGGGTTCGATTCCCAGGTGTGGCAAACGAATTTTCGAAAATCCATGAATGCAGTTCTGTTTATTTTTAAAAATAAAGCAATGTTTCCTTTGAGTAAAATTGTCTATCTTCAGCATGTAGAGTACTTTCCCTCCAGGTGTCGTTAAAAAATTCCATCCTGTATACACGCTGATTTTATCATCGTCAGCAGTCGAAAGGGTTCGCTCTCGGAATAATATTTGGATTCCTTTTTTAACATCTAAATTACTGTACTGATAATAATAAAAAAATAGTCATTTCTGTAATTCTTCTCACTCGATCAAGTTTAACATTAGTAGCAGTACGATATTTCATTGATGAATTGACGAGGACGGGCGCGGCGCTCTCGCCAGGCTCAAGGCTGCACGTCTCGCACACACACATTGACCCCTCGCAGCCAATATGGCCAGTATCACTACGAAACATACCTACTTAAACATAAAATACACACTCCAATTTCTCCTTCGTACTTTACACGGGCTTAGGACCGTCTGTAATACCTACTTTATTATTAACAATAGCGACTTAATGACTTTTGAACTATGTAATAATAATAATAAAAATACACTGAACTACAACTGACTGCGAGCTATTTACAAATAAAATCAAACTTACATACCTATTTACAGTTTATTTACACTAATTTACAGTTCTTTGTACCGAAGTAACTGCTCGATATGGAGTCCTTTCCTTTCGATACACAAACGTGCACGTGTTAATTGATTGTCTTTCAACTTGTTCGATGTGTCTCTATCACTTTTCACAATATCAAAAGCGTCCACTATCGCACTGCGTAGTTCTTCGCGGGTTTGATGACTTCCATTTGGGAATAATCATTCAAACGTCCTCGGGCTTGTGCATGTAACGGTGTCCGGAACTGTCCGTGGTCGAGTAAGCGCTGGGTTGCAGCCAAGATGGTCCCGCGTGTCGGCACTTGAGGATCACTGACTCCTCGTAGCCGTAACGCATTTAAGTGCTCCGGCTGGGAGTACAATCGCCTAGCCTCTTGTAGGTTGTGGTTAGCAATGGCATACAATTGTACCATTGCTAGATACTCCACGTTCGAATATTCGTACTGACGACTCATTTTACTCACTGACACACACGATTACGCAACAGATACCGGCACTGTCACGAGGTGTACTGGACAGGCGAGCCGCAGCCGCAGCCCGCAGTGTCGGCGAGGTGGGGGCCGGCGGCGGCGTACGCTTGCTTTGTGCCAGCGCATTGTTGAATGAAAACGAACTGTACCGTAACTACCGTTGTAAAACTTAAGTATTTATTAAGAGAGTGAGTCCACTACAACGGGTTCTCATTTGATGTCTAGAAACTAAATATTTTTTTTTAGATTTCTAAAAAAAATGTGTTTGTTTTTCAAAGTAATGCTGCCAGTTGGTTCAAAACTTATTCCGAAAGCGAACCCTTGCGTAGTGCTGACGGTAATAAAATCAACGTGTATAATAGTATGTAATACGTCAACCTTATCAATAAATGAAACGTTGTGCACACATACATACTCGTAACATCATTATGTGAATGATAAATACTCTTTTAAAATGTAACAAATGTTTTGTAAATTGATTGGTTCCGTGACATCAATATTATTTGTTGTACCTCGGGGGAGCTCAGGGGTCATGCTCATGGTAGACTCAACATCAATACGAATCGTAATCGTCGCAATCGTAAATACGAGTTAGTATTGCAGCATTTTCATTAACTCCTTCAGCTAAGCTAAAAGTTTATTTTATTACTAAAGGACGCCCGGCGCCCGGCGCCCGCGGCTTCGCTCGCGTGAAATAGTTTTATGGTTCCCAATTCTCGCGGGAACGCACGTCCAGGGTTAAAAAGTAGCCCGTATTACACCTTATTCCTTATTAAATCGGTTCAGCCGTTTCAGAGATTAGCGGGATCAAACAGACTGACAGACGGACAGACAGAAAATAAAATCAAAATTGCATTTTTTATGTCCGTATCGTGTATACTATCGTATGCACTGAGTAAAAAGCTGCGGTAATTTTAAATTACACACAGACACTTCAATTTTATCTGTATGGATAGAGGTGGTTTCACTTCAGTGAGTTCAATATCAACGTGAGGTCACGACACTGACCGGGGATCGAACTTACGTCGTCGAAACACAAGACCAACTCTCTAACCATCAGGCCACGGACGATCCAAGCATTCCATAGATTCATAGAGTGAGTGCTACTGGGTACATAGCGTGACACAGGGAAGTACTCTATATACCCTACCATCAAAACCTGCAACTCAAAAGCAGATTTAAGATTACCTCCTGAAGCTGACGCCACCTTCACTGACGGAATCTTTGTGTGATCCACAAATGTTTGTTTCGGAGTATGGATGTTATCTATGTATAATATGTATGTATTTAGAAATATATAAGTATGTTATCAGTTGTCTAGATCCCATAGCACAAGCTTATAGCTTAGTTTGGGCTAGATGACGTTGTGTGAGAATGTCCAAAAATATTTATTATTTATTTTTACAGATAATTTGTCTGTCTGTCTGTTTGTTCCCTCTATTCTCTGGAAGGGCTGGAACAATTTTAACGGTATGTGTTCCCGCGGAAATGAAACTATTTCACGCGGTGTAAGCCGCGGGCGTCCGTTAGTCTAATTCCCGTGACAAACTTTGTCTACTGTTGTATTATGGTATAGATGCAACCATTTTTCTTACTATGTCAGATGCCTACCAAATACGTCATAATCCATCAAAGCACTTATTATTTGTTATTATACACACTTTTTAGATATTTCTTCTCTAAAAGAGATGCTAAAACTTTTTTTTTACCATTTTTAAAATTTCATGTAAGTATGTAAGCATTGTGGCTTACCCTATTGAAAACTCCCGCTTTATGAAAAATAAAAATATCTTTAAGTTAAATTTTCATTAGTTTCGTGAAAGTATAATTATCTTATAATTTCTGAAAGTGGGATCAAAGGCAACAAAATTAAACGCTAAAATGTAATTATACAATACTTAGTCCAACATTTTTCAATTAAGGTTATCTTTATAAGTAATTCTATCAGAAATGTACTTATTACTTTATAACTTAGAAGAAATGACAAAGGAATGTTAGCAATTTTAGCAAAAAGAAATAAAGGTATATTAATTTTATCTATTTCTGGCCACTTATCCAGTGCACACACTGCACACTTTATCACCTATTTATTGTTTTGTTCACAATGTCATTTGATTGTCAATGAGATTAATTGCGTGGATTTAGTGAACGTATTTTGCTCTATTTTCATAAAAATGGATATTAATGGATACAGGAATCCGACGATACAGGAATACGACGAATCAGGACTAATTCTAGTGGAGCACTTGGATGGTTCAACTGAGTTTTACCCCACTAGTGACTGGAGTCCAACGTCAAAAAAAATTGTCCTGTGCTTATCATGGTACTTATGAAAACTTTTACCTATCTCACTAGCGGTTCGGACTCGTGGTTACCCCGTTTTGTTACCCCAGGGTGACCATAGTCCCATGGGACAACTTTGATAAAAAATGAGACAGTGCCATTTGTCCCGTATTAGGACAAAGTCAATGGGACAAGCGGGATCCACCCTCTTTTTCTTCCTTCATTTCCCTCTATGTCTAAATCTCCATCGCTGAACAAGTAGAGAGTAGACAGTTTCATTGATAAAGTTCACACTTCGCTGGTTATTTTGTATCTCACTTATTAAGGAGCGTTGCCAGACACTAGTATATTTCCCAGAGACCCGTCCATCTGTCAGCAGGTGCACCACGCGCAGGTGAAGATGGGCCATAGAGATGTTACTAGGGGCCCCTATGCATCAATCCCAGTAGGTCAACGGTCACTGCTACGTTTTATCTTGATTGCAGACCGCGTCCAGTGTGACAAGTTATTTAGTTAAAAACAACGTTCACAACCCAATTCTACCGACTCGTTAGAGTAGAAACTGTGGGTGAAATTGTAGTATAAATTGAGCTGTGACACCGAGCTGTAAGAAAATAATAGACACGGATTTCGCTCGTATTTCTCGAAACTAGTGCCTGATAAAATATACATACTATTGCAACCATAAATTTGCTGATATTGCATCGTTTATTTGAAATATTACTGCACCAAAACGTGACGGTTCATTTTAGTGCAAGGAGCTTCTTCAGGCTAGATTTAAGTAGGTACCATTGGGCCACTTGGTTATCTCAACCATTTAAACTCTGACCCACAGTCAAATAAAAATAACAAATTATGGTTCCGAAACTGTACTATATTTTTTACTTTAAAACTTTGTACTGTACGCAATGTGGTTATTTGACTGGGAATCCGACTGCTTGACACTTTTAGTGCAGGTACGGCACAACCTTCACATCGTCCATCATGATAGGAAAAACTGCAACACAAGACTGAGTTATCTTCGATTGTTCCATTTTCATCTCACGAACATTGCTATTAGTAAATTATTAATTCCTTGATTAACCACCTAACATAAATTTATCCTATCCTATTTATCTGTCTAACACTTCCACCTACCTACGTGTGTAGCAAACTTCAACCAAATCTAAAGAGATAATCACCCTGCTATTTATTGTCATTATATTAAGTAGAACTGTGAATTAACTACCTACTTGCTAATATTGTTGGCACTGCGGTTGACTTTGAACCAAAGTTGCTTTACAGAAGGCCAGCATTCACCTTTCATCCTAAGCCACTTAATTCGCATCCAAGCGCGAGACTTCTGAAATAAAAAAATATTTATATATGTCATGTCAAATCACATAAAACTATATTTAGTTATTGCCCAGTGGATAAATTAATTTTCCAGTTGCTAAAATCTGAAGAAGACAAAAATAATAACTAAAGACCATACCATTCTGGTAAGGAAATGCTTACAGAAATTTTACTTGACATATTTTCACTGAATGCCACCGTGGTGAGTTTATTACACGGAACGTGTCTTAAAGTAGGGCATATTCTATTATGTGAGCTTGAAAATGATATTTCACTGTTACGATTCTGGTTTCTTGCATTTAAAACTGAATAGAATGTCTTCGAATAATAATTGAGATTTCATCATTGGTTACGATTGCTTGAATGCTCTGGTTAAGATTGCTTGAATGCTCTGGTTAAGATTGCTTGAATGCTCTGGTTAAGATTGCTTGAATGCTCTGGTTAAGATTGCTTGAATGCTCTGGTTAAGATTGCTTGAATGCTCTGGTTAAGATTGCTTGAATGCTCTGGTTAAGATTGCTCCGGTTGTATGCATTTTCATAGTACTTAAATGGTGAAGTTGTTAGTACTTATTCTTCTTCTACAGTTAACAATTGATGAAAAGGTTCATTTTTGTGTTGCTTGTTTTTTTTTGTTATTTTGTTATTTTGCAAGAGTGACGTACAAGTACTTTTTGACAGAACTCTTTATTAACCATCAATATAGAGATCTTAGCAGAGAGGTTTTAAACTGAAGTTTGTTTCAAAATATGTGTAATGATGTAACCGTAGTTCATAAATGTTCAAAAATTGAAATTATAATTATATTGCTAAAAAATATGTCACTTATATTGTTGCCAACGTTTACAATTTCCAGCTCCACGTCACGAGTTTTTAGACAGGGTGTACATGACAATATCGTTTATTAAAATAGAATATAATAAAATATTATCTTTAGAGCAGGTGGTTTACTTACAGTTTTCAACAAGTTCAAATTATTATCTTAAGAATTCCAAAATTCGAAGTACCCTTCTACCCCGCAGAGACCACAGAGGTGGTCAAAGTCCGCCGGGCGCCACTGGACATACCCTCTGCTAGTAACCAGAGACGCCCGGCAACGGACGTTAGAGCGGAATTAAAAAAAAAAAAAAAGTACCCTTCTATTGAGTTTGCACATAAATTTAAAAGACCAGCTTATATTTGCAATGTTGAACTTTTAAACTATCGTTACGGCTATACTACAAAGTGCAGATCAATAACAAAGTCATATATTTGACGTTATGAAGGAATTAATATAGAAATTATAGGAGAGAAAACTATCATGTGAAAACAGATTTTTATTCTTTGTTGAAAAAAATCAACCACTTATTAAATGTCGTCGGAAACTACAACTAATTTATGTTAGTAGTTTTGTACTTAAAGGCTTTCTTCTTATTGTTGTCGTATAGTTAGGCTAATTGGTTTAAAAGTTGTTCAGTTCATTTAAATAGGCATCTATCTAAATGTTTGTAGATAACTGAGACCACGTATGTAGTACCAAATTAGAACATGAAATAACACAATTAATAATACGTATTATATTATGTAGGTCTTACAGATCAGAGAGTTTTGACTTTGCTGAAGTCGTGTTAATTTAAGTAACCTTAGCACTCATAAGTTAATAGACGTAACAGTGAAACCTTCCTAAGAACAACTTTCTAAAAAAATGCACACAAATAACGTACGTCGTACTGAATCGAAGATGACTGTGCGTGCGCGTGTTAAACGTTTCTAGTATGATAAGGCAACTGCGAGCAGGTTATGCTCGCGAAGAACGCTGCCGAGAAGGAGAGGGCCCCTCCGCGGTAAGTTCCGAAGTGTGCGGCGAGGGTGCCGCAGACTCATCTACGCGCAGGGCAACCGATCATGGAGGTCGCCATGATCGGAGGACGGCGGGCTAGCAAACCACCGTCCTAGTAGAGGCAGGCCAGAAAGGTTGCGTGCTGCGGGGTCTCAGCCTTCACTTAATCCGAACCCAAAGATGCTGGAGCACCCGACCCAACCACTTGATTGGGCGGCCGCGGCCTTGGACTGCGGAATTTAAAAAAACAACCTCCGTACATTAAGACACATACACAATATGCCCCACGTTCTTATAGTTGTGAATGCCATTTCAGCGTTTATATGTAACTTTTGCTCTGTTCCGTCTATTTATTAGCCGTCTTGAATAACAGCCTATTGCTATGTAAGTACTATTCCCTATTGTGTGCTATTGCGTAGAATATCTTCCCTAATTACACACACGATCATTGAGCAAACTGTAGAGAAACAAACATTATATTCTAACACTTGTGTTTTAACAAGTATTTGAAATTAAGTGTTTGTTTGTACACTCATAGGTATATAAACAAATGGATGGATTCCAAGATAGGACAAACGAAATTAAACTGATTCCAAATTGATAGCCTGGAACTTCCTTTCGTAAGTAGCGAAAGTTTTCTCATACTCTACGTTAGAGAGGTCCGTCTGACTATCCAACTCCCAATGCAACACATCTATGGTTGCCCAACGAGTTTGTACAGACTTCAATATATCTTCGAATTCCCACTTGTCTTGAAGGGAATCCAAGTCAATATCTTTAATGGTGTGATAGAAAGCTCTAAAGTTACTAGATTGCTTCCGAAACATCTCTTCCATTTTGCTCACAGTTGCAGTCATTTTATACACCGGGGCCGCTTGTATACCTGATGGCAACGAACCACCTTGAGTGGGTTCACCTAGCCTAGGTACAAACGACGCAGGCTTTACCACTGGAGACTTTGACCTGTCCCCTGCCTCGACCTGATGGTGCTGAATTTGAGCCCTAACCTTATCATACTTTTCCCTCACTCTCTCCAAATTCTTGTTGATCTGTTCCCACGACTCTCACTCCCACGATCAAAAAAAGCAAAGCGATTTGATTGGTAAATATTGATTAATTAAATTACGTAGGTAAGTTACTAAATCTAGGTACACGAATAAATAAAATTGAATTCTTGACTCTCAAAGGATAGTGAGATAAATATTAATATTAATGTTGATTATACCTACGTTATATTTGCAAGCCATCTTATTGGTTCCACGTAATACGAACTGATTCATATTTCTGAGTATATTTAACAGAGCTTCCTTGGTCTTGGTGACTTTTGCCGCGGATATGTTTATTTTGAGCCGCCCCATTTGAAGATTGGAAAAATATCTAATAAAATTTCAATTTAATATTTCGTTTCGTAAAAGATACTGAAAGAAATGTTATTTACAAATATTCGTCCTAACGTAATATACCAATGTAAACATTCCCCAAAATAATATGAAAAAATATCTTCAAGGAGTGTACACAACATTTAACTTTCACTCTATGAAATGTTCATAATTGATTCTAACTTTCATGATTCTGACTTTCATTAGGATGATACCTACCTACATAATGTATTTTCTTAAGTGAAATATCTTGTCCACTTGTTCATGTACCCCAAACTGTTATGGGTCATTTAGTTACTGAATGATTTTATTATAATTTTCGGTAATGTCAAAGGTGTTACCGGTATTTATTTTAAACCTCTTTAACTGTCAGCATTTTGTTACATTTTCAAAATATGAGCACAAAAGTAGTGCTCAAATTATTTTCAGCAGTAATTCATTACAGCAGAGGTTTCTAGTTTCGGCGACAGCGTATACGACGACCGCGTTGGTCTATGCTAGTTTCCGTCGAGGTTATAAAGTACAATTAACCCAACTGTGACGTGTTGTTAAATATTTACTAACATGACTCTAGTTAAATTATAGAGAATGTTGTTCATTTAAAATTGTTAACTACTCAACCAAGTTTGTAACTAACTTACAGTTTCCGGTCGACATTAAACAATTTTCTCACGCCTTGGGTAGGTATTTACATACGAAGTGGAAAAGTGAGGGAACAATTTAAATTAAACAGCAAACTTTAAATAGTGCTAACAATTAAAGTTTAAACAATGCTAAGAATTAAAGTGCTGGCTAACAGGCGTTTGTTGATGAGCCCGGCGCCAGGTGAGGGGCGCCATCTTGACTGGTAAGTGCTTATAAATGATTCAACGAATAAAAGTACGAGTATAAAGTTGTTCTGTCTAACGTTTTTTATTTCTGAGTCTTAAACGTGACGCTCTTTTGTTTACAGGGTGCCGTGGCCGTGGGTGCATGATAGTGATGATAGGTGATCAACCGGGTAACAATAGTTGCGCTAAAAGTAACAGAAATTGTAATTAGGCAAATTTTTAAGTTAAGTAAGACAATATTCCAATATTGCGCGTTTAGTAGTAATTGTATTAACCTACAAGTCATCGACATCGAATAACTTTCAGTAATAGATACCCTTAAATCATTTTCCAAATTGGATTCTGTTACATCGTTACATACCTTTTTACACACATTTTTAGACCCACATTTAGCCCTAACTGTAGGGCCAAGCCTTTCGCCGTTCCAAAGCTCCATACCGGAAAGAACTGCAATCTCTGCAAGCTAATATTTTTATTTTAATGGATTTAGAAATATACACGGGTAGTTAATTCCATTAAACGAGTAATGCAAAATGCTGTTAGTACTTTGAGGCGTTACTTTCGCACAATAGGTGTCACGTAATTAACTTTCCACTTCCATTCCAACTGCCGGACAGACATACTTTATGTTAGCACGCCTTGTTTGATTTTAATAGCATATAAAACTGACAAAATTATATAATTTGTATTATTACGATGCCACAACACAATACATTATACCTAAGCCTTGTATATTATACAGGCTAAACACGGCTTTATCCCCCAGGGGGAGGTGTACACACCTACATTCCGCTAGTGTTTTTGTTGGTCCCACGTTATAACAGGCAATGCTATGCCTCGACGAGGTGTGTAAGCTCTTTGAGCGAATTATCGCGGAACGCCTCGTTGAGCATCTCACAAGTGTGGTTCCAGACCTGGCGGATAACCAGTTCGGTTTCCGTCGGGGACGCTCCGCCGTGAACGCGATCATGCGCGTGAAGAGCCTGACGGAGGAAGCAGTCTCGCAGAGCAAGGTGGTGGTGGCGGTGTCTCTTGACATCGTCAACGCTTTCAACACCTAGCTGCGTCAGGGAGGCGCTCGTGTATCACGACACGTCTCTCTACCTCCGTCGTATTGTCGGGGCTTACCTTTCAGAGAGAGCCATAGCTTACCCTAGCTGGCTCTGGCCAGCTCGGCGAGATGTGTCGTGCGGTGTTCCGCAGGGCACGGGGTGCAACTCATCAGGAGGCAGCACTCAAGGTCACGACGGGTTTTGCTCAAGTCGTGGGTCGGATACGGCGGCTGGGACTGGAGGTGGCCCTGCACAAGTCCGAGGTTCTTTGTTGTCACGAACCTCGGAACGGTCCACCTGTAGGTTCCATCATAACTGTAGGAGGCGTTAGCATCGGCATCAAGCCGTCAATGAAGTACCTAGGGATCGTACTAGATAGCCGATGGAACTTCGGACCACATTTCCGAATTATGGTCCCCAAAGTGACGGCGGCATCAGTCGCGCTTTCGCGACACATGCCCAACATAAAGGGACCCAACACCTCCTGCAGGATCGTGCGGAGTATGGCCCTATACGGGGCTCCCGTATGGGCGGAAAGATTGACGGTCAAGAGGAACGCAACTCTACTGAATCGGCCACTGAGGACCTTGGCCGTCAAAACCATATGGGGGTACCGCACGATCTCCGGAGAGGTTGCATGTCTCTTAGCCGGGACCCCTACATGGGACCTGGAAGCGAGAGCCCTTGCGTCATTGTTTCAATGGCACAAGGAGGCGCTGGAGAGGGACCACAGGCCTGCGACTCGAGAAATCGAGGACCAGCGGTCCAAACTCCGCCAGGATCTCATGGAGACTTGGAGGGTGCGACTTGAGCAACCAAAGTGGGGAACCACCGTCATCGCGGCGGTGAGACCGATCATGGACGAGTGGCTGCAGAGGCGGCATGGTGACCTCACGTATCGTGCGACACAGGTCGTTACCGGGCATGGATGCTTCGGTAGCTATCTGTTTTGCATCCATCGTAAGGTCACACCCCGGTGTCAACACTGCGAGGTTTCCGACGACGACACTGCACTCCACACGTTGGTGGAGTGCTCAGCGTAGGCGAGTCAGCGCCGGGACCTCGTAGTGGGTCTGAGCGTGGATATCCTCTCGCTGGAAACCATGCTCCAAGCCATGGTCTCCAGCGCAAGTAGGTGGAACGCGGCCGTGTTCTTCTGCAAGCAAGTCATGCTTGCGAATTAGGTGGCCGAGAGGGAGAGGGAGCGTACCCTCCCCGCTGAGTTCCGCAGTTAGCGGCCAGGGCGCCGCATACTCATCTACGCCCAGGACCATCGACCTCCATGATCGGGGCCTAAGGACGGCGAGATAGCTACCCGCCGTCCTTACAGAAGCAGGCTAGAAGGGTTGATTCACTCACCGACGCGGGATAAAACCCAACCCCAACGACGCGGGATTTTCAGTCCGACCAAACCCCCGAAGTATAGTATATATCCAATAACCAGGACCGCTGTAACATACATTTATTTACAGTCTCTAACCGTTTATATTACGATGTAAGTCGTATTGTTAATTTAATTTTAGGTTTACGCACAAACAAGTAAATAGTAATAGAACTAAGAAGGAATATAAGGAAACACCAGTATCTTTAACAATAATACTGCTTATTTGTTATGGAAATTTCTTCCACCGGCAAACTCCTCTTTGAAGTCGATCAATCACCGCGTTATATCCATTTGTTACGAATTATATTACCTTCTTGCTATTATTTATTGTTTGGTATGTATTAAATGAATGCTTAACTTGAATATTTCATTTAAATTTAGCTAAAACTAGCTGATTACCGCGGGTCCTCCTGCGTGATATAGTTTTCTCGGTCTCAATTACCACGGGCATACATGACCAGTATAAAAAGCCAGAATAAGCATAATATACGTTATAGCCTTTCTCAGGCTTAAACTATTTTTTTTTTAATTCCGCGGCCCGAGGCCGCTTCCGCTCTAAGTTCCGTTGCGCCCGGCAACGGAACTTATATTACCAGCGGACGCCCGCGGCTTTGCCCGCTTGACAAAGTATAAACAAAAACCTTCCTCAAAAACCACTCTATCCATTGGCGAAAACCGCATTATAAACTGTTGCGTAGTTTTAAAGATCCAAGCATACACCGGACGGAAGCGAAGTTGTTTTATACTATGTTATGATTCATAACATAATATACAGGATGTAACATTGATAAGGGGCAGTGAGGGAAGTTTGATTTATTTTAGTACGTGTTCGACAGTACTTACTTAGTACATTTTTTTTGACAACGTTGATCTCGTTTCTGTGCGTAAAATTGTAAAAATCAAGGTTCTTTTTTTGAACAGGATAAAGCACCCTGTCACATGCATCCCTCAGTTTACAATCATCATCTAGCGGTAGACGATTTTTTAAATTTTCAAACATTTCAAAATAAAATATTTTTTCTAATCTGAGTTTGCAGTTTTAATTTTTACTAAAATTGGTGACATGGTTCCTAAGAACAGATCTTCGTAAGTCTTATTTTTTTAGACTCCCTCACTGATCCATATCAATGTTACACCCCCTATATAATAATTTTTGAATCCTTGCTTTATATTTTGATCAGATAAAATGAGTCCTAACTCAAACTCTCAAACTAGTCGTAGTGGGTTATATCAGCCTTGTATTTTGCTCAATAATCTTGTATTATACTCTGAAGTACAATCCTCAAGATAACTAACTTTTTAGCTCAACCTTTAAAGATAGACGTTCTTTCAATCATTAATAATTACCTAGAGGTTTACATTGTTATCACATTGCTTCAGACTCGGTCGGTGGAAAAAGGATTGGGCGTGGTCACAATAATGAGCGACTTAGTAAGAAATAGTGTCAAACGTTTCATTAACAGTTGGCAAAGTATTAGTAAGTTGGGGAGTGACGACACTAGTTCATTACCAAAATATAGTTTGACGATGATTTTGAAAATCACAATTTAAGGTGGTTTATAGTTGAGAAACCTTAGTTGTAAGAGAGTTCCAAGTACTGTTTTAAATAGGGAGACATATCATAATAACATTTAATCGCAATTTGAAAATGTGCATACCGTGTGTACAGCACACCGGCGCATTGGCGTTATCCTTCCGAGGGGCGCCTTGCAATGGACGTTAGAGCGATCTGATAAAAAAGTGTGGCTACATTTTGCCGGTACCTAGTTTTACTGATAACATGTAATAAAAGCTAAACCTATTGCAGTTACCGGGAACTATTTTACAAGTTTTATAGACTGAACAAGCGAAGCGTCTGCATTTAGATACTGGCCAATTTTGCTTTCGTCTGTCTGTCTGTATGCATGATTTATGTTTCGGGCTAGCGGCCCCATTTTTGGCACAATTGTTCCTTGATTTTAAAACAATTTATTCAACGTAAAGTTGTTTTGATTCCTCCAACAATTCCTCCACTAATAATGATTTTAATGTTCGCGAGGTCTACTGTTTCACTATTATTTATGGGCCACTAGTTTTATTTTTGATAATAGAAATAAACGCAACAATCGCTGTCACTGCAACAACACTTCAAGCCTTTAAGAGAAATGAGGAACAGCGGACAATAGTACCGCTTTCGTCTCAATCAGTAAATTTTTTAACAATCAAACGATGTTCAATTATGTCTTCAATCCCACGACTGACACTGGGAGAGACATCGACAAACTCTTTGTCTTTTGAAACAACCGATATTGGTTGCTTTTGTTGATCGAACAAACAAAGCAATTGTAAGTGGAGTTGTTAAAGTTTTGATTCTAGATGCTGGATTTTGCTGCTCCTGATGGAATTTTGTTCGTCCGAAATGTTAGATGGTGGCATTCATTGCGCCTGCACTTTGCTAGTCATTTTGTTGGTCCCACATAAGATGGGACAAGCCTATTGCCGTTACCGAGCACTAATCTATATCCACTACATATATAGTTCAAACCAAAATTCGGTGTGTAACGCACCTCTGTCTGTCTGTCAAAATATCAACAATCTCTGCCATTATTAACAAAATTGTGATAGTAAAGTACTTAATAAAACTATACAGGGTTTAATTTTTGTTGTTCTAATGTAACAGAGGGTTTGTTGTTACCAATCTAAAAATGCTAATAAAAATTACTATATTTGTAGATACGTATCTACAAATATAGTAATTTTTAGATGACAACGGTTTTTACATTATTGCCCATAAGACACTTATGGGTAATTCCTAATAATGCAATCATCTGTCTTTAACATCACTAGAGTTACAATTTATTGAGCAAATAACTAGGGTTTATCTAGCCTTACGTACTTTATTACCTACTTATTAAAACTTTGATAAAAAAATATAAAATAAACGAGCTTTAGTAGGACATAGACAGGTGTCGCCTTGGGACATTCGAGGGATTTTCTTTCATCTTGAGACATTCGCTCCTGGCTGCGTCAGCGGCTTCAAAATCAATCAATTCATTCTTTATTTCGTTATAATATTATTTTTCTTGGTTCTTTCGATACATTTTCTTTAAAGCGGATGCTACATAGGTTTTTCTTGTGGGTTTCGTGATATCGACAGAAAGAGAGAAGCTTAAACTGATTGACAGATTTAACAAATCAATCCTTCTACTACTATTTATTCTTTGAATCATAAAACGTGACGTTGTTGTAGGTTTAGTTAATAATATTAATAAACTAAAATACAATATCTGAAAAAGAAAAGAAAGAAAAAGAAAATATGTTTAATTCGCAAACAGATATGGCGATTATAAGCATTTTACATAACTAAACATATAAACATAGAAAGTAAAAGTAAAAAACCGTCGGTTGTATGCTATAGTCCGGCAAGCTCGTGCGCGACCGTCCTGCGGGGTGACAGACGGTGGCGGGGACGAGGTACTAAAGATGTCAGCGGGTAGCGGGTGGTGCAGCGGGGAAGGGAAACGCGTGCATCTGCGCGTCAAATACGGCAGTCTCGGCCGCGCAGTCGAAGCGGCAACACGTGCTTGGTATTCCGTACTTCTTTGAGTTCGACGCACACGAGATTAAGATCTCAGGATGAGTAAGGCTATCTCAAGACAAGTTAAGGAAGTTGTACATAAAATGTACTAATTTTTTGTAAGGCGAAAATACTGCCGAGAGGTTAAGTCAATAATTTTCCTAGATGAAACCTAGGTGAATAAAAATCACGTGACACAAAAATGCTGGCAGTCTAATACAGAAAGCGGGGCTATGCAAAACATCGGTAAAAGACCTCGTATTGTAATTGTACACGCTGGCAGTCGCAATGGCTTTGTACCTAATGCTTTATTGATGTTCAAATCGCATTCCAAGACCGGTGATTATCATAAACAACATTGATTATCATAACAAATTTTCGAAAGTGGATCGATGAAAAACTGTTACCAAACATTTCTCCGAATTCTGTTATTGTAATGGACAACGCCGCTTACCATAGCACTCAGATCGATAAAAAATCTACAATGGTTAGAACGGCGGTGTTCAGTATGATAGCGCTATGCGTAAATGTGATCTAATGAAAATAATTAATGAGCAAAACACGGAGAAACAGTACAAAATTGATGAAATATTAAAGGAAAATGGACATATCGTGCTTCGCTTACCCCCATACCATCCGGATTTAAATCCAATTGAACTCGTGTGGGGGTACGTAAAAGGCGAGCTCGCAAGGACTTCCCTTGATTCGAACTTAGATAAAAAGTTAAAAGATTTAGAATTGCTTTTTTCTAATTATTCGGTTGAACAGTGGCGCTATTGTGATAATCATGTCATAAAAAACGAGGACGAATATTATTATTCAGATCGAGTATTTGACGATGAAATGGACAGGTACGTTATTGTTTATTAACATAATCGATTATTATTGCTTTAACTTGGCAGAGTGCTCAAGCTATAATCTCGGAATCATGTCATTGTACGTGAAGTTGTTTAATATTTCTATAGTACATTTTTGTCTTTTTAGATTCATAGTTCAACTGGGTGAAAACGACGATGATGATGACGACGAAAGTTATGAAGAAGATCAAACAGAGAGTGAACATGAAAGTGATATGGAAATTGATTTATAATAAAATCATAATTTTAGTTTTCCTAATAATTTGTCCTCAAGCATAATAAAAAAATGTAAACAATAAAAGTAGTTCTATCTTTTTATTTACTCCTATATTACGTCACAAGTACAACTTATCGCAAGATTTATCCTGGCAAACTTCTCTTCGTGTGTAGCCGTGTGCTAGAATGACGCGCTACCTCGTCCCCGCCACCGTCTGTCACCCCGCGGGATGGGCGCGCACGAAATTGCCGGACTTATAGTACCTACGCGCCACATCTGTGTGGAATTTGGTCTCCTCTCAGCTTATGCTGACGTGGGTGGACCCAAATTTGCCAGCGCTGGTTTTCAGAGGAGGCCAGCAACACTGAAAATGGCGCACCCATGCAGTATCTTACCAGCATAGTATCATGGCGTGTACTGAGTCGATTATAAGAAAATAAATACCTTGCAGCCATCTTTAGCATTTTGATTCCACTTATGTATGGTGTAACGTGGCTTCGCCTTGGCATGTCAACACAGAACCGCACACAGGCATTCTGGACCAGTTGAATCAGGTGTTCTGTCCTTCTAAGCAAACATGGGCCATAGACAGTATCACAATAGTTGAATTTAGATAAAATCAAGGTTAAAACCAAAAGCTTCCGTAACGAAACACTCAAGTACTCTCTAATATTGTAAAGCACCTTGAGCCTGTAAAAACAATTGCTTACTATTTTGTTAATGTGAGCCTCGAAATGAAGCTCAGAGTACATTGTGAGACCCAGATTTGTAGCAAATTCTACCCTTTCAATCTTAGCACCATCAAGCATTATGGTTGGATCCCATGACAGTATTGATGCAACCTGATGTTTTGAGCCCAGAACCATAAATTTTGTTTTGGATGGATTCAACACCAAGGAGTTCCTCTCTGACCAACCTGCCACTCTCTCCAGTTCCTCATTCAAAAGTTGCACAGCTGTTAATGTGTCTTGGGGTTTAAATGACTTATAGATTTGCAGGTCATCCGCGTACATATGGTACATGCAGCTTGTGAAGGTGTTCTGAATATCAGCGCTGTACAATATATACAAGAATGGTCCCAGTACAGAGCCCTGGGGCAAGCCTCTGGATACCAGACGGGGACCCGAGTAAAGCCTAGATCCATCCTCGCTACTGATTTCCACATACTGGGTTCTATTCTTGAGATAACTATCAAACCACCGCACCGCTGCAGTCGAAAATCCATAGTATGTCAGTTTCGAGAGAAGCAGTGTGCTGTCAATAGCATCAAAAGCACGTGAGTAATCAAGAAGCACCAGGATCGAGCCTTCCCCAACGTCCCTCGCCTCGAGGATACCCCCTATGACATCCGAGAGAGCCGTCGCAGTGCCACGCCCCTTCCGGAAGCCTGACTGAAACTCTGGGAGCAGCCCATTTGACTCCAGGTAATCCATTACTTGTACATATACCACCCGCTCCAGCACCTTCGAAAGGCAGGGGAGTATTGATATCGGCCTAAGATCTTTAAATATTTAAGGATTACTAATTTTGGGAATGGGTCGGACAATTGCACACTTCCACAGCTCCGGGAACCTGTTGGTCACTATTGATGTATTGATCATAGCAGTCATAGCCTGCAATGCTGTTGGCAAGGTCATCAATAGCATCTCATGACCAATACCATCTACCCCCTGTGCATCCGTGCTAATATCCCTGATGACCCGAAGCACCACATCACTGCTAACTGGGTTCATGGAGAACTGTGAAGATGTTCCCCTGTGGTGTTCAAAGTAAGTTAGCTGAGATATGGTGGGACGTGACGCACCAAGTACATTTAAAAATGCCATGTTAATGGCGTCTGGATCCCGAAAGTGAGCCGGCAGGTGTGGGTCCCCATGAGTGGGAAAGATATCCGACTTAAGATTTTGCCACAAACACTTGGTCACTGATTTTACCATTGATTTTGCTTTTGAAGTATGCAGACTTTTCATTTCTTAGGGATGTACTCGCTAAATGCTTTAAATCTAAATACTGCTCGTGGTGCTGATCCAACCTGGTGCTGTGGAACCTCTTCCTAGCTCTATCTCTCAGATGAAACAGCCGACGTATATCATCAGTGATCCAAGGCGTTGGACGGCTTCTGAAAGTTTTCTTCATTATGGGAGCGTGCAAATCAAACAGTTGTACACAACTGAATGAAACTGTTAAAAGCCATAACCATGTCATCCACATTGTGCATCCCACCTATCACCTCCCATGGAATAAGGTCTAGATCTATTTCAAAATACTCCATGAGTACATCCTTAATCGATCTGTATGTGATAATTCTAGGTTTAGGTTTTGGCTTTTTTATTGTTGCATCACAGACCAAAAATGAGTGCCGGCCCAGCTCACTGATGTGATCCACCACAACACTGTGCATCCTAATGTCTGTGCATATAACATCTATGAGTGTCGCAGAGTGGGAAGTGAAGTGTGTCGGAGCTTCCACTAGTTGAGCCAAGCTCATGCAGGTAAGAAATTGATGCATCTTCCTAGTATTTGGATCATCTCTGACCGACATGTCCACATTAAAGTCACCCAGAAGTACCACCCCATCATAGGGGCCCAACGCAGTGATGCTATCCATCATGCCGGCCAGGAACACATCCAGGCTGAGCCAGGGTGGGCGGTTGGCACTGCCAGACAGCTATGTTAATCCACATCTGTTCCACGCTAGGGTGTATGGGGTGATTTCTAGTACGAGCACTTACTCCAGTCTTTATGTAAAAAGCCACTCCTCCTCCACGATCCCTACGAATGTCAATCGGACGCGGAATATGTCTCAAATTATATCCCTGTACCTTTGGAGCGCGGCCCTCCTGCCCCGTCCTCAGCCATGTTTCATTTATGGCCATGACATCCACCGCGTGACGCAAATGGCCACCCTAAACTCATGATGCTTTGTTGACAGTCCAGTATTAAGTAGTCCAAATTTCAAATATTTAGAGGGGAACATTGATTTTAGTGATTTAAGTATAATAAAGAATTAAATATAATAATGTTGATTAAGAAAGAATTTTTTTATTTTTTTATTTATTTATTTATTTCAGGCAACAAATAGAAAAGTTACATGTGGTATAAACTTATTCTACGGCCCATAGATAGACCTTAACACTAAGAATACATATATGTAGATATTGTAAAGTTGTGTTAGTGATAGAACCTTAAGACTAGTGTAAGTAAACACTTCACTATCGCACGTAGGTCCTTTTGCGTTCCGGTGGTAACGATCCGCGGAAGCGACGGAATACCACGCCCTGTGGCAAGTTCTCCTGCATGACGAGGCCCAGGCAACTGTTGGGCACTCGCACCACGAACGACAGGAAACTGACGTTGCGGCTGGACTCCAACAGCTGTAGTCTCGGCGCCCTTCTTGCGCACGTACTCCACGATGTTCTCCGCCTTAGTGGTGTAGTGTAGGCGGGATATATACACTAGTGTACTCGGTATGTAATCGGAATATGTAAACAATTGTAATAAAGAGCATAACAACAACCTGCCAATAGTATAGATGCATTGTATTTCATCACCATTATATATAAAGGAAAGATTTATATGTACCTCAAACTTGTTTGCAAATATAATTAGTAAGTAGATCTTGTGTGTTATTTCATGGAATATACTTCCAATGCAAGAGCATACCATCATGCCACAGTCCCATGTAACTTGATGCGTGTTAAATTTTATGCAATGCTCTCCGTTGTAAACATTAAAAATGTTAAGTATGGAAATAATCTCTGCAAATACGGTGTCGACTGTAGACAAAGCTCGGCAAATTACATAATAAAATAAATAAATAATAAAATAATATGAAGTATGTATATAGTAAAAATTGTAGGAATTGGTGTAAATAGCAATATATTTACTATGATGCAGTGTGCAGGTGCAAGAACCAATATGCCAAATACCGTGTATGTATCTTTAATATCATGATATTAAAGATACATACACGATATTTGGGGCATACCATGGGTGTAGTGTGTAAATAGTATTGAATAGATTGAGTGTATATAAATGCTTGTGTCGAAGGAAATTGTACATAGTAATATTAAAATAGTATTCCATACATAGCGAATTGAATATTTGATTTTGTGTAATATAATTAAATTTTGATGATGATGATGATTTGTGTTGTATGTGTACATGTATGACAACTATGCATCGTACTACCCGACGAACACAAGTTGGCAAGAGCATAACAATAACTGACCCCCCAGACCATTCACACAGCAGATGTGACGTGCAGTAGCAACACCGACCTGAAAAATGTACACCACAGAGATAATACAATGGTGAACGCACAACACTACAATTACTATAATAGGGCAAGATATAAAATGTCGATTCATACAAAAGTACATATATAGAAAACAACAGCGAGTAGATAAAACATATACATAATCAAGGCTGAGCACAAAATATACACAACAGCACACAGCACACAGCACACACACCACAGCAATGAACACAACATAATAAAACCGGCAGACAATATATTAGCTCCACACAACAACAAATCACATAGGACTGTCCGATGCATTGCTCCGTCCAAAAACCGTTGTTAAATCCGCTTCGGAGTGCACGCGTTGGCTCCGGTCTCACTGCCTCTTGCAGGCCAGTATTTGGCCACGCCTCGTCCAAACAAATTTTCACCCAGCGTAACCAGCAGCAACCCGCGCCAGATGAAATAATTGCCTGTTGTTTTTAGTTAGGCGCTCGTTAACGTAGATGCGGACAGGAGGACCGGTCGCAACAATGTCCTCCGTTGTAGCTCCTCGTCGCACGCGCGCGCTCCGCAGCAACTCGTCGCGCAGGTCTCGGCGCGCCAGTCGCACCACCAGGGGGCGCGCGCGTCGCTCGGCGGGGCTTTGGCTGTCAGTGGCGGACAGGTGGCGTCTACCAACTCGTTCGGCGCTTACCACATCCCGCTCGTCCACACTCACACCCAGCTTGCTCCCTATCGCCTTGACGAGGTGGACAGGATTCTCCCCATTGTGTTAGGGCAGGTTGGAGATTTCTACGTCGGTTCCCAAGAGCTCCTGGTCTCTGTCATTAAGTTCTCGGCGTAGTTCCTCGACGGCAGTCTCAATGGACCCGCCAGCACCCGGATCAGGCGTCCCGACCTCTCTGCGCAGCGACCTGATCTCCTCCATTACCGAGTGGAGGTCCGCCTGTTCGTAGCCGGTTTCGCCAGCTGGGCTCAGTTCCGGCGTAGTTGCTAAAGGCGGTACAGGCTGTGTCGCCGTCGGGCGCACTGGTGTCTCTTCATTTTTTGTTACGTGTGTACTACGGCACTTACACTCCGGGCACGTCCAGCCCTGCGGTACGTTTCCCCTTATCTGCAGATTAACACAAGCCTTGTGGTACATGCTCTGACACTTCGCGCATTTAGTACACCGAGCGCCATCTGTTGACGAGACGAACTGATCACAACCACCACACTTACTCATATCGCGATAACAATGCACCCACAAATTATAAATTGTTGTAATGACTTTATTTGATTCTTATGAGAATCAATTTTTTTATTAGTTTTAATATTATGCTACCAAAGTAATATATGTTTGTGTTATAAAGTCTGAATTTGTGTTGTATTTATATATCACCGACCAAAAATCGAAATCACCTTGAAATGTCACAGCAATATTTTGATCTGTTTATTGTTGACTATTTCCGCCACGGATCGCACTGAATTCAATCACCCCGTGCTCGACCGCACCACGGATAAAGTTCAGTTTTTTTCCTTTGTGATAATGACTTATTTATTTTTAATATGTAATATTTAACACACCGATACAAAATATATTTGTTAAAGATGGAAGCGCCATCTATAGTCTCCTCAAACAAAGCAATTGTAAGTGGAGTTCTTAAAGGTTTTGATTCTAGATGCTGGATTTTGCTGCTCCTGATGGAATTTTGTTCGTCCGAAATGTTAGATGGTGGCATTCATTGCGCCTGCACTTTGCTAGTCATTTTGTTGGTCCCACGTAAGATGGGACAAGCCTATTGCCGTTACCGAGCACTAATCTATATCCACTACATATATAGTTCAAACCAAAATTCGGTGTGTAACGCACCTCTGTCTGTCTGTCAAAATATCAACAATCTCTGCCATTATTAGCAAAATTGTGATAGTAAAATACTTAATAAAAATATACAGGGTTTAATTTTTGTTGTTCTTTTTTTTTTTTTTTTTTTTTTTTAGTTCCGCGACCAAGGCCGCGGCTGCTCTAACGTCCGTTGCCGGGCGTCTCTGGTTACAGGCAGAACGTATTTCCAGTGGCGCCCGGCGGTTTTTGTTGTTCTAATGTAACAAAGGGTTTGTTGTTACCAACCTAAAAATGCCAATAAAAATTACTATATTTTTTTTTTGTAGATACGTATCCACAAATATAGTAATTTTTATTGAATTTTTTAGATGACAACGGTTTTTACATTATTGCCCATAAGACACTTATGGGTAATTCCTAATAATGCAATCATCTGTCTTTAACATCACTAGAGTTACAGTTTATTGAGCAAAAAACTAGGGTTTATCTAGCCTTACGTACTTTATTACCTACTTATTAAAACTTTGATAAAAAATATAAAATAAACGAGCTTTAGTAGGACATAGACAGGTATCGCCTCGGGACATTCGAGGGATTTTCTTTCATCTTGAGACATTCGCTCCTGGCTGCGTCAGCGGCTTCAAAATCAATCAATTCATTGTTTATTTCGTTATAATATTATTTTTCTTGGTTCTTTCGATACATTTTCTTTAAAGCGGATGCTACATAGGTTTTTCTTGTGGGTTTCGTGATATCGACAGAAAGAGAGAAGCTTAAACTGACTGACTGATTTAATAAATCAATCCTTCTACTACTATTTATTCTTTGAATCATAAAACGTGACGTTGTTGTAGGTTTAGTCAATAATATTAATTTAAACTAAAATACAATATCTGAAAACGTATTATCATAGTCTACTTGCAATAAACTCTAATTAGTTTGAACCTAGTTGTGATCGTGTTGAAATCTTAACAAAGTTCAAAATAAACTTTGAATCTAAGCGGAGATGAAGTTATACCTACTACTTTCTAGAGTCTTATTTAAAACTATACTATATTTTGCTGAGGAGGAGTAGGAACAAAATGTGATTTCAAATAAGACTATTGTAAGCCACGAGACAGGCTGAAATGAGAGAAGTTTATTCCGTGGCCAAGTCTAGCTGGCTAGTTTTAATACCCTTTTTAAATAAAACCTCGACTTTTTATACCCTGTCCAGTCACGTTTTCATATAAGTTCACTTAGTTATAAAATAGGATCTACTACACCTCGGGGATTCCTCAGTAAACGGGTTAGTAAAATACGGGTTTAATACAGTGCAGCATAAACTTGGTCCCAAGCGAGTAACGCAATATAACTTCTTTTTCTTGGTTCTACAACTACGTGTACTGTAACGTACATACATAATAAATAATGACGCATGTTTTCCCGAAAGGTAAGCAGAGGGATATTATTCACCCACTTTTCACCCGCAACTTTTTTAATTTCACGTAATAGGTGTCCCATATTTATGTTATCCAGACCCTCGTCTGTCGACCAGAGGTTGGCTTACGCATGATCTTAGTGAGACCACTATTCAAAAATAAATTATTTCTTAAAAATAGTACCTACGGCCTACACAATAAAAAATGTCTTTATAACAATATATATATTGTTAGGAGGTAGCTCCGCAAGCGGCACATACCTATTATACCTATCAGGTAGAAAATATTCTGAAACTTGGCACCCATAATGTTTGTTGGTTTTTGGAATAAAAGACAGGAGCTCGTAATAATACGTGTCGTGTATTTCAGTCGGCCATGTTACAAAGTGAGTAAGAAGGAAGTGAACATAGACAAGACAATATTGATATAATCTAAGCATAGACTAAACTAGGCTATGGCTTACAAGCTAATATAATATTATGACATCTTCCCTTTAAGTAACTTATATTTTAAATTCTTATATAAAAATAACAAAACGCATTTTAGTGTTTTGACACGAGACAATTTGACGTTTTAAAAGATTCTGACAGTTGACATAATTTGACGTTGTCAATTCGACGATTGTTTCTAAATGTAAACAAACAATGGTTTACAACATTTTAGTTTACTAATTAATTACTTATAACTAAATACATGACAATGAATACGAAACAATGCTTATAAGACTGTGTCTATAAGACGTTGTGGTTGCCTTATCTCTCTTCCTGAACTAGAATATTTCTTAATTGGTTGACTGCTAGTACGTTGAGGAGATTGACTATGAGAAATTTTAGAGTAATCATTTGTATAACAAGGAGTATAACTGATATAAGTTTGATTGGAACTGACTGGTTGAGTGTGAAAATTATTAGTCTGTGTGTTATGTGAATGAAAAGAATATTGAGACTTTGGTCTAAGTGTTATGTATTGTCTATTGCGACGATATGTACCAAATTTACTTTTTATGATATACGACCTAGGTTCAGGACTAACTTGTTGTATAATACCTGGAAACCAAGACGATTGTGGATGTTTTTGAAACATAACATGACTATTTACCTCCAAGGGTTTAAGATCTTTGGAATTTTTGTTGTAATACTCTTTCATCTTATGTAAATTTTGATTATTGACTTGTTTAAGATGTCTATAGTTACACAATTTTGGTTTTAAAAGTTTTTCTACTATAGGTAGCTTTGTACGAAGTCTACGTGACATGGAAAGTTGTGCTGGTGAACATAAATTGTTTTTGGGAGTATTGCGATATTGCAGTAATGCTAAATATGGATCAGTATTATCAAGTAAACATTTTCTAAGCATATTTTTAATTATGCCTACTGTCCGTTCTACCATACCATTTGAACGGCTGTGATAGGGACTGGAAGTGACATGGTGAATATTCCAATCTTGTGTGAAATCATGAAAAGATTTGGAATTCATCGGTGGACCATTATCTGACATTAATGTATGGGGAATACCATGACGAGCAAATATTGATTTTAACTTGATTATGACTTGGTCTGCACTGTAACCATTACTTAAAATTGCTATCTCAACATATTTTGAGAAATAATCGACTACAATTAAGTATGTATGCTTGTTGAACTCAAAGAAATCTATACCAACCTTATGCCAAGGAATGTATTTGTAATCATGTGGTAATAGACTTTCTTTAGTGTTACTCTTTCTTAAAGTGAGACAAATTTCACAATTACTGATGTAATTATCTATATCTTGACTAATATTAGGCCAGTAAATTGTATGTCTTGCCAAATTTCTACAACTATTCAAGCCTTGATGACCTTCATGTAATAGTTTTAAGAAATCTTTTCTTAAAGAAATAGGTATAATAACTCTATCTGACAAAAATAAAAGGTTATTAGCATAATGAATATCATCTTTAACAGGAAAGAAAGGTTTAATACAATCTTCTACTTTATGCTTTGAATTTGGAAATCCATTTTTACAGTAATTAATAAGAGTTTGAAGAGTTTGGTCAGACCTGGTAGCTTGTTCAATTTGTTGTAATTTGAAAGGACTAAGTGACAAATTAGCAGTGAGTAAATTAACATGAAGTTTAATATCTTCATCCAATTCTACTAATGCATTTTCTGGTAATGCAGCACGGGACAATGTGTCTGCGACATATGAAGAACTAATTAGAGACTTTAATTTATTGAATTCTTTCTCATGACTGTCATTCCATGACCATATTGTGTTTTTATTAAGTAACTGTCTTATGTTTGATGTTTCTTTTGATAATTTTTTTATGAATGAGCCAAGAAAATTAATCATGCCCAGGAATCTCTGGACATCTGTGACATTCTTAGGCTGTGGCATGTTGCAAATTGAATTTACTTTAGATGGATCTACAGACACTCCATTTCTATTGAATATAAAACCTAAATACTTGACTTCACTTTGACAAATGTTACATTTATTACTATTAAATGTTAGACCTATATCTTTTGCACGACAAAGAACTTTTTCTAGGATTTGATCATGTTCTTGAATGGTTTTAGCATGTATAAGAAAGTCGTCCATCATTATTTTAATGCCTTGTATGTCACCAAACCGGGAAATCATTTCTTTATGAAAGATTTCTGGAGATGCATTGACACCAAACGGTAGCCTTAAAAAACGAAATCTGCCATAGGGGCTTATAAAAGTACATAGTTTGGATGATTCTTCATCTAAGACAAGATTCCAAAAGCCTGACTTAGCGTCTAAATTTGAAAAATAACATGAACCATTTAGTTCTGCTTTAATTTCATCAATATGTGGAAATGGGTAATGTGAACGTTTAATAGCTTTATTTAACTTACGTGGATCTAAACATAATCTAATGCTTTCATCCTTTTTAGAGACAATTACCATAGAGTTGACCCAATCAGTTGGTTCATCAACTCGAGCAATAATACCAGTGACTTCTAACTTATTAAGTTCTGCCTTGACTTTATCCTGTAATTTAAAAGGAATTTTTCTACTTGCGTCTACCGATGGCTTGACATTTTCGTTGAGAGTTAAATGACATTTATAGTTTTTAAGAGCTCCTATTCCATTAAAAACCTTACTATATTTCTTTAGTATTGACAGACTGTTTGACTCTGCTGGGACTTTGTGACACATTGACTGTGATATGACTTGACTTTGACTGTTAGACTGACTTGACATTGACTGTAAATTTTTGTTCTGGCTATGCTGACTAAGTGTGTAGTTTGGACTGTGTTTAGATATATTTTCATCAAAGGCTGTATTCTTTTTATGACTTTTAACTGTTGACATGACTGTCTACCCAGAATATTTTTGCAATCTAACTGTGTAATATGGAAACACAAGTTGTATGATTTGTCATTATACTTACATGGTAATGTACAATAACCGATTGTAGGTATACTTTGACCTGTAAATGTTGTCAAGTTAAATGGTGTTTGTATAAGATTTATCTCTTGCAACGCTAGTTTTTCAAATGCTTTCTTAGACATCAAATTCACATCTGCACCTGAATCAATAAGTAAGCAAACAGATTGACTACAGATACTTAGGGTTATTGACCATTGGTCACTACAATTTACAGAATTACATTGATAAACAGCACCTAAAAAAGCTTGATCATCATTAGAAAAATCTTCTTGCACATAATTTACATATTTTTGCTTGGACTTACACATCTTTGAATTATGATTAAGTTTTTGACAGAAATTACATTTTGCACCAAGAGCAGGACATTTAAAACGATGTGTTTGACCACACTTTGGACACATTGAGTTATTCATAGACTGATTGTTACCTTTATAACCATTGGGACTGCTATAACTCGATGAATGGGATGTATTGTATGACTGGTTAGGATTGTACCTTGACTGTTGACTGTGACTCTGACTTCTTGATTGACGATCCTGTGACTGCGGATTGTACCTTGATTGTTGACTGTGACTATGATTTCTTGATTGACGGTCCTGTGACTGCGGATTATACCTTGATTGTTGACTATGACTATGATTTCTTGACTGATTTCTTGACTGACTATGTTGTGAATGGCTTCTACTGGACTGTTGACTACTTCTGTTATGTATACTATCTATACTAGCTACAGATGAATTGGGATTTGTGCCTGATAATATTTGAACTTCTTTCCGGGACGATTCTAGTGACTTAGCAATATTTATAGTGGCATCTAAAGTGGTAGGTAATTCTTGCAAAATTTTCTCTTTAATGTATTGATTCTGATCATTTAGATTCCAACTAAATATATCTTTTAGTAAATCGTCTTGCAATTCACCAAAATTACACTGATGGGCTATATTTTTGAGATCTGTTATATAACTGTCCAGCTGTTCATTTTGCAGTTGCTTTCTGTTAAAAAGTTTATGCCTTATCATGGTTATATTGACTTTTGGGCTGAAATAACCTGCAAATCTGTCGATCAACACTTGTAGCTTGACTGTTTCGACATCTAGGTTGAAAGAATAAAATATGTGAAGGCAATCTGGTCCTATATAATGTAATAAAAGTGCAACTTGCCTTTCTTCGCTTTCTTGATCATATTTAAATGCTTTGAGATATATTTTGAATTTGGTGATCCAATTTTTCCACGTGAGCGGCATGTTGGATGCATGAACGTCCATGTGCTTGAGGCGACCCGACGACATTGAAGATTCGTCCATTTTTTCTTTTGGTTGATCCAGTTCTTCCTAAGACACGCCAGTTTACACCACACCTGATGTTTGTTGGTTTTTGGAATAAAAGACAGGAGCTCGTAATAATACGTGTCGTGTATTTCAGTCGGCCATGTTACAAAGTGAGTAAGAAGGAAGTGAACATAGACAAGACAATATTGATATAATCTAAGCATAGACTAAACTAGGCTATGGCTTACAAGCTAATATAATATTATGACAACAAACACGCATATTCTTAACAAGAAATGAACTTGACTCTCATTTCCTATTTATGTTTGTCATAGGACATGAAGTTAACAAAAGTGTATTGGAAGTGTAAAAGATGTCTTTACACGAAAGTTTACAAGAAATTGATACAAGTTTTCATAAATTAATACAGCCACGTAGATTTCTTATTGAAAATTGACTAATTTGACAGACAGCACTTAGTTATGTAATATTTCAATGGACTTTCACCTACTGTCAAAGTAAATACGCTATCTCTTCTTAATATAAGCAGAGCTAGACCATGACAACCAGATAACTGATATAACACACTACACTTAATAAACGTAGAAAGGCACTCAAACTGAAATCGAACCTGGAATACCGACTACATCACCGAGGTAGGCACAAGCAGTAATTATATTTATGTTAATTAGTTATATAAAGGAAATTTGCTATGTGATATAAATTTCTTAAAAGTAATTTCGGCCCTGTCGTCCTGTTCGATTCTTGTATCTCTATGAAAATAAAAGATCAAGTTATTAAAAAAATTACCTTAAAATTAGTTTCTACAAAATTAATATTTTAAATGCAAATAAAATAAAATGCAAGCAAATAGAATTAGATAATAATACTTATTTCCTATTTACAAACGGTACTGCATAAATGCCAAAAAGATTTCTGTGGAGCGTTTGGAGCATTTGGCACATTTCTGAAGATCAACTTTAATACTAAAGTGCTACTAGGCAAGCGACAAACCCCCGAAAAAGTGCGTAGAAATGAAAATGACTGACCAATCACTAAAAATGTGATTGCGCCTCATACAAGTTTGTACTTTTTGTAAACCTTGGACCAAAAGCAGTCAATTGGTAAGAAAACAAAATCTGTGCCGGTGGGCTATTAATTGTTATGAACAAATCAATTTGTAAACTGATAAAAAGTTGGTTTTTATAATGGAAAATGATTTCTACGGGTTTGATTTTTAAGGGTAAAACGGGCAAAATAAGACACTTTTACTCGAAAAATGCGTTTTAAAGAAGATACAACCATTTTAAAGCGCAAATATGGTCAAATTCAAAATTTTTATCTCGGCGAGTTTTGATCGAATTAAAAAAAATCCTGCGGCAGAATACTTCTCAAATCTTAACCTTCAACTGACTATTTTTCAAAATGAGAAAATATTAATTTTTCACATCGTAAAAGTGTCTTATTCTGCCCGTTTTACCCTTAAAAATCATTTTCCAATATAAAACCAACTTTTTATCGGTTAACAAATTAATTTGTTTATAACAATTAATAGCCCACCCGCACAAATTTTGTTTTCTTACCAATTGACTCCTCTTGGTCCAAGGTTTACAAAAAGTACAAACTTGTATAGGCGCATTCACATTTTCAGTGATTGGTCAGTCATTTTAGTTTTTCAGGGGGTTGCCGCTTGCCTATACTGTGAGGCAGGCAAGAAATGAACTAATATGGGAAACAAATCTTTATATCTAAAGCAATAGAGTTCTTTATAGCACGTCATAATAAGAGGTAATAAATTTAGCAATATTGCCAGGAATTATGACATTCGTGGAGGTGTCCATTGAAAAGAAGTAGTCGTTGATAGTGCTTCTTATTCTGAGCAAAGTACTTTCAGGTTGTTACAAAAAGTCACGTTGTATATTTAGTATTTTCAAAAAGTATAATGTTATCTTTATAAACAAGTAACACCCCAGAGAAAATCTTTCTTGGAAAACGTATAAGGAAAACTTGTAAAAGACTTTCCGCCAGCTGCAACTGTCGTCGCTACGGAATAAATATTTAACCGCATTCCCAATCAGCTCTCTTTCCTCTTCGCTCCAACGAGCGATTCATATTCTAAGCAAGGACAACCCCAGTGTCTTTGTATTTAATAAATTATGTAGGATCTGTTTATTCAATCCCGTTGAACCGACTGTCTCACTATTAAGGAAACAGAAGTAAAATCTTATAAAAGTTACGAGATAAATAAGTAAATACAAATTAGACGTTAAATTTATAAATTTTGCAGTTCAAAAAATTGTTTTGACTTCTTACTGAAGTTAACGGGACTTAACCGCGATGACATCAAAGGTTTATAATTATAAGTTCTTCGACGTTTCAATAATGCAACACTTTACAATTAAAATATTATTTATCTGGATTGAAGGTCTGAAAAATAACACTATGAACAATGGAAAAATAAATTTGTATTTTTTTTAGTTCAATCTCTTCAATGATCCTACACAGTAGGTAAGTCAACTCTTAGTGAATATTAACTAGATACTTTTACAGCATCATTTCAATTTCAGGATGGCCTGAATCGTGTGGGCGATGGCATGACCGCGCGAGGCTCGGCTCGGTGAGGAGAGGCTGCAAAGGAGGTCAAAGTTTGCCGACGCCCTAGGGTTATCCCTCCAATGGCTGGAGGTTAGGAGGTAATACATCAAAAGACTACATCACTACGTCCATTTTATAAATGATAAATTTAATATCACTCCAGTAGTAGGTGAATACAACTTTGAAACAAACTGAATATAACTTTAAAATTTTTATATATCAACAACATAATGGTGATATTCTACATGTCAGGAGCCACAAGATCCCTCACCACAATATATTTCGTATAATGAATACAAAATAAAGTCAAAATTATGTAAGTATGAAAAAATGGACGTGTTGGCTTCGATTATTCCTTGACACTTTGAGTATGTGGGTTACTTCAATAGCCACATGAAAAGTAAAAAGGTGGAGTAAAAATAATGTACACACAACTAAACAGATATTATATCCTTTATGGGATTTATTACCACGTCCTTTAGAAGTCCGTATCTGCAAGGGACCAGCAAAGTCCACTCCACTGCTTCGAAACGGGCGACTGGGAGTCACTCGAACTTCTGGTAACTGACCCATTAGAGGAGTTCTTCTTGTTCCAGCATTCTTAACACAAACTACACATTTATGAATGTGTGCTTTAATTAACTGTTTTGTGCCCAGAATCCAGTACCTATTGATTATGTAGTTCAAAGTCAGTTGTGGGCCTCCATGCATGGTTTGGCGATGTGCATCCTGCATTATTAGCTTAGCAATATGATACTGTTTATGAACAAGAATTGGGTGTTTCTTATAACTGGGTAAGTTAGACTGCTTCAACCTGCCACCTACTGTTAGTAATCCTTGTTCATCTGAGAATGGATTAAGTGCTCGAATGAAACTCTTGGCTGGAAGTAATTTTTGGTTTCTTAAAGTTTTAATTTCTTCTGGAAAATAGAGTTCTTGGTATGATTTTTATACACAAGTCTAGTGCTTCTTGTAGTTCTTTAGTTTTCAGAAAGCTTCCGTTCCTCTCAACGACTGAGTTTCTTCGCAAGAACCTTCTACAATAAGCCACCACTCTTACCAACCTACGTAACGTTGAAATTCTTTCCCAAAGTCGTCTACTTCGCCTACTATGACTTTATGAGATTTTACTGCTTCGATTTCTGTAGATAATCCTTCCAGCTTAATTATGTTTTAGGAAATCAGGTCCCTCCAACCACAATGTGCGTTGTTTTAACTCAGCAGGAGTAGTGCCTCTCGAGGAGCAGTCAGCAGGGTTTTTACTGGAAGAGACATTTTGGTGCAAAGGGGCCCTTCTTACATCTATCTTCTAATCTTTATTTTAAATATATGCCCGAAGGTAGGGGACCTGTGGCATTTGAGGAAATTGAGCCGACCCCTAGTAGTAGTATGTATGGGGGTGAACGTAATTCTGTTGAGCATAACATTATGTCTAGTAGTTTAAGCATAGTACATCAAAATATTCAAGGCTTATCTGATAAACTTTTAGAAATCGACCTTTACATTAGGGACCACAATGTTCATATTTTTTGTATAACAGAGCATTGGTTAAAAGACCACGAATTATTGTTCAACAGTGAATTCTACTCACTTATTAGTGCGTTCGCAAGAAAGAAGGCTATTCGTGGTGGCTCCCTAATATTCGTGTCTAATAATATAAAATGTAAGGAACGTAAAGATATTGTTGCTGTTTCTATAGAGCGCACTGTGGAATTGTCCTGTGTTGAGCTTGAGCGACTCATTGTTCTCTGTGTCTATAGCCCACCGGATTGTGATTACGATTCCTTTGAGATAATAATGGAAAATGTATTGAAACAATTGTGTCTTAGTAAAAAGCATGTTGTGGTGTGTGGTGATTTTAATGTTGATGTACTTGTGCAGTCACCTAAATGCATTAAATTTATCAATTTATTTAGTTCCTTCGGCTTACAACACTTATTTTCAGAGCCAACTAGAATCACATCACATTCTGCAACATGTCTAGATAATATATTTTGCAACTGTGAACTCCTGACAAAGGAGGTATTAAGTAACTTCAAATCTGACCATCTGGGGCAGAAGGTCGTATTTCCCATCAATATCACGGCTAAAGGAAAAAAAAATTCATGTAGGCCAATGAGTACATATCGCCTAGAACGATTTAATGAAAGCGTTTCTGCAAAAGTTGCTAGTATTGACTTTAACCAGGTTGATCCAAATAACTTATATGAGTCCTTGTTTAATACAATTAAATCTGAGTTCGACAATATATTTAAATCAAGAACTTTTTATAAAAATGGAAACCTCCAGTTCTGTGACTGGGCAACCACTGGCATCTACAAAAGTAGAGCTAAGTTGTATGAATTATATGGTATGAAGCAATATAATTTTAATCCTGATTTTATTCAGTATGTTAAAGATTATTCCAAAACTTTCAGAAAAGCGTGTGTTGCTGCCAAGTCATTATATTTGAGTAATAAGATTAAACAGTCCAACAATAAAGTCAAAACGACTTGGAACATAATTAATGCTGAAACCGGTCGCCTAAAGCCCCGTGACAACGACTTTGAATTAATTATTGATAATAAAGTCATTAACAAAGAACCAGATGTAGCACAATCCTTTAATAATTTTTTTATAGACATACCCGCGAATATAACTAGCTCCTTGAATTCTTGCCCAGTTAAAGCTCAACGTATGCTGGAAAGCGGCATGAATCAGTGTCATGTCTCATTTAGCTTTGAATATGTAAACCCTAATGATATTATAAAAGTATTCAAGTCGCTTAACTCAAAAAAGACAGCTGACTTGTGGGGTATTTCTGTAAAATTGCTTCAGTCCATTATTGTGAATATATCTCCACATCTAGCTGCAATATTTAATAAATGTGTCAATAGTGGAGTGTTTCCTGATCTCATGAAATACAGTAAAGTGATACCTTTATTTAAAACTGGATCAAAAAGCTACCCTGGTAATTTTAGACCAATTTCAATACTACCTGCCATTAGTAAAATTTTTGAAAAAATTATATTGCAGCAATTACAATCACATTTTAATTCAAATATGCTACTACATAATGAGCAGTATGGATTCACAAGAGGTCGTTCTACCATTCACGCAGGGGTAACGCTTCTGAAGCATATTTTCAATGCCTGGGAGAATAAGCAAGATGCCATTGGTATATTTTGCGATCTCTCCAAAGCTTTTGATTGCGTTGAACATAATACCCTATTACGGAAACTCAATTATTATGGTATCAGAGATTCGGCACTGGACCTAGTTGCCTCATACCTCAGTGATAGAATACAACATGTTGATATCAATGGTAGTCGGTCTTTAGGGGCTTCTGTAGCTATGGGCGTGCCACAAGGATCAATTCTAGGTCCGTTTCTATTTTTAGTTTACATTAATGATCTACCGTTCTATGTACAGAACTTGTGCGACATTGTTCTATTCGCCGATGATACATCACTTATTTTTAAAGTTGATCGCAAGCTGAGGAATTTTGACGAAGTAAATAGTTCACTTGCACTAGTTCTGGATTGGTTTACAACCAACAATTTACTTCTGAACGCAAAAAAGACGAAGTGTGTTAGATTTAGTATGCCGAATGTTCAGAACTACGGTACTAATATTATTTTGAACGGTGATACCCTTAATCTTGTAGAATCAACCGTATTTTTGGGTATTACTCTAGACAGTAAATTACAGTGGAACGCCCAAATATCGGGTCTTGCAGGGAAACTTAGCTCTGCGGCTTATGCTATTAGTAAAGTCAGACAGCTCACGGATGTAGAAACTGCCAGGCTGGTTTATTTTAGCTATTTTCACAGTGTCATGTCGTATGGAATTTTACTGTGGGGCAAGGCAGCTGATATAGAGATCATTTTTATACTCCAAAAACGAGCTATACGTGCGATTTATAAACTGAATGCACGAGTTTCTCTTAGAGAAAGATTTAAAGAAATAGGCATTTTAACAGTTGCATCACAATATATATATGCGAATATTATGTTCGTTAAACAGAATATACATTTATACAGTGTGAACAGTGACATACATGCAATAAAAACTAGAAATAAGCATAAATTGGTTGGGACGTATTATCGTTTACAGAAGGTTCATGACTCCTTTGCAGGATTTGGTGTGCGTTTTAATAACAAAATTCCTCTAAACATTATAAACCTTCCTTTGAATAAATTCAAAGTGGCTGTTAAGACACACCTTCTAAAAAAGGCATATTATACTATTAAAGATTATCTAAACGATACAGAGAAATGGCAATGAGTTGCTTGCTCATCACTCGAGCTACATAGGGGCTACTTCTGTTTGAAATGTTGTTTTATTGCTGAAACTCACTTATTATTGTTAAATTATTATTATTATGATATTGTAAGGTATGGGTACTTTGAGATTATGTGGCACCTTTAACTAGTATTGACTTTTTTTTTGTGAATAACAGATTCAAAATTTGTAAGTTCACTTGGTCCACACATGGTCACGTACTGCCCTTGCTCTCTTTTTATTGTTGTAACAGAATCATTGTATTTACTGGCGAATAAAAAGAGTGGCCGTGAGTTTTTCTTGCCAGGTTCTTTCCTCACAGGCTCTACCTATTGCCTTGCGAATCTGGCGGTAAATGTAAATGTAGAAGCATTTTCTTTTTTTGACGTTCATAAGTGTTACTTTGTGACCTACATGAATAAAGATATTTTGATTTTGATTTTGATTTTATCAGGCCCCAGCGACCTCACCTGCTAGTGGCGCACCTGCTGATTAACGGACGAGGTTCGTATATTATGGTACACATGTGGTGGCTTCGGCCCCTACGTGGATACCAGGTGGTACAACAGTGTTGGTCCGGGGGGGGTACCACCGTGCAGCTGTGCTAAAGCCCCCCAAGTAACCCAGCCCAGGCTGGGTTGCTTTAGGAGTTCAGCAGCTGCACTGCCGGGCCCGTGGCGATGTATGATGCGGCAGGCAGGGGTCCAGTGGGGGCGAAGCGGAGTCTAGTGTGGGTGGTGTGGATCGATTCGCCGGCCAAGGAGACCCTTAGCAACGGCGTTGCCGCGGCCGCCCGCAACATAGTCATGGGGCCCGCCTGGGACCAACCACCCCAGTAGGCTGCCCCACATGTTGCGCATAATTCTGTTGTGGGGTCGCTGCTCCGGGTGGTAACTGGTGTGGGGAAGCGACGGCCTTGCATCAAGGGGGTTTGGGAGCCCTTCCGTCCGGCGGGTCGGCTCCGACCTAACCACACGGTTCTAGACGAAGCTAGCCTCTGCACTTTGTCACTTACTGCCGCACCAAAGATCGCCCTGTCTTCACGCTTCCCCATATATCACCATGACAGTGCAACAAGTTAATAGACGGTACACAGCGGCCCCTAGAAACCCCACAAAGTTGACTTCGTTTGAGGTGGAGTTCGCGAATATCCGCGGACTCCATGCGAACCTCGATACCGTCCACCGTCACCTGGAGACGGCACGGCCTTCTGTGATGTTCCTAACGGAGACACAGATACGCCGCCCTGACGACACGTCTTACCTCTGTTACCCGGGCTATATCATTGAGGAACAATTCCGCGATAAAGCCGGGGTGTGCGTGTTCGTTAGGGCGAATGTTTGCTGCCGCCGGTTGCACTGTCTGAAGTAACCCCTCCTACTCCGTCCTTTGGCTGCACGTGGATCATGGCTCCATGAGCCAGATCTACGTGTGCGTCTACCGCTCCCACACAGGGGACACTGGGACAACAAGGCTTTTCGAATACCTCAGCGAGATGGCTGACGACGCGCAGGTGCGGTTCCCGAATGCTGACCTGGTTTTCCTGGTTGTCGCTGCGCAGATTACGGATGCTACTTCATATAGCCACTAAAATTGCGGTGGTACAATCGTTATTACTTATCCTTGATTACGCTGATTTCAGCTATCTTGATCTTACAGAGGAGCAACTTGATAAGCTTTAGCGACTTCTTGAATGTTTGTATTAGATTCATATTTGGTCTTCGCAAATATGATCATGTATCAGAATTCCGGAAAATGCTCAAGTGACTCCCAATTCGCCTTCGCCGAAATACTCATATCCTGTCTCTATTATACAGTGTTCTGTTCAATCCTTGTACTCCGCGTTATCTTAAAGAACGATTTCAGTTCCTTCATGATACGCATTCGAGGTCTCTGAGGTCATCGGAAAACTTAATACTTGAGGTTCCAGTGCACTCGACAAGGTTCTCAGACAAATGTTTCACTGTCCAAGCTGTTCGTTTGTGGAATGCACTGCCTCTACATTGTAATGTTTATAATTTTTGATGTTAGGATGTCAAGGATGGAAATAAAGTATTCATTTAAACCACTATATTTTTATTGCAAGAACCTTTAAGATAATATAGGGGAACTGAGGGTTCCCCTCGGCAAGGATTTAATGTACTTTTAGCCTAGGATACAATTTAGGTCTATTCTAGGTGCTATTATAAACTTAAGACTAACGGGTCTTTTACGCGATTATTGAGATATATACATACCTCTTTATAACTTCCTAACTTTCTAACCTCTTTTTAACTTCACGAAGACGACGATGAGCTGAAGCCAGTCCACCCGTGATCACGGCTCTTGTAACAGGGCCGAAACGTCGGGTAATAAACAGGTATGTATATATCTCAATAATCACGTAAAAGACCCGTTAGTCTTAAGTTTATAATGTGTACAAAACGCGAAAGTTTAAAGATGTATCTAGGTGCTATATTATTCAGTAATACAGGGTATATGGTTGGTGCGCTTGGTCGGTAACGATAGAGTATCTTTATGAAGATACTGTGGTAATTAAGGGTAATAGGTTAAGGGATTTTATAGGATACTTTCCCGGTGAAATACGCCACTCCTGCAAGCCGGCAGACACCGTCTCTGTTCCGGTCTCTGCCCACTCCAGGCAGAAGGAAGCTGGGTTCTCACCCAGGTAGTATGGTAGTACCGTAAGCCTCCTGTAACAGGAGTTAAAGACTTATTCCATGCATTATGGCCACTGTTATTATCTAAGCGCCTACCACGCCGTACATATTATGTGTACATACCTTTTGAAGGCGAATATCCAAGCTTCACCCGATTAAATCCGGCTGACACATGCACGGCACGCATGCGTATCATGCAGGTCGGTCCCTAGCCAATCCTGGTCAAAATCAGGCAGACTCCTGTTTAGATTTGGTAGGACAAAATCAGACGTGACACGTGTGTCACACACAGTGTACTCGTACCCTGAAATCAACGAGAAATCCCTCTGTAAAATTATACAGCAGACACGCTAACAACGCCAGCGACAGGAAGATTTCGGTTAAAACTCACCAAACGTTGAAATGTTAATATTAATGGTAATAGAAATAACCCGTGCGGGTCAGTTCGCTTGTGAGAATGTAAAGATGGTTGTCTCAAAGTCCAATGGCCGACGTGCCGCCCGGCGTCCAATCACAGCTTACCTCACGACATTTAATGTTGCCAATAGATTATCCCAATTTCAACTGGAATTTAAACAGTTGAAATGGAATATCGACAACACCAGTCAGTGGCCTGTTTATTTTTATTAGTCGGGAAACGAAATGTCCTTAAAAGTAAAACTATTCCAAACCGGTCCCACACGAATTTATACTATTTATAGATAAAACCTATAAACAGTTGAGTAGTAGAACTGGTGAAAAAGTCGCCACACCATATCCAATGCGGCTCCATCGGGCAACACTGCTCGACGAACCAGACGGCGCCCCGTTTTGCGCAGCAAACGTTGAAAACAGCCTATGACTTTATGAACAAAAAATACAACATTACAACACCCCCCCCCCAACCACGCAAGAATTCACGTAGGGAATTCGATCCGACGCCCACGTCGGTACTTAAATTAAGGACCTAAAACAAGGAGAAATAACAACAATACAGCGGCAGTAACTGCTGTAAAAAAGGATTAGGAATAGGAAAATCCTAAGGAGACAATAAAGACGAAGAAAACACTAGTGTGATTTGTCCTTCTTAGCATCATGGTCCCTATAAGGAGCCACGCATCAAGGCCTACGAACTAATTCACACGAACTAACCTAACATGTTAACTTAACCTAATACACAAAAAATTAATATAAGGAAACACCGAAGTTATCAAGTTAATACTAGTGTGCATGAATAAATACGAGAGTTGGGTAATTTGCATGTGGCGGAATATTGCAAAGTAGTTAGATTTATTTTATTTAACCGAAGTTATCAACATTTGGCTTCAATAACTTTAAAATCTTTGATATGCCATTTACCCACGGGCTTGCCGTTATCATCCTCTAGTTCATAAACAAGGTCCGATAACTTCCTCACCACACGACACTTCTCGTACTTCGGAGCCAGTTTTGCGGAGAAATATTTACCAGCGTCGCTTTGTTTAAAGGTGCGCTTCCATACGATGTCTCCTATTTCGAAGCTTAAGTTGCGACGTCGCAGATTGTAATGCTTCGCATTTTTGTCATGAGCTTTCAGCAACTCCGCTCTCACGGCTTCGTATGTAGGCTTAAGTTCATCGAGACTCTCATGGCGGACTTGACGGGATCCGAATATGATATCGTCAATGTCCTCGAATTCTGAATAAACCTTACCGTCAGGGACTGCTTCGCGACCATAGACCAGCATGAACGGTGTGAAGGACGTAGCTGCGCTAACTGAGGAATTAATGGCAAATTGTATCTTATGTATGTTAAGATCCCACGTACGGTGATCCGAACCCACCAAACTCGAGACAGCAGTCATCACGGTTCTATTTTGTCGTTCCACTGGATTAACCTGGGGACAATACACAGGGCCTAGATGTATTTGAAGGATGTTATATTTCGAAAATAAGCTCTGAACCTCCTGACCAGTAAACTGGGAACCATTATCTGCTAAGATCGTCTGAGGTATACCGTGCACCAGGAAGACGTGGTCCTCCAACCGTTGGGCAACCACTCTTCCCGTAGCACGGCGTAAAGGAAACAACAAACAATATTCAGTAAAGTAGCACATTACTACAAATATAAAGGTATTTTGCTGTCTGGACATTGGTAGTGGGCCTACCAAATCGATACTAAGACACTGAAAAGGTTGAGAGCAAACTCTAGGACTGCCCATCAGACCCGGGGTAGACTTGTTTGGATATTTATAGGCATGACAAGTATCACATTCGGAAACAAATTTGACTGTGTCCTGGTACATTCCAGGCCAGAAATAGCGTAGCTTTAAACGATTGTAAGTTTTTGCGGTACCCATATGGGCAGCCATAGGTTCCGAATGATTCTCTTTGAGGACTTCAAGACGAAGCTCCGAGGGTACGACCTCCTTCCAAGCAAAATCCGCACCAAGTCGGGATTTAGTTTTAGTATACCTTAGTAATTTGTTATGAACGATCTGGAAATTTGGGCAAGCTTCCGGTCGTCGGCGACAACGATCAAATATATTCGAATACCAGGCGTCACTCGTTACAGGGTCGACAGTAGCTATTGGTACTGACCGAGATAAGACATCCGGAATCACGTTATCCTTGCCGCGTCTATGTTCTATAACAAAATTATAAGGGGATAGGCGGCAACCCCAACGCTCGAGGCGGCCCGTAGGATTTTTTAAATTAAGGAACCATTTTAAACTGGAATGGTCGGTAATAATTTTAAATTGTTTACTTCCTTCTAGGTACGGTCGGAAATGCTCAACAACGAAAACCACCGCGAGGACCTCCCGTTCGGTTGCAGAGTAATTGCGCTCAGGCGATAAAGACCGGCTGCAATAGGCAATGGGGTGTTCTTCACCGTTTATGGTCTGGGTTAGAGTGCCACCCACCCCAAAATCAGACGCGTCACAGTGCACACAAAAGGGTACTGAGAAATCGGGGCAAGCTAACACAGGTGTTGTGGATAGGGCAGATTTTAGTTGGAGAAAGGCTGCTTCCGCTTCCGGTGACCATCTGAAAGGCGGTGCGTTCTTACGTGTCGACAACAATGCGTTTAACGGACCCGCAATATTACTAAAATTCTTGATGAACCTACGGTAGTATGAGGCGGTTCCCAAGAAACGTTTAATATGCTTGCGACAGGTAGGAGTAGGAAATTCCACCATAACCTTGGTTTTATCAGGGTCTGTACGTAGGCCCTGTTCGTCCACAAGAAAACCGAGGTAATGTAATTGGTTTCGAAAGAATCTACATTTTGACATATTAATTGTCAAGTTCGCGTCGCGAAACCTATGAAGGACCGCACGCAAAAGTGTCATATGCTCATCAAAAGTCGAGCTGACAATTACGACGTCATCTAAATACGCAAATATTCTTCCTTTAAACTCGGGACCGAATAGTTTGTCCATTAATCGTTGTTGGGTGGCCGGCGCTGACGTCAAACCGAAACACATGACTTTGTAATGGAACAAACCGCGGCCCGGTATTGAAAAAGCCGTCTTCTCACGTGACTCAGGGTCTAAAGGTATTTGGTGAAAGGCTGACTTGAGATCTATTGAGCTCAGATACTTCGCTTCTTTAAGCTGATCGAGTATGTGAGTGATATATGGTAGTGGGTATGAGTCGTGCTTTGAAACCTCATTTAGCTTGCGGCTGTCCAGGCAGAACCGGAGAGAACCGTCAGATTTAGGAGCCAAAGTGACGGGACTGTTCCACGGGCTGGTGCTGGGCTCTACCACATCATCACGTAACATTTCGTCAAGCTGTCGATTTAATTCTGCCAACCTTTCCGGTGACATCATTATAGTAACGTTGTTTTATTGGGCTGGCGTCATCAGTGTCTATTTTATATGTTATTAAATGGGTGCGGCCTAAACTTTTGTTCTCAGCAGCGATCCCTTCAAACTGTCTCACGATGTGCTCCGCCTGCTTTCTTTGGTGCTCGATTTGGTGCTTTATTGGTGTCCGAAGTGGTCCTATTGCACATTGATATAATTTCGGGGGCAATATTGAAAGCTCTCCAGAAGTTTATACCCAGTAGTAGGGCCGTAGTAACTCCAGGGATAACGTAAAACTTTACGACCTTGGTGTTGTCTCCTACCGTGACCGGTAAAAGCACATTGCCGGTGACGGGGGAAGACGAACCATTAGCTGTAGTGATTGTATCCAAATCATGAGATACATGAACCTTAATGTACCTCTATCTCTTCAACCGGTATCATGATACCGCTAGTGTCCGCTAGTGTATTGCCGCGCCGTTCCGTCAAACCCGGAGCGGTGTCATGTTACCGCACCTCCCCAGGCGACTTTAAGCCTTATTTTAATGTATTTACGTTCTACTTTTGTATGGAGAAGTTTGATAACATACGTTCTCTATAACATTTCCTTTCATTTGAAGCATAACTTTATAAAATCTGTGGTTCGACGGCATCGACAGTTGATGCTGATTGTCACGTGCGACAGGTAGTGCGTCAGGTTTATAGTGCGTGATAGTGAGTGCGTTTGGAGTGATATATTCGAATTTATTCATGTAAGTAATGTTTTCTTATTAGAAAATATGATTATTCGGTTTATAATGATTCTATTTAGGTAATAGTTTCAAAAAAATACATCGTTATATCTAATATATGAAGCCCCCAAAAAGTTACCGATTTCCGAGTTATTTTTGCGATGTTTGTCAGTGAATACAGTGAAAAGTATAACAAAGTAAAAATAAAGATACTTTTTATCTCTGTAAATCGTTTTGAGAACGATAATGTACGTAATTATATATTTCAGTGTAATAATAGCTTGACAAATTTGGTGGAAAACCGTTATAAATTGGCCCGCTGATTTTATGTTTCGGCGGGTCGAGTTTTATATGGTGTTATTATAAATACCTTGAGGTTTTTTATCAAATTATTTACGTTATTAGATAGCATAGGTCCTTGTTCTTTGAAATTCATTTGAATTTTCGTGAAATTCATTTGAATTTTCTTGAAATTCATTTGAATTCTTGAATTCCAAAAAAATCTTGGTTTCCAAATTTTTGGACATATATAATAAATAATTTGTTTGCATTATTATTCATTTTTTGGGGCTTGATCATCAAATATATATCAATAAACCTATTGCCGTTTACAGAATCGTAAAATATGGTTTGGTTGTAGAGATATTCCTTTTTTTCTACGAGATGGTAAGACAACGTCACGATGTCATCACCCGCCCGCCACCCGCCCGCCACCCGCCCGCGCTCCCATTTTTTTTTAGGTTTAAAGCGCTGTTTGAAGGGTGTAGAAGAGTGTACTTAAAATAACATTATTAATAAATAAAATAAAAATAAAATAAAATAACGTTTATTATCTTTGAAATTTTAAGAAAATTATTTAGATTCTTCAAAAGTTGGTGTGACTCTACCGAGGGTTCCAAAATGCAACGAGACTGAGAAGAGCCCTCAAGAAACTCAGTTCGGCTTTTTTCCAAAATATTTCATCTTAAATCTAATACAGAGTTATTTAGAAAGGAGCAATTCGTGTTACAACCAGGCAGCCTTGTCATCTAAGAAATCATTAATACTATAATAAGCTTTATGGCCCAATTTACGTTTTATTAGTTTTTTAAATTTATTAACAGATAAATTTGCTATTTCGGTTGTCAATGTATTATACATTCGAATAAAGTTCCCCGCAAAAGAATTACTCACTTTATGAAGCCTAAATTTAGGAACAGCCAGTTTATCCTTATTTCTTAAGTTTAGATTATGATTATCACTATTTTTCACAAATTTGCTTTTGTTCTTGTGGGTATACAATAAAATTTCATAAATATACTGTGAATACACTGTAAGGATGTTAATATGCTTAAACTTATCTCTTAATGACTCCCGAGACCCCATTCCATAGAAAGTCCGGACAGCCCTCTTCTGCAACACAAAGATGCATTCGATATCGGCAGCGTTACCCCACAGTAGTATGCCATATGTCATGATACTGTGGAAGTAGCTGAAGTAGACAAGACGCGCCGTTTTAATGTCTGTAAGTTGTCGGATCTTTTTGACAGTATAGGCTGCTGAACTAAGCCTGGCCGAAATTTTCCCGATATGAGGCCCCCATTGCAATTTGGAGTCTAACGTTATGCCCAGAAAGACAGTGTCATCGACCAATTCTATTATATCGATAATTGAGATTTCAGAGCCTGAATCTAGCAGGCCTTTGTAATTAACTTTATTAATGGTTAAGGGTAAGAAGGGGCGGGTATCAAAGCCGCCGATAACGTGAACTAAGGGCTTGTCCTTCATAGGGAGGCCGAGAGATGTGTTATGCCTTCGGGGGGCAGTACACTTATTTTTATTATTAAAAATTTTTTTTTTTACTATTGGTAAACGTTCTACTGGAAACTGTGGAACCATTACCCCGGTTCACGCCTACGCGTTTTTTGAATTAGTATCACTTGGCAGTTGCCGCTTTGTTGAACACTTGGGGCAGGTTAAGGCAGTGACGTTTTGTTCTCCACATCTATAACAAACCACTATCATGGGGGCTGTGCACTCCTTAAGTGAATGTCCGTTAATACGACAACGAACGCAAAACTTAATTAATGTATTTTCTACCGCCGCACATGTTTCAGACTTATTAGGTTTGTAAGCCAGGTCGCGTGCGAGCATTTTTTCGTTTGGCCGCGGTGGTTCGGAAAACATACCTGCCCTATCCTTTGCATGTTCAAGTAGACGACAACATTTCTTTAGCTCCGACCACGTACTGATCTGCTGCAGTGCCAGCTTTGTGGAATAGAAAGGCCTAACATTATAAGTAACTATAGTTAACTTCTCAGCTTCAGAAATAGGAGATCGTAGTCTCGAAAAATAATTCTGCATTATGCTTAAATAAGTAACAATGCTTTCATCGGGCCCTTGAGTCCGAGAACGGATTTCCTGCAAAAAACGATGGTCGAAGTCGAAAGGTAGGTATTCGTCGAGCATAAAAGTCTTTAGTTGAGCCCAGGACGTGACTTCCATCTTGATGCCTCGGTACCAGAATACTGCCTCCTCTGTAAATAATTCAGCAGCAGATGCCTATAGACTTTGGTCTGATATACCCCGCGAAAAACAAAGCTCCTGTATACGCTCAATAAATTCGATGACGCAACCCTTGCCATTAAACTTCACACCTAACGAATGTACATTTGAATATCTATCGCAAGTAACCACTGGGCGTGCAATTGTCTCGGCACCTGTAAGTGTGAACTCACCTTTATTTATGGTTGACGGTGTGTGGTCACCCTTATTTATGGTTGATAATGTGGGGTCACTCTTATTTATACTTGACGGTGTATGGTCACCCTTACTACGGTCGTCATGTACCATCAAAAGAGTACTGGCACCGGGTACTTCCTCTTGGTTAGACTTAAATGCTATAAGGAGTTTATCTCCCGAAGCACATACCTGTTGCAATCTGCCATCCAGTGTAGTTTTAAGGTCGGCCAGACTTTCATTTGTCGGTTGAACCCTACCTAAGCGATGGAACAAATGGTTAACCAACGCCTTTATGCGGTTTAAGGATTTGAGAATAGGGGGCTTAACAGAGCACAAGGCACCCAACTCTGTAATTTTAGTACTAATAGAATTTAACTCTGCCGTTAAATCCCCCTGGAACTCGACGACTTCGTCAGTAGGTAATGTTTTTGCTAACTTTCTAATTTGTGAACGCAGCTTTTCCACTGTAGATTCAGGGACCTCATCACGAATAGAGACTTCGTAAATTAGTTCATCTTTATTTAAAAGATGGAATTGGATTGGCCTTTCCTCCATTCTTCAGTAGTACAAAACTAATGTAGGGAAAGTAAGTAAAGTAAATTATAGGTTCAAATACCTAGCGTGACCGACCAATACACAATTTACCGTAGGTATTTCTAAGATACCACTTATTTTGTACACAATTAAATCAACGTACATAAGTAGTACACTTATGTTAAAAGTTATGGTATACACAGTTATTAATGTACACAAAAAAACAAAGTTATGGTATACACAGTTATTGAAATACACAAAAAAACACAAGTTATTACAATGATAAAGAAGATAAGTTAGTACACAATAGTGTCGTGTTTAAGGAATATTTGTAAATTGTCAAATAAGACTTGTATATAGTACACCTTTCAAAAGAACAAACAAAGAAAAATTTAAAAAGTAAGATCAACGTTTGGTCACGGTGACCCACATCTATGGTTATGTAATTTACTGGTACGTTTTTAAGGAAAACTTATTGTTGAATTACTATTGACAATTTGGGTACGTAGTGAGAACAATATAAATTTGTGTATGTGGTACACCTATTAAAAAAACCAAATTAACACTAATAAATACTATGTTTTGTATCGTTACCGACCAACCTTTCAGTAAGCAATGATTATTGAGAGGGAAAATATTCGCACAGACCAACAAACCAGTTCGAGCGCCATGTATTGTTTATAATTTTTGATGTTAGGATGTCAAGGATAGAAATAAAGTATTCATTTAAGCCACTATATTTTTATTGCAAGAACCTTTAAGATAATATAGGGGAACTGAGGGTTCCCCTCGACAAGGATTTAATGTACTTTTAGCCAATAATTTAAAAAATAAAATCCAAATTTAACATTTGGTATCTAGACGACGGGACTTTAGGGGGAAAAGTAGAGACAGTTTTACAAGATTTAACGAGTTTCAGTCAATTGGCTTAGAACTGAACCCGAATAAATGTGAGATTTTTATATCTGAAAACACAGATAAATTAACAACAATCTCCAAATTCAACTGTCTGGCCCCCAACATAAAAGTTTTGGACAAAATATTCTTCTTTACGCCTCCTAGGGTCCCCGATTTAGAAGATGGCTTTTCCACTTTTATCGAGGAAAAAATTCAAAATTTTGATCAGGTTATTGATAGTCTATGTAATATCAGTATTCATTCAGCTTTCACTATTCTTCGTTTTTGTCTTTTCGTACCCAAACTTACACATGCCCTCCGTTCAGGACAATTTTGGAAAAATGTAGAAATTTTGGGCAGACTAGACAACTTAATACAAAATTCTTTGTGTAAAATTTTAAATGTAAATATTAATGACCGGGCCTGGGTCCAAGCGTCTCTTCCAGTTCGCTTGGGCGGGCTAGGTATTCGTAGAGTCACAGATGTCAGTCTGCCAGCATTTCTGTCGTCGGTCCATAGCACCGAAGAATTAGTCAGGAAAATTTTGTCAAATACACTGATTGATTCCGAGGTGCGATGCAAGACCGATGCCATAAATGCTTGGAGGATGTCTTGCCCAGACACTGACCTGCCCTCACGCCTAGGCTCACAGCGACTGTGGGATTCACCGCTCTGTAAATTGAGAATTAATACACTAATTGACACTTCTGTCAATATTTCAGATCGTGCACGCTTACTAGCTGTTGGAGAATGGGAGTCAGGGTTATGGATCCAGGCGCTCCCATCGCCCAATATCGGTACAATGTTGGACGACACTACCTTCCGCATTGCCACTTGCCTTCGGCTGGGTACACCTATATCCCCGCATCATTGCACCTGTGGAGTAGCCGTCGATAATCTGGGACACCATGGCCTTTCTTGTAGCAGAAGCGCAGGTCGTATACCTCGGCACGCTATTCTAAAAGACATAATTCGTAGGGCTCTTTCCACCGCAGGTCTTCCGGCCGTACGTGAACCAAATGGTTTAGCACGAAGCGATGGAAAGAGACCGGACGGTATGTCGTTGCTACCGTGGAAGATGGGAAGGCCTTTGGTGTGGGACGCTACATCCGTTGACACCTTAGCACCTTCACACCTTCCAAGCACATCCGGATGTGCCGGCGCTGCTGCTGCATCGGCTGAAGGCTTTAAACGGCGTAAATATGCTAACCTAGCAGGTGATTACATATTTGAGCCGTTTGGGGTTGAGACACTGGGGTCATGGGGTCCGAGTGTTCGCCGCCTTTATAGAGACATTGCTAAACGCCTAATCGATGCTTCTCAGGACCAGAAGGCTGGCTATTTTCTGGCCCAAAGAATAAGTATCGCCATCCAACGTGGCAACACAGCCAGCATTCTGGGAACCTTCCCAGTCGGCAATGACGCGGAGGATTTTTTAAACGATATTTTGTAATGTAAATATTTTTAGTCTATAATTATGTTTATTTTGTATACTGTAATTCTTATTGTAAATTTCATTTATTATATTTATTTTCTTTAGCCTAGGATAAAATTTAGGTCTATTCTAGGTGCTATGTTATTCAGTAATACAGGGTATATGGTTGGTGCGCTTGGTCGGTAACTATAGAGTATCTTTATGAAGATACTGTGGTAATTAAGGGTAATAGGTTAAGGGATTTTATAGGATACTTTCCCGGTGAAATACGCCACTCCTGCAAGCCGGCAGACACCGTCTCTGTTCCGGTCTCTGCCCACTCCAGGCAGAAGGAAGCTGGGTTCTCACCCAGGTAGTATGGTAGTACCGTAAGCCTCCTGTAACAGGAGTTAAGGACTTATTCCATGCATTATGGCCACTGTTATTATCTAAGCGCCTACCACGCCGTACATATTATGTGTACATACCTTTTGGAGGCGAATATCCAAGCTTCACCCGATTAAATCCGGCTGACACATGCACAGCACGCATGCGTATCATGCAGGTCGGTCCCTAGCCAATCCTGGTCAAAATCAGGCAGACTCCTGTTTAGATTTGGTAGGACAAAATCAGACGTGACACGTGTGTCACACACAGTGCACTCGTACCCTGAAATCAACGAGAAATCCCTCTGTAAAATTATACAGCAGTCACGCTAACAACGCCAGCGACAGTAAGATTTCGGTTAAAACTCACCAAACGTTGAAATGTTAATATTAATGGTAATAGAAATAACCCGTGCGGGTCAGTTCGCTTGTGAGAATGTAAAGATGGTTGTCTCAAAGTCCAATGGCCGACGCGCCGCCCGGCGTCCAATCACAGCTCTAGTATTGTATTCTCTTTGCACAGCTCACCTCACGACATTTAATGTTGCCAATAGATTATCCCAATTTCAACTGGAATTTAAACAGTTGAAATGGAATATCGACAACACCAGTCAGTGGCCTGTTTATTTTTATTAGTCGGAAAACGAAATGTCCTTAAAAGTAAAACTATTCCAAACCGGTCCCACACGAATTTATACTATTTATAGATAAAACCTATAAACAGTTGAGTAGTAGAACTGGTGAAAAAGTCGCCACACCATATCCAATGCGGCTCCATCGGGCAACACTGCCCGACGAACCAGACGGCGCCCCGTTTTACGCAGCAAACGTTGAAAACAGCCTATGACTTTATGAACAAAAAATACAACATTACAACATATTAAACGGGCACAATCACAATCTTCGTTTAAAAATATGCTAAAAGATCATTATCTCTCAATGTGCTAACACTGTCCATATTATAATATTTATACTTGTAGCTAGGTATATATATTATGGGTATTTATTATCTATTAGTATTTATTTATCTTATTACTCACTGAACTCTTTCACGATCTACTCTTATTTTATTTTTATTTTTATAATTTTTGTACATACACACAAAAAAATAAACAAGAAACAGAAGTAGAAAAGAATAAAGTGAGCATAGTACAAGGGCACTACTTATTCCTAAAGGAATCTCTTCCAGCAGGCCTGAGAGGAGAAGTAAGAGTGAAAAGGCTTAGTGTGTGCAGTGCAAGTAAATAAATAAACCTACATAAACTATGGGTGCTATAATATATACATAGATAAATATATACTGAGCTATATATACAATACTTACATATACTACCATATATAGCTAGGGTAAGGAGGACAGATAATGTGTTTTGACTTTACTTTTAAAGAGAGGAAGAGTTTTACAGCTTTGTATATCATGGGGTAGTGAGTTCCACAGCCTGACCGCATGAACGGTAAAGGAATAGGAGTAGAAATCGGTTTTGTGGGAGGGAAAGTTTAGGCGGTACATGAGGTGAGATCTACAAGGAGTACCGGAGTGTTCATGTAGGAGAACCACTCCCGGATAAGCCGGATTATGTAGGATATTATAAAGGAGACATAATATCCGAGTGTCTCTCCAAAGACGGATTGGGACTCTCTTCGTATATTTTATCAATTTATTATATTATTAATACATTGTACACAACCCCTATCATCTCTCTCCATTTCTTTCCATCCTAAGGTTGCCTGGAAGAGATTGCTCTTTAGCAATAAGGCCGCCTATAGGCCGAGCGATAGTGGCTTGGAACGCCCTGCCTGCGAACGTGTTTCCTCCAACATATAACCCTGGGTTCTTTAAGCGAAGCGTGAAGAGGCACATCACTGGGTCGTCAAGTTGAGGGCCACTCTCCATAGTATTCCTGTATACTGTGAGAGTCGCCCACAATCGCCATACGTCGCCACAGCTTACCATCAGGCGGGTGGCGTCAATTTGTCGACCTTAATATAAAAAAAAAAAGAAATGCGACCATTGATGTGGTTCCAATGTAGTTATAATCTTGGACAAGCAATTTGCCACAAAGACCTTTCACCTTTACAGGTTGACTATTCAACCATGCCAGAACTAGGAGTGGAGTCAGTCCACGCGTGAATGTGAGACTTGTCTATCTTCATGACCTCTGCGACTTCAGCCAGCAGTCTACTCAAGAGCACAGCACCACACAGTTCCAACCTAGGAATTGACACCGGTTTTAAAGGGGCTACCTTCGACTTCGTTGTGACCAATCCTACGTGTATTCTACCTTCCACATCAATTACACGGATGTATACTACCGCCGCAAATGCTACCTTAGAAGCATCGCAGAATCCGTGCAGCTCTCTGCGGACGTCTGTGGATTTGGCTCCAACTCATCTAGGAATCTGGAATCCTGTTAAATCGTGAAGCCCGTTCCGGTAAGTATACCATTCTTTTAATATTTCTTTTGGAACTGGGTCATCCCACTGAATTCCTGCAAGCCAAAGCATCTGTATCATTACTTTTGCTACAATAATACATGGCGTGATCCAACCTAATGGATCAAACAATCTTGCTATATCTGATATAATTTTCCTTTTTGTTTCAGGTTGCTTTATTTTAGGAAGCGTCACCGTGTAGCGGAAGCTATCAGTACTCCTGTCCCATGTAATACCGAGTATTTTAATGATTTTATCCATTTTCAAGTTTAACATGTCTTTACCTGCCTGCTCTCCCTATTCCTTTATCCTGTCTACTAATTCATTACTACTACTGTCCATTTCTGCAATGTAAACCTCTTTTTTCTGATAGCTCATTCATTTGGTTGTAAATAGTAATACCTTATTCGATACTCTCACACCCTGTCATCAAATCGTCCATGTAAAAGTCATTTATTATTCGTTCAATTGCCATCGGATAGTTGTAGCCCTCGTCGTATGCCACTTGTTGAAGAGTCTTTACAGCCAGATATGGAGCACAGGCTGTACCAAAAGTGACTCTAAGCAATTTATCCCTTAATGGGCTCATTTACAGTATCTCTCCAAAGCAGTCGCTGAAAATCTGTGTCTAGTTCTAGGATCTTTACTTGGCGGTACATTTCGACAACGTCAGCAGTCAGGCATATTTTAGACTCTCTCCAACGCATTACGAGATGTCTCAAATCAGGTTGTAGCGAAGGACCCACTAATAATCAATCATTAAGAGATACTCCATATTTTCCTTTACAGGAAGCATCAAATACCGCTCTCACTTTTGTGGTATCTTTATCTTCTCTGATAACTGCGTGGTGAGGTAAGTAAACTGATTCTCATTTCTTTTCAGATTCCTCTACAGGCACCGTGTACCCAACTGTAAGTATTCCTGTACGACTTCTTTATATCTTTTTCCGAATTCTTCATTTTTCTTGAATTTTATCTCTAATCCTTTAAATCTACTTTCAGCTGCCTCTCTCGACCCACTTCGTATGCAGTCAGGATCTTCAGTTTTGAAAGGAAGCCTCACGATGTATCTTCCCTGAGCTTTTCTCGTCGTCGTGTTGCTAAAGATCTCTTCGCTTCTTTATTTGTTCCCGCTTATCGGCCGCCGCGCCGGCTCGTTTACTTGTAGCCCGGAGGTAGGACGCCGCTAGAGTATCGGGTATCGGCACAGGTGGCGTCCCATACCAGAGCGCGCCCCATCCTCCAGGGTACAAGAGACATCCCGTCGGGCCGCTTGCCATCGTCGCGCATGATCTGGGGCTCCAGGATTGCAGGAACGCTGGCGGTGGCAAAAACCCGTCGCAGGATGTCATTGAGTGCAGCGTGGCGGGAAAGGTGACCGGCACTGTTAAGGCAAGAAAGTCCATGATGACCATAACGATTCACAACAGCTCCACACGAAACACAATTGTACTCCACACACACCTGGGCGCCTAACCGGTCCTACTGACTTGGTATCCAGAAGTTTTAGGGCCCGATATCTATTAGTAAGAAAATCTTTGAATTGCTCAAAAGTCGGTAACTCTTCAGATAAATTATCTGTTACGCTAAACTCCCACTATTTCCTGGATTCCGAGTCAAGATTTAGTGTAAGAATGTGAATAACTATTATATCCCAATTATCAATATTAACGCCTAGATTTTTTAATCCATTTGAATCTTCAGGTGAATCCGTTAAAGACGCTTTTTTTTTGTTTTTTTTTTTTTTTTATTAGTGCTCCTCTACCCATGTCAGAGCCTATTCTACAGCAATTTTATGTATTCTAGACTACCTAAATTCCGACAGCCCTCTCAGGGCTCCTTCCTCTTTTAACTAATCTTATTCTATCATTATCATCTTTCATTCCTGTTCTCTATTACCATTCTATTTCTTCTTGTATGCCTCTCGCACTTTCACGCTATTCTTTTCATTCTTTCCATTGGGATTGATGGGGTAATATTGCGCCTTTTTTCTTTATTTAATTTTAAAAACTTTACATTTTTCTTATTTCTAATAAGTTTTTACAAATTTTTCTTACTTTATTATAACATTCTATAAAATTATTTTAATAAATTAACAGTATTTTGTATTCTATATTTAAATACTTTTCCTTAAGTCTATAAAACATGGTTTGCAGTACATACTCTTATAGGTACATAGATTCTTATCATTAGAAATTTTTGTCTTTAGCTTGGTCTAAATTCTATTACATTTATGGTTCTTATATTTTAACAAAACTTACTATTTCTAAATTTCTACACCACACTTTGTGCAGGTAAAACCTTATAGTTATATTAACTATTATATTTTTAAATATTGGATGGAAACAGACCTTACCTGGCGAAAATCCATGATATTATATTTTTATCTTAATTTTTTATTTATCGGTTTCTTATTTTCTATTTTGGTGTTATATCGTCCAATATGCTCATGATATTGACGAATATTGCCTTGTTTCAGCTGTTTCTTTTAGTGCTATTTTTATTATTTTATCTGTATACTTCAGAAACTGATCTCTATATTCTTTTATCACTTTTGGCAGGTTTTCCTGATTTAAAATAATATTATTTTGGAATTCGAAATTGTAGCGATCGTTAAAGTGTATCGGGCATTCGAGTATTACGTGTGTAACTGTCTCGTGTACGTCCGGGTCGCAGGCGCACGATGGGCTCGCCTTACACCTAAAACGGTGAAGGTATTCTGCGAACCCACCGTGCCCCGTCAGCAGTTGAGTGGTGGTGCCAGCGACCGGCATCTTGCGGACGATATTGTACGCCTCCACTGCACAAGGGCACTTCATAGTTCTATCATAGTTGGCAGCCCCTGGTTCATATCTCGCCTGGACAGTTCACAGCTGCCCCAAGTTTGTTTCAATGGTACCCCTATCAAAATAAGTGACACTATGAAGAACCTGGGCATATATATGGACAATACTTTTTATTCGGATTATCAGTTACAAGAAGTTGGGCGGAAAGTATTCGCATCTGCGGGGTCACTTCGCTGGCTTAGAATGTTGCTACCGATTTCCACCAAAATTGCGCTGGCACAATCTCTAATGCTGCCATTACTTGATTACGCTGACGTCAGCTATCTTGATCTTACCGAGGAGCAACTAGATAAGCTTGAGCGTCTAATGTTTGTATTAGATTCATATTTGGTTTACAAATATGATCATGTATCTGATTTCCGTGATAAGCTCAAGTGGCTCCCAATTCGTCTTCGACGGAATACTCATATCCTTTCTCCATTAAACAGTGTACTGTTCAATCCTTCTACTCCCCAATATCTTGAAGAACGATTTAAATTCCTTCATGACACACATTCGGGGTCTTTGAGGTCATCGAAAAATTTAATACTGGAAATGCCTATGCACTCCACGCGTTTCGCTGACAAAACTTTTACTGTCCAAGCAGTCTGCCTCTGGAACGCTCTTCAGTTACATGTAAGGCGTCGTGCACAAACACTTGGATCGTTCAAACTTTTGACTTAAGAATATTATCTTATGATGTGTAGTTATAGTACACGGGCCGTAGAACATTGAAAAATATTGATTAACAGCAAGCTCATTTTTCGATTCGATTTACCGAGTCTCCCAAATATATCTCAAAAAGAAATCTCAAATCAGATAGCTAACAGAGTTATCCAGTAAAAATATTTGGAACCAAATTGTAAAGTTGCATTAATTTGTATAGAGCTGCAAAGTGGTGCAGGTATTAAGTACATCATTATAAATCAAATATCAAAAGTTCCTATTGATCCGACTTGTGCTAAAAAAGTTATTCAAGGTTGAAAAGTTAAAAAGTTAAAAATTTTCGGTTTTTTGGATTATTCTCGTAAACAGTGAATTTCATCAAAAATTGGTTTTGTACAAAATTGTAGATAATAAAATAACCTACAAATAAGTGCTCACAACTTTTTTCCTAGGAATTACCATTTCTGAGAGATTGCGGTTATTAACGTCCAACAAGCTATAGTCTACACGCAATGCTGGTCCGCTCCTATTAACTCTGTCATGGTGTTATATAGCCTATGTTACTCGCTAAAAATGTAGCTTTAAACTACCGAAAGAAATTTTAAAATCGGTGCAGTAGTTTCTGAGGTGTCACGTTGTCCCCAAACTTTGTCCCCCCTTTTTCACCCTTTTAAGAGTAGAATTTTGGAAAATCTTTTCTTATCGGAAGTATGCGCCATAAAAGGAAGAGTGCCTCTTCACGCTCCGCTTAAAGAACCCAGGATTATATGTGGGAGGAAACACGTGCACAGGCAGGGCGTTCCAGGCCACTATCGTTCGGCAGAGAAACGAACGTTTAAAACGTTCGGTTCTCGCGAACTTGCTATCCACTGTGTGGAATACCATCTCTGCCCGGCACGGGTTGTTCGGGATCAGAAGGAAGGGGGTGGGATCAGATTGAAGAGCTCTTCAGAACACTCGCTGTGGTAAATACGGTAGAATGCGGCCAAGGAAGCTATTGTTCGGCGCTGAGCTAGCGACTCAAAGCTTCCCGTTACCTCCGGACAATCTATAATACGGATAGCCCGTCGCTGCATAGCATCGAGAGCGTCCAGCAGATACTTCGCGGAGCCATCCCAGAGGTGAGAGCAGTGTTCGACGCAGGGTCTAATCTGCGTCTTGTACAGCAGACACCTCTGGTCCGGTGTAAAGAATCGCTTTACCTTATTCAGTATTCCTAGTTTCCGCGAAGCTAGCCCTATACATCTTTCGATATAGTCTTTATTATTGAGCTCTCGACGAACGTCTATGCCAAGGATATCAAGGTTGTCCTTCATTGGTAATAATGCATTCTGAAGAGAGGGTAGGGGAAGGAAAGGGGATTTCTTCGCAGTAAATGCACACGCCTGTGTTTTGCGGGCATTGAACTCGACCAGGTTCTTGGTACCCCATTGAGAGATACTGTCGAGGTTACGGTTGAGATCAGCCACGAGTCGTCGTCTCTCCTCCTCAATCTCAGATCGCCCCGCCGTCAGACGAACCGAGTAACTCCCGTGCAGTGTGCTGTCATCTGCATAGCAATGAATGTTCCCGAGGGATAGCATATCATTGATATGCAGAAGAAAGAGAGTTGGTGATAGTACGGACCCCTGCGGTACCCCGGCATTCACTTGCAAGAAGCGAGAAACCTGGCCATCGCAGAGGACCCGTACTCGGCGCTCATTTAAAAAGCTGGCAATCCAGCTGCACAGTTGAGGAGGTAGACCATATGCCGGAAGCTTGGAAAGGAGCGAAGCATGCCAGACCCTATCGAAAGCTTTGGCGATGTCCAGGCTAATAGCCAAGGACTTGCCGTACCTTTCCATAGCGCCACCCCAGACATGCGTTACGAATGCCAGAAGATCACCCGTTGATCGTTTTGGCCTGAAGCCGTATTGTCGTTTATATATAATATGAATATAATATATAAAATATATATATATATATATATATATATATATATATATTTTATATATTATATTCATATTTTTGTATTTAAGAATTATAAGTAGGTCTCTTATCACACTGGGCAGAGGCGCGCGCGCTACCACCGCCCAGTGTGATAAGAGACAGACATGTACTTGCCAGCTTGTTTCTTATAGTGTATTAAACGCGAGATTACGGTACTACTTACTTAAATTCTAACTTTTCCTTAAATTTGCCGTATATCATTACTTCCCAGAATTTGATCCTTAACAGCAACACTATCGTATAGTGTAATAATAAAGGGTGTGGTTTTTTTTTCTAAATCAATGGGTTTGATTCCCAGCTTGGATTATAGGTTTTTAAAGAAATCTAATAATGAAGTTTTAAGTTTCATCAAAATCGGGCTCATGACTTGAGCATTTTTCGCTATTCCTTATAGTTCCGGATTTGGCCATCCAAGCCCACTTGAAAAATTCACTCTGTATATCTCTCGCCATCCGAAGTTTGCATGGAAGAGATCGCTTATTAGCGATAAGGATTAGTTTTAAGGCATGTATGTTATATGTTACTATTTATTGCTTGTGTACGATGTACAATAAAGAGTTATCTTATCTTATCTTATCTTATCTTATCTTATCTTATCTTATTATATTAGCTTATGTTTCTCAAGGATAATGTATTTAATGGTAAAAGAATCTTAAAAGCCAGTCTAATAATTTTAAAGCTTATTACTATATATTAGAAAACAAAGTCGCTTCCGTCCGTATGTATACTTAGTCTTTAAAACTACGCACCAAATTTTTATGCGTTTTTTTCCAATGGATAAAGTGGTTTGCGAGGAATGTTTTGTTGCATGTTGGATTAGTTATATTAGTTCTTTCCCTTTGGGATATGCAGAGCCAGAGATATGCCGACGGTGGGTGTCGAAATGCTACGATCTTGACAAACTTCTATGACATTTTTCATAAGAGCAGCAATGTACTGAAACAAATTCAATATCATACGTGAAACTAGTTGCTATCAATTGAACTTCTATATTTATATTATGTTATTAATCAAATTAGGTATTACTTGTAATAAAATTAATGATAAACTTCTCGCTCTTCTGAGATAACCCTCAGCTGTGATATAATTAAACTATTAAACGTACTTATGTTAGAACAAAGAAATCCGTAGACTTGTGCTTATGATTCAAATTACTACTTCAAAAAATTTAAGCCAAAAAAAGACCACTTGAAATTGTCAGAAATGGACCAAATTGCCAAACACACGGGAAACACCAGCTGTCAAATAAAAAAATAATTATCAAAATCGGTTCACCCAGTCTTGTTCTAAAGCAACAAATTTAAAAAAGGCAGTGTAATTGAGAACCTTCTTCTTTATTGAAGTTGGTTAAAAATTACTACTCGTACGAAATAGAACGGAGAGCTAGTTTGTTCGAATTGAATTTAAAAGGCTCCGTAAGTACTGAACCGATTTTGAAAATTATTTCACTAATATATAGCCACATTATGTCCAAGTGACATAAACTACTTTTGATCCCGGTAATCGTGTTTCTGTGGGAATTGGGAACGAGAATCTAAATCACGCGGTCAGAGCCGAGCTAGTATTTTATACAGGTCAACAATTATTTTCTTCCAAAATATGTGGGACAGTACAAATCTGTATAAGTTGATTGCTAAAACACTCGGTACAGACTTGGATAACACTTCGTTGGAAATGTTAAAGTCTGTACCTATATAAGTATTTAAACTATCATGGTCACTAACATTACGATTAGAATGTTCGGGATATTTACCATGTAACATTATTTTATCGAGTCTCCGATATTTCGGTGCTGTTGCAAGCGCCATGATCGCGGAAGAACCTGTTCTTTCTACTAATACCTATATTTGTTTTTATTACTAAGCTGCGCAAGTAACATGTGCGACTTTATACCGATTACCATAACTTTATGTCGAATATGGCACTATAATTTTTCTACTTGTAAAACTAAATTACATCGCGTCATACGGCATAAACGGTCAAGGTCAAGTGCACATGCCAATTAATTAGAGTAGAGGTTCTGAAAAACATAAAATTTCCGAGTAGCGGGAACCGGCTCACCGCATATTACGTTGGATCAATTTAATAACTCTCGAAATTTGGGTATGTAATATTCTTATGCCCTTTCGGAGAAACAGACATGTTCGTACGTAACTATGTACGTATCTAAAACTGACGAAAAGTTTTTCTGGAAACGGAACAGTTCAATTATCGTTTGAATATTTTAAATTTATGAGAGTTTAACACAATCAACTGAAACGGTGTTTAAAGTAAGCAAAATATCGAAGTCCGTGTCGTACTAACCTCGCGTACGGACGTACTTAGTACAAGCTAGCTAATTATTTAATTAGTGTGATGCGCGACAATACCCGCCGCCGAACACTGTTGCTATGAGTTCGCAAACGCTCAAAGCCAACGAGTTGTTGGCATTCATACAGCATGCCATCGACACTATGGACGAAGTTAACATCCTGCAGATCTGCAAGACCACCTTCAACGAAGAGGATGTGAGTAGTAGTAAGAGACTACTATTCCAGACCGTTCCAGTACCGGGAAGAGTATCCAAGACATCGTCACCTTGCTGAAGGTGACCGACCCGGACGACATGCCAGCTTTCGTCGCGAAAAAACGCTAACGGGAAGGTACAAACCGACAGGAGCCCCTTCTGCTAAAATCGAAGATCCTGATGGATTAAGGTAGAGAAGAAGAAGCGGAAGCTTCCATGTCGAAACCAGTGCGGTACGGAACTGGCAGGGCCTAATATGTTGTTACGTCCTGCGATACCGAGTACGTTACTGTACGTGTCCCGACTTCATCACTCCACGAAGGACATCGAGATCGTGGAGTACATCAGGACGAAGTCCAAATGGGCCTTGAGAATCGAGAGGTTGGATTCGCACCACAACACGAACTTTAAGTCGTTCGTGATTAGGGTGCCGACTCATCATCTCGACGTGTTCGTTAAGGAAGAGTTTTGGCCGAAAGGTGTCGTGTATAGACGGTTTCGCGGCACGTTACCTTACGTGAAGTGTAACACGACACCCGTGTAAACAACAGACAGTTCAGTGTAGTGTAGATATAATTATATTAAGATATAAGATGATGATATAATTATATTATTATTATGTATTTTTAGTTTTAAGGTATGTATCTATGGGCCGTAGAATAAATTAATATAAGATCTGTAACTTTTCTCAAGTAGCCTGATAATAAATGAATAAAAAAAATGTATTTTAAAATCACAACGCCACTCCACTACGAATGTTGCAATCTGTGACTGAGATAATTAGTGTCATCTTTACACAAAACGCCGGACATTGCGTTTGTGTGTTGTTAAACTGATGATGTGTATTAGTGAAACTCGATAGTTTTTTCTACATTTGATAGAAAATGGAAATTGTTACCAAACAACAAAACTTTAGACCTAGTGAGTGTTGTTAATTAAAGCTATAAAGTACTAATTGAGCAACTATGAGGCGCGGTATGAAGGGGCTCGGGCAGCTCGCTTGATTAACGGTATGCTCGCTGATGCATGTTATGAATCTACACGAAATCAGTTGCACGCGTTTTATGTTCACTTTTAATTTAAAAAGTTGTTTCTTGACATTCCTGGCTTTCACATAGAGCACCAAGAAGTCTTCACTGTAAATATTTTGCGGTTTACCAAATGAGTAGACTCACTATTAGTATTCATTATACGTATGCATCCTTTTTTAGTAGAATGCAATCATCATCACATGGTTATCCTAGATGATACAGGGATTTACATCCGCTGTGCTCTACCTTACCTACTAACTCTACTCTACCGTACTTACTACTAATAAATATAATAAATTAGAAAAAAAATGTCAAAATTACAAAATGAATTGAATTACAAATGTTAATAATAATGTAAGTAAGTACCTATAAAATGTCAGTGAAAATTTAAAAAATGAGAGAATGATACAATGGATGCAAATGCAACAATGGGTACATTGTGGATGCCAGACAAAATAGTAGTAAGCCTATATCTAAGAAATATGACGTATGACCATCAACCTATGTGGATATTAGACAAAATAACTGTTAAAGTATGTGCTGGGAAATTTGTACTTACCTCCTATTACCGACTGAAACTGGTATCATAAAAGGACTTGATGATGGTAATTTTAAAGGTACTCAATTTATTCTTCAACCCTCAGGTGGTCTGGGAGTCCGTCATGCTCAAGTGGCATTGTTATTCTTCGGGATGCTGTTTGCTTTTAGTATGAGAGTTAACATGAGCATGGCCATCGTTGACATGACCAACGATTACAGTGATAATACAGTAAGTATTTAATTCTAAGTGTATGAACACCTAGGTACCTATTTTTAGGTAGGGTATAATAATTATTATTTAGTGTCCCGTTCCTCAAATCGTTTTGCGACAGTTTGGACATTTTGCGTATAGGACATTCTACGAACAAACATTCTGCTTTTCACTAACGGGACGTTCTGCACTTAAAGTATTATGATGAACAAAGTACAAGCAGTAGAAGTTCAATGTAAAAAATATCTTTACTATTTTTTACTCACAACAACGCAATAAACATTATAAATTAATATTGAAATGTAGTCAAGGAAGGCCTTGGCAATGTTGTTTTGTTTGTGTACAATGATGTCAATAGTGCGATAATACAATAATGTGACATATTTTGGTCTCTAGTCTCGTGGATTAATAACTTCAATAATAATTGATTAGATTAGATTATTATCTATGTGTTGATAGTTTCATACTTTGTGCATTGAGCACCACAGCACCACAGCGCCGGCCTTTGTTATACACCATTATAATAAGTACTATATGAAACCTCAGTAAGCAAGTTAATACTCGTAATTTTGCTTTTATAATTAAGTATTTGTTCAGTTCACGGTTAAAATTTCAGGTACTTAAACGGTATATTGCTTATATAGGTACTATTACCAAATTATTTGCACAACCCACGCAATAATTCGTTTTATTCTCTCATCATGTTTATTATAAATTAAGCTCAGTCTCGGTTGTGTCATGTCTATTCTTTTCAGCACTTTGACTGGGATCACCGCATACAATCTGTCATATTGTCGTCCTTCTTCTGGGGTTATGTGGTGCTGCAAGTGCCAGCCGGAGAACTGGCAAAACGCTTTGGAGGCAAGCGGATGTTCACTGCTGCCATCATTGTCAACTCTGTGTTGTCATTGTTGATACCTACAGCTGCTACTTATGTGAGTATATTGAAAAATTATTTATTCAGCGAATTAATTTTAACAATTTTTAACTATTTAGTTTTATTGTTATTGTAACTGCTATGGTCACCACTATTAACATTTAGAAAAACGGGCTATTTGCCTTGTATAATATTGTTCTGGAGTTTCCGATATTTCGGCACTGTTACAAGTGCTATCATCATGAATGAGTTCATCCGTGATCATGGCGCTTGCAACATACATGGTAAATATCCCGTTTGTTCATTAAATGTTTTATTATGTCGTTTTATTATATATAGTTTTATTATATCATAGCAATAATTCCGTTCTATGTCAATTTATGCGTAACTCTAACCGTTTACACAGCTTACGCAATGTACACAATGCAAGGTTACGAAAGTGATACATTTTTGCAAGTTTCCACATTCATATGGATTGTCTTTTTTTGTCGTCCAGGGTGGATGGATGCTAGTATGCTGTTGCCGGGTGTTACAAGGACTGACTCAGGCGTTCATATTCCCCGGGACGCATCACCTCGTCAGTCAGTGGACTCCTACCGAAGAGAAAGGGTTACTCACAACTATCGTGTACGCTGGTAAGGTGACAATTATGGCTCTTAATACTATCTATTTAACTAGGTACCTATGCTATTGCAGTACAAAACTGACGTATGAATATACTAGTGACGTACTCACACTTCTCTTTTATTTTACAACTTGCTAATGCCCACTACGTCAACCACGTGGTATAAGTTTCTGGTTCCCAATTCATACGGAAACACATTACCGGAATAAAAAGAAGCCTACTTACTACGTACTATTTCATCCCTTTATTCCTGAAAGAGTACCAACATTCCATACTTACGTACAAACTTTCGCATTTATATTATTAGTGGCACACAATAATAATTACACTATTGTCTCCAAACTGCAAAGCTCTATAAAACTGGTCATGGCTCTTGCGCCACCTTGCCCATGAACCCCATTAGAAAAAAAAGCAAAATATACATACTTTAAATTTTTTCCAGGTGGTCAACTCGGTATAGCTCTCCAACTAATCGCATCAGGTTTTATAGCAACATCATGGGGCTGGCAAACTATATTTTACACAAACGGAGTCCTGGGGCTCACGTGGACCATATTCTATATTGTATTTGGTGCTGACAGGCCTGAAACATCGAAGTTTATTAAGGCTGATGAAGTATCATACATTCAAACTTCGTTAGGAAGAAGCGGGAAACTAAAGGTGAGAGTGACCTTGAGCAGTAATCTTTGACATAGTCACATCTTTTACCCAGAACGATAGACGTGGGCATTTTATCTACCCACTTTTCTTGAATCATTATTTTGATACCATGTGCGTACCACCGTTGCCGGTAACTAGCTATATCTGCTAGATTCGGTTGATTCATTAATCTTTCAGCAGGTGTACTGAGTGGAAGTGGTGGAACTTAGAATGACTTGGGACTGGCACTGGTGTTTACAGTGCCAGTAATCTTCAAGATATATTTATATTTAATGTGGGTTCAAGGCTTACAAATGCAATCTTACAATTAGAAAAATAATAATGTCATTTCGTTAAACAAGCTTTGGCAACATTTGGCTAGTATAAATCTAAAATGCAAATGGTGCATAATTTAATAAAAATATACTGTAAAACATTCCGTAATTGCAATATTCTATTTATATTATTAAAATGAAGTATAAATCTTTCTTAGCTAAGCAATATTTGTATTATAACTTATTTGTTTGATTCTATCAATGATTATAAACTTAAGACTAACGGGTCTTTCACGCGATTATTGAGTTTTTATATTTAGTCTTAAGTTTATAATGTGTACAAAACGCGAAAGTTTAAAGAAGTATCTATCAATGATGTTATAGTAAAGATTCTATGCTACTATCATCATCATCCACCGAGCCTTTTTTCTACCCAGTTGGTTTGGCTTTCCAGTCTAACTACGATGTGGCTGTATTTCGATATTTTGCCGTGAAGCGACTGACAGCCATATCACTGACATCTATTCTACGACATATATATAATATCATAAAACAAAGTATGTGTGCTTAGATCTTTAAAACTACGCAATAGATATTGATACGGTTTACTTCTTGAGGAAGATTTTAGTACTTATATAATTTGTCAAGCGGGCGATAACTAAAAGTATATAAAATGATTTGTTTTTTAGAAATACCCAACTCCCTGGTCGAAGATTCTTACGTCACTACCATTCTGGGCGGTAATCATAGCACACTGTGGACAAAATTGGGGATTTTTCACACTTATGACCGAAATGCCAACCTATATGGCAAAAGTATTGAATGTCAATCTAACAAACGTAAGTTCTTAAAACACTTTTTACTAATAATACATGGGGCACACTAAAAGTTTTGCACTTCTAGCTAATCGGAACTATTTGAATTTCGAATGTTATATTTTTTTAAACGTTGCAACTTTCTTAGTAATAAAGAAAAACAATTAGCGGGAAATCATTTGTCAATTAGTATCTTTATTTACAAAAAGAATTACAATAAACAAAGTAACCATAATTATAGACTAAAAATATTTACATTACAAAATATCGCTTAAAAAATCCTCCGCGTCATTGCCGACTGGGAAGGTTCCCAGAATGCTGGCTGTGTTGCCACGTTGGATGGTGATACTTATTCTTTGGGCCAGAAAATAGCCAGCCTTCTGGTCCTGAGAAGCATCGATTAGGCGTTTAGCAATGTCTCTATAAAGGCGGCGAGCCCAGTGTCTCAACCCCAAACGGCTCAAATAAGTAATCACCTGCTAGGTTAGCATATTTACGCCGTTTAAGCCTTCAGCCGATGAAGCAGCAGCGCCGGCACATCCGGATGTGCTTGGAAGGTGTGAAGGTGCTAAGGTGTCAACGCACGTAGCGTCCCACACCAAAGGCCTTCCCATCTTCCACGGTAGCAACGACAAACCGTCCGGTCTCTTTCCATCGCTTCGTGCTAAACCATTTGGTTCACGTACGGCCGGAAGACCTGCGGTGGAAAGAGCCCTATGAATTATGTCGTTAAGAATAGCGTGCCGAGATATACGACCTGCGCTTCTGCTACAAGAAAGGCCATGGTGTCCCAGATTATCGACGGCTACTCCACAGGTGCAATGATGCGGGGATACACAAGGTGTATCCTATGTATATCAAGCCGAAGGCAAGTGGCAATGCGGAAGGTTGTGTCGTCCAACATTGTACCGATGTTGGGCGATGGGAGCGCCTGGATCCATAACCCTGACTCCCATTCTCCAACAGCTAGTAGGCGTGCACGATCTGAAATATTGACAGAAGTGTCAATTAGTGTATTAATTCTCAATTTACAGAGCGGTGAATCCCACAGTCGCTGTGAGCCTAGGCGTGAGGGCAGGTCAGTGTCGGGGCAAGACATCCTCCAAGCATTTATGGCATCGGTCTTGCATCGCACCTCGGAATCAATCAGTGTATTTGACTAAATTTTCCTGACTAATTCTCCGGTGCTATGGACCGACGACAGAAATGCTGGCAGACTGACATCTGTGACTCTACGAATACCTAGCCCACCCAAGCGAACTGGAAGAGACGCTTCCCAGGCCCAGTCATTAATATTGTCAATTGTTTTTTATCACACATCAAAGTTCTACGTATGCAACGAAAATGGAATTAAGTCGAAAAGATTTTAGAGCGATAATTTTTATGATTTTAAAAGTTCTCTCTGTCCACAAGTCTGTGTCGTCTTTAAAATGCTTTTAGGAGAGAAGTACCTTGTTTGAGCACCGTGAGGCGATGGTTTGCTGAATTCGAGAGAGGTCGAGTTTCTTTACATGCCGAATTTCGTGAAGGGCGGCCTTCAACATTGTCAACAAAAATAATGTGGCTACTGTTAAGCGGTTAATTGAAGAAAACCCGCGGATTACCTATGAGGTAATTCGAGGACTATTGGGTATTGGTATGAGTCAAATCCAGAAAATTTTACACGTAGAATTGAAAGTTCGGAAACTTTGTTGTCGTTGGATCCCTCATGAACTGACAGCGGAGCAGAAGGGGATTCTCGTGGAATGGTGCTCACAGATGCTACTGAAGTACGACCACGGACATTCTAATGCTGTTTATGACATTGTCGCAGGAGTCGAAACGTGGATTTATTGTTTTGAACCCGAAAAAAAACAGCAATCTTGTGAATGGGTGTTTGAAATGAGAACAAGCTAACAAAAGTGAGGCAGGCGATAAACATTGGTAAAAAAATGATCGCGTTTTTTTGTCAGCTCCGGGTCTCATCTGTACAATTCCACTTGAAGATCAAAAGAGTGTTAATGCCGAGTGGTATTCTACCATTTGTTTACCCAGGGTGTTAGAAAAAGTTTGCGAAAGACTACCCAAAAGCCGCGTTCTCCTACATCATGACAACCGACGCTTCTTCACACACGGCCAACAAAACAAAGACATTTTTAGCTTCTGAAAAAGTACAACTCGTCACCTATCCTGCGCATAGCCCCGACCTAGCACCCTGTGATTTCTGTATTTTCCCCAAAATCAAAGGTTTGATGAGAGGTTTCACTTTTACCAACTCCAAAGAGGCAGTGATAGCGTTTAATCAGCACGTAGAAAACATGCCTTCAGATCTGTGGTCCTCCTGTTTTAATTAATTATATTGCAGCAATTACAATCACATTTTAATTCAAAATGACTACCTCGGTGGCACAATGGTACTATGTACGGACTGCCACGCTCGAGGTCTCGGGTTCGATTCCCGGGTCTGGTGGATAATGTATAATTCTCTTTAGAATTTTACCCAGATAATTATCCCAGAGTCTGGAACTTGTGCCCGGTATATGGCATTAGGCTCGCCCCCTATTACATGGGACCTAACATAGCTGGCGAGATGTGGGTGTGTTTGCACACCTCTGCCTACCCCTTCGGGGAAAAAGGCGTGATGCTATGTTATGTTATGTTTAATTCAAAATATGCTACTACATAATGAGCAGTATGGATTCACAAGAGGTCGTTCTACCATTCACGCAGGGGTAACGCTTCTGAAGCATATTTTCAATGCCTGGGAGATGCCATCGGTATATTTTGCGATCTCTCCAAAGCTTTTGATTGCGTTGAACATAATACCCTATTACGGAAACTCAATTATTATGGTATCAGAGATTCGGCAGTGGACCTAGTTGCCTCATACCTCAGTGATAGAATACAACATGTTGATATCAATGGTAGTCGGTCTTTAGGGGCTTCTGTAGCTATGGGCGTGCCACAAGGATCAATTCTAGGTCCGTTTCTATTTTTAGTTTACATAAATGATCTACCGTTCTATGTACAGAACTTGTGCGACATTGTTCTATTCGCCGATGATACATCACTTATAAAGTTGATCGCAAGCTGAGGAATTTTGACGAAGTAAATAGTTCACTTGCACTAGTTCTGGATTGGTTTACAACCAACAATTTACTTCTGAACGCAAAAAAGACGAAGTGTGTTAGATTTAGTATGCCTAATGTTCAGAACTACGGTACTAATATTATTTTGAACGATGATACCCTTAATCTTGTAGAATCAACCGTATTTTTGGGTATTACTCTAGACAGTAAATTACAGTGGAACGCCCAAATATCGGGTTTTGCAGGGAAACTTAGCTCTACGGCTTTTGCTATTAGTAAAGTCAGACAGCTCACGGATGTAGAAACTGCCAGGCTGGTTTATTTTAGCTATTTTCACAGTGTCATGTCGTATGGAATTTTACTGTGGAGCAAGGCAGCTGATATAGAGATCATTTTTATACTCCAAAAGCGAGCTATACGTGAGATTTATAAACTGAATGCACGAGTTTCTCTTAGAGAAAGATTTAAAGAAATAGGCATTTTAACAGTTGCATCACAATATATATATGCGAATATTATGTTCGTTAAACAGAATATACATTTATACAGTATGAACAGTGACATACATGCAATAAATACTAGAAATAAGCATAAATTGGTTGGGACGTATTATCGTTTACAGAAGGTTCATGACTCCTTTGCAGGATTTGGTGTGCAATTTTATAACAAAATTCCTCTAAACATTATGAACCTTCCTTTGAATAAATTAAAAGTGGCTGTTAAGACACACCTCCTAAACAAGGCATATTATACTATTAAAGATTATCTAAACGATACAGAGAAATGGCAATGAGTTGCTTGCTCATCACTCGAGCTGCATAGGGGGTACTTCTGTTTGATATGTTGTTTTATTGCTTAAACTCACTTATTATTGTTAAATTATTATTATTATGATATTGTAAGGTATGGGTACTTTGAGATTATGTGGCACCTTTAACTAGTATTTGACTTTTTTTGGTCCACACATGGTCACGTACTGCCCTTGCCCTCTTTTTATTGTTGTAACAGAATCATTGTATTTACTGGCGAATAAAAAGAGTGGCCGTGAGTTTTTCTTGCCAGGTTCTTTCCTCACAGGCTCTACCTATTGCCTTGCGAATCTGGCGGTAAATGTAAATGTAGAAGCATTGCCTTTTTTTGACGTTCATAAGTGTTACTTTGTGACCTACATGAATAAAGATATTTTGATTTTGATGTTTAAAAAATGGTTCGATCGCATGAAAAAATGTTTAAAATGTAAAGGAGAGTATTTTGAAAAGCAATAAACATAATATTTTGGTTTTAACATGTTGTTTTTTTAAGTTACGCAAAACTTATCGCCTACGTATGTATGTAAACGCGAAAAAATAATAATTGTTACCTCATTTACGCAAACCATAATAATATAACAGGTGTTGTTTACAATAATAATAATAAAATGTATATGAAGGTATGGCTCTTGAAAATAACACAAGCTATAATTTATAGAGATACTTATTGTTTTAGTAGTTTACCAAAATACGAGTGTAGTACTAAATGTCACGTACATGAGAATAAGATCTCCCATTTGCGAGCTATTTTGACGTCAGCTGCAATCTGTACGAGTCGGAGGTGGAAATATTTAATTACGATTGTGATTTGGCACACAAGAAGTAAATTACATTCCAAGTTGGTAGGGAACGGGCTAACACTAGTAAGGCCGAGGCTATAAATTTCTCCAACCACATGGGTTAGAAGTCAAACAAGTTAAGAAGTCCGAGATGCCCAACACTTTAATTGGCTGTGCCATAGCCGCTAGCACGTAAGACGGTGTTGCTTTTAATCAACATTTCATCGAAACGCAACGGGTTTCAAATTTTTTATTTTTTTTTTCAAAATTACAATATAGCTGCAACTTTTTATTAAATTCATTCGGCCATTTTGGCCAAAACCCACTATATGTATGCCCGGAGACGGCAATAGACTAGCCCCCTATTACGTGGGACTAAAAATACTTGCAAATTGTGGGTGTGTAATGCACTTCTGAATGAAGATGATGATAAAAGGCTTAAATAAATAAATAAATAAAATGCACCTCTGCCAGCCCCTGCGGAGATATAGGCGTGATATACGTGTGTTTTTTTGTTTTACACACGGTGTCAGTTTCAAGCAAACCTCTTTGAAGTTCTAATTGTATTATTTCCTTTTAATTGTTCTAGAATGGGATATTGTCATGTCTGCCGTTCTTAGCTATGTTCTTATCCAGTTTCATAATGGGAGCAGCTACGGATGTGATCGTCAGCAGAAAATGGCTCAGTGTAACAAATACCAGGAAACTATTCAATTCTATTGGTAACTAGCAGACATCCGCGGCTTCAGCCGCTTGATAAATTATATAAACAAAAACCTTTCTCGGGAACCACTCTATCCATTGGTGAAAACCGCATCAAAATCCGTTGCGTAGTTTTAAAGATCTAAGCATACATACGGACCGCCGGGCGACACTGGAAATACGTTCTGCCTGTAACCAGAGACGCCCGGCAACGGACGTAAGAGAGGACTAAGAAAAAAAAAAGCCTACGTAACTGTTATTAAATTTTTTAACTTGGTTTTTAGGTTTGTGGGGACCTGCAATAGCTTTGATAGGCTTGTCGTATACACCGGAAGGCGATATGACATTCGCAGTGATAATGCTTACTCTTGCAGTCGGCCTAAACTCTGGACAGTATGCTGGTTTCATGGTGAATATCAATTTATAGTTATGATCATGGTGGAGGATTATGTATATTTTTTTATTATTTGAAAGTAAGATGCTGGCATGGTAATAGTAGGTAATATAGTAATGCCCAGAGAGTCATTGAAATCTTGTATTAAAGGCATTTCCTGATATTCTGTACTACCTCAAAGAAATCTTCACATAATTATTAATAAAGTTTGTTATGTCGTAACCATGTGTACATACGTGGCTTTAAACGTGTACTGAGTACATATATTTTATACCTAGATTCAGATACTCCGGCAGTTCGTTTAAAATTCACAAGCCAACTTTATTTACTCTGTAGTCATGTCACAGAACTACAGGCAGAAAATTTCCTTAAAGAATCTCCTTTGAGTAGTATTTCTGTGTTTTTCTCAGTGAATAATTTAATCCCTGCACCTGCTAGTAAATGACGTTTAAAATTACATCTCAGCTGCTCTGAAGTGCATGGAAACGAGTCTGCTTCTTTGAATACATAATATTCATTTAAAAGTTTTATTATTTTTCTGCGTCTCTAGTTTATCACCTTTCTTTCTAAAGTCGTGTCGACTGTAAGTAAGTAGATAGCTCTGTTTTAAATACACTTATAATTTTTAAGTTCACTTGGTCCACACATGGTCACGTACTGCCGTTGCCCTCTTTTTATTGTTGTAACAGAATCATTGTATTAACTGGCGAATAAAAAGAGTGGCCGTGAGTTTTTCTTGCCAGGTTCTTTCCTCACAGGCTCTACCTATTGCCTTGCGAATCTGGCGGTAAATGTAAATGTAGAAGCATTTTCTTTTTTTGACGTTCATAAGTGTTACTTTGTGACCTACGTGAATAAAGATATTTTGATTTGACTTTGAGGACCTAAGTTTAATTCTATTGTTTTCTTACAGTTGGTGCACATCGATCTGGCTCCCAACTTCAGTGCCAATCTAATGGGCATAACCAATTTCTTGGCCAATATCATTTCCATTATTGCGCCTCTATTTTGTGGAGTCATTATTCATGATGAGGTAGGTCTAGAACATAATACTACTCAATAATAGTACCAATCTCATTTTAGTTTGAACAGTTTTTCTAGTATAATTAATTATATTACTGTAGTTCAACAAAACCAACCTAAATTGAACGGTAGAGGCAAATTTTCATTTAAATTTTAAATCTACTAATAAGATTGTCATAATCTACATTCAGAACAGAATTTGAATCCTTATAAATTTTCAACACTTCGCGTCCGCGTCTGTCACAGATTCAATAAAACTAATGAAAACGGCACACTGGTCGTGCGAATGCCACTTCGCCTCTACTTGTATTATTACGTTATGAAAATCGGATTTTACTATTATCTTTTCCAGTGTTAAAATAAATATTTTATGTTTTTATAGAGGGAACCTCGTGAATGGAGGAACGTATTCTTCATTGCGTCTGGAGTGTATTTCTTTACCAATCTTTTCTTTGTTCTGTTTGGTACATCTGTGAGACAACCGTGGAATGAACCTAACGATAATGACGTCGGTAAGGCATTTGTCTAGTTCATGTATTAAATAATACAATTGTGTTCACAACTTTTATTAAATTATAAAACCATACAATTGAAACTAACTAAATATGTACATTACCTGTTTTAAATATTTCAACTAAGATTACATCTAAATTCTAACATGCGTCAAAGAATTCCTCCGCCTCGTCGTCACCGACTGGAAATGTTCCGAAAAGGCTGGCAGCAATGCCACGTTGTATGGCAATGCTTATTTCACAACTTAAGTTTAATTTGTAATATTTTAACATTCACAGAAGTGAAAGAAACCGAAGAGACAGCAGGACGTGTTGAACAAAAACACGAGTATTCGTTATTTATTCTCAAGATATTTAAATAAAAACCTGAACCAATGAGTCTGCTTATTTAATAAAAATAATATAAGTATGTAACTTATGCGTTATTATATTTTTGTATTTCAAAGCCTAAACTAGTCTTAAAATATTAAGATAGAAATTATAAACAGATCACAAAAACTGTCCTAAAAAAAATGTCCTAGGCAGGAGTCGAAGACGCTGGAGCCAACGCTAACCGTACCTAATAGCGCGATCTAGAAATTATGATATGAAGCAAAACTTTAATGTCGTTGGTATTGACCATCGTATATTAGGGGTCAGAGCATTCCCCGAATGGTCGCGATGTCAACAGATTTTGTGATCTGTTTATAATTTATATCTTAATATATTATGCGTTATTATTTTAAAAGACAAAAATATAAAGCCGACTATTATATTGGGATCATTTTTGATGATATTGACGGAAAGAAATACGAGAGCCTGATTTTGACTCAGTTGGTTAACATCAGTACTCATATACGTAGATGAGGTTCTTTTGGATTAAGACACCCTTAAACCTTGGTTCTAGCTATATAGCTGTAACTCGTTTCCAAGTAGATTCTGCTGACATTGCTTCGTTTCGATTTATATTCTAAGTCAAGACAGCTGCAGTGCATATTATACATAATGTAGGATCTATATTATCTAGATACGTCATCTTATATTATACAAAGTACTTGATAAAAATGATGGAATTCATCATTTTTATCATATAAACAGATTAGTAGCTGTTTCTCTATAGTCATTATTTCGAGGGAATGTCGTTTTTATCTATCTACTCGTTTATAAATAAAAATTAATCGCCGTTCGTTTGTCTCACTAAAACCCGGGAACTGCTGGACCGATTTGGTTAATTTTTGACTTGAAATATTCGTGGAGGATCAGGGAAGGTTTAAAAGGTACGAAGTTCGTCGGGACAGTTAGTGACGAATAAATTTACTCAAGCACGAATGAGTTGCAACTCATCCCATCCACATTCCAACAACTGAAACTCCTGCTGACTTACTGAATTTAGTTTTCCCATTAAAATTAAGTCAGTAATAAATAATTAAAAACAAAGTAATGGTAAGCAAGATGTTAAAACTTTTCAAAACATAATAGCATTATTTTCTATGGGTGTAAAGGGGCTTTGGGTGTGAAGGGGCTCTACCAACATCTTTAGGGCCCCAGCGACCTCACCTGTTAGTGGCGCACCTGCTGATCAACGGACGAGACTCGTTAATTTATGGTACCTATGGAGTGGCTTCGGCCCCTACGTGGGTACCAGGTGGTAGAACAGTGTTGGTCCGGGGTGGTACCACCGTGCAGCTGTGCTAAAGCCCCCCAAGTAACCCAGCCCAGGCTGGGTTGCGTTAGGCGTTCAGCAGCTGCACCGCCCGGGCCCGGGGTGATGTATGGTGCAGCAGGCATGGGATCAGTGGAGGCGAAGCGGAGTCTAGTGTGGGAGGTGTGGGTCGATTCACCGGCCAGGGAGACCCTTAGCAACGGCGTTGCCGCGGCCGCCCGCAACAGTCATGGGGCCCGCCTGGGACTAACCACCCCAGGAGGCTGCCCCACATGTTGCGCATAATCCTGATGTGGTAATCGGTGTGGGGTAGCGGCGGCCTTGCATCAGGGGGGTTTGGGAGCCCAGCCCAGTACAGTGTTTTGGTAGGAGCCCCACTGGGTAGTTCCGACCACTGTGTTGTTCACGCTGGCATGAAGGTGTCACCTCCTGCACGTCCTGTACAAACGTCACGACGACTATGGCACTACTCGTCAGCGGATTGGGACGGTGTACGCGATTATTATGCGTCGGTCCCCTGGAGCCAGCGCTGCTTTGTAGGAAAGGCTCCTTCGGATAGCGCTTCTGCGATTGCTGGCGAGATCAGTTTAGGGATGGATTATTAAATCCCTTTCACTGATGTCGCCAGTATCCGCAGAGCCCGTCTCTGGTTCGGGCGAGATTGTGCCAAAGCTGTTCGGCAAAAACAGTCGGTATATCGCGCCTGGATCAGGGCCCGGGCTGTGCGTGACCCAAACCTGGGCCACCTCAAAGCAGCGTACAACCGGGCCACAAAATCCAGCAAGAGGGCCTTTAAGAGAGCGGATGCGCAGCGCGTCGCGCGGCTTGGTAAGGAGCTCACTTCCCATCCCACGGGCAGCCGTGGATTTTGGCAACTGGCCAAAGCCGTGCAATCTAACTTTTGTCAGCCCTCGCTGTCACCGCTGCATTCCCCAGATGGAAAACTGGCTCTCAAAGCCCAAGAAAAAGCGGATATGCTCGCAGACCTCTTTGCGGCTAATTCCCGGGTCGACGACCGTGGCCTGCAGTCCCCCGCCATCGCCAACTGTGGCCACACTATGTCTGATATTGTTATCAGGCAATGTGATGTACGGGCAGTGCTGCGGTCACTCGACACGCGGAAAGGCAGTGGCCCTGACGGCATTCCGGCGGTGCTGCTACGAAAATGTGCAGCTGAGTTGTCTCCAGTATTTACGCGTCTGTACAGCCTGTCATACTCTTCAGGGCTCGTGCCGGAGGTCTGGAAGGAGGCGAACGTACAACCGATCCCCAAGAAAGGGGATCGATCCGATCCAGGCAACTATCGACCCATAGCTATCACCTCAGTCATTTGCAAGGTGCTTGAGCTCCTTATAAATAAGCAGCTCATGCGATACCTAGAGGATCACTCGCTAATCAATGATCGACAATACGGCTTCAGGCCAAAACGATCAACGGTAGATCTTCTGGCATTCGTACCGCATGTCTGGGGTAGGGCTATGGAAAGCACGGCGAGTCCTTGGCTATTAGCCTGGACATCGCCAAAGCTTTCGATAGGGTCTGGCATGCTTCGCTCCTTTCCAAGCTTCCGGCATATGGTCTACCTCCTCAACTGTGCAGCTGGATTGCCAGCTTTTTAAACGAGCGCCGAGTGCGGGTCCTCTGCGATGGCCAGGCTTCTCGCTTCTTGCAAGTGAATACCGGGGTACCGCAGGGGTCCGTACTATCAGCAACTCGCTTTCTTTTGCATATCAATGATATACTATCCCTCGGGAACATTCATTGCTATGCAGATGACAGCACACTGCACGGGAGTTACTCGGTTCGTCCGACGGCGGGGTGATCTGAGATTGAGGAGGAGAGACGACGACTCGTGGCTGTTCTCAACCGTAACCTCGACAGTATCTCTTAATGGGGTACCGAGAACCTGATCGAGTTCAATGCCAGCAAAACACAGGCGTGTGCATTTACTGCGAAGAAATCCCCTTTCCTCCCCTACCCTCTCCTCAGAATGCATTATTACCAATGAAGGACAACCTTGATATCCTTGGCATAGACGTTCGTCGAGAGCTCAATAATAAAAACTACATCGAAAGATGTATAGGGCTAGCTTCGCGGAAACTAGGAATACTGAATAAGGTAAAGAGATTCTTTACACCGGACCAGAGGTGTCTGCTGTACAAGACGCAGATTAGACCCTGCGTCGAATACTGCTCCCACCTCTGGGATGGCTCCGCGAAGTATCTGCTGGACGCTCTCGACGCTATGCAGCGACGGGCTATCCGTATTATAGATTGTCCGGAGGTAACGGGAAGCCTTGAGCCCCTAGCTCAGCGCCGAACAATAGCTTCCTTGGCCGCATTCTACCGTATTTACCACGGCGAGTATTCTGAAGAGCTCTTCAATCTGATCCCACCCTCTTCCTTCCGATCCCGAACAACCCGTGCCGGGCAAAGATTCCACTCCCACACAGTGGATAGCATGTTCGTGAGAACCGAAAGTTTTAAACGTTGGTTTCTCTGCCGAACGATAGTGGCCTGGAACGCCCTGCCTGTGCACGTGTTTCCTCCCACATATAATCCTGGGTTCTTTAAGCGGAACGTGAAGAGGCACATCAGTAGGTCGTCAAGTTGTGGGCCACTCTCTATAGTATTGCGTTATGTGAGAGTGGCTCACAATCGCTAGACGTCGTCACGACTTACCACCTGTCGGGCGCCGTCAATTTGGCGAACCAAAAATAAAAAAAATAAAAATCACAAAAACAAAAGACAATTGTTTCACCTCTAAACGAGGCATTCTCAAGACTGTCTCAGAGAGAACAGCAAAATATGAAGCCAGAACATATTTGCTTTTAAGTATGATTGTGTATATATCGCTAGCGCGATGTAGGATTTGTCAAAAATAACTAACGTGGGTAGAAATATTAAGTTATGCTAACAAAATTCAAAATAGGTATTCAAAAAGATTAAAAAACTACTCTTTATTACATAGAAAACACAGTGTGACACACACAAACCAACAAACAACTACTGTAGCTGTCCGTTCACGAACAAATTAAGCAAAGGAGATGTATGAAAATCAGTTTGTTCGTTGAGTAAGGTATCCCCTTCCCCATCCCTCCTAACTATTTCTAACCTCTTCCAGACACATAGCTTGAACCCTTTCTCACATAACCGCAAAACTTTAAAGGTGTTGTTATTGTTCAAGGAATGACCCGTATCAAGAAGATGTTTAGCGAAGTGGGATATTTCCGGACAACCGTTGCGGAAGGCCGATAAATGCTTTCTGTATCTGACTTCAAAGAACCTGCCAGTCTGCCCTACATACTGCATATTACAACCATCGCAATTTAACAGATAAACTCCTGACTTGTGTGAAACAGAAACTAAATCTTTGCCATTGCATAACTCCCTCAAGGTGTTCTGGGTTCTGAAAGCTGTAAATATATTGTTTTCCCTCATGATCTTAGCCACACTCAGCGATACAGAACCCACGAACGGCAAACAAGCAGTGTACTTCCTAGCCGGTTCCTGAGACGGATGCAATAAACGAAAGCTAATATTTCTACGTTTCTTATTTAACATTGAGTACACCATACCCACGTTATAGCCATTGTAGTGCGCAATATGACAAATTATATTTAATTCATTGTCATATGCCTGTTGATTCAACGGAACTGCTAACAACCTACTCAATAGGCTATGGAAAGTAGCCATCTTGTGTTGCCACGGGTGGTTGGAAGAATAGGGAATAACTGTATCTGTACAAGTTGGCTGCCTGTAAATACCAAACTCGTGAACCCCACCCCTCCTGGAGATTGATAGATCCAGAAAATTAAGAGTAGCCTCTGTTTCCACTTCTAATGAAAATTCAATCCTAGGGTGTACTGAGTTCAGGGTGGAAACCAGAACACCAAGTTGACGCTTTGTACCTGTCCAGCAGATAATCATATCATCCACATATCTAAAATAATATAATATATGCATATTCCCTACTATGTGATTCGTCTCGAAAGAATCCATGAATATATCTGCCATTAAGGGGCTTAGTGGTGAGCCCATAGACAAACCATCTTTTTGTAGGTAAAAACTATTGTTAAATTGGAAGTAATTTTGTGTCATACACAATTTTGTTAGTTTTAAAATTTCTTCAATTTTATTGCAATGAATTCTTTTAATTATTAGTTTGTTCCTTATAGTTTCCAAAACTTCAGTGAAAGGTACGTTTGTGAACAGGCTCTTAACATCCAGAGACACAAGTTGTGCGTTGGAAGGTACTTTGACATTTTTAATTTTATTGATGAGGTCAATACAATTTTTTTATAAAAAATTAGGTTTAAATTCAATAGTTTCTTTGATGAGTGTATTCAAATATCTTGACAAATTGTAAGCAGGGGCCCTCCTATATGCTACCACTGGCCGGACTGGGCAATCCTCTTTATGTATTTTTGGAAGGCCATATAACAACGGGCAACCTGGATTCATGTGTATCAATGTTCTGTACAACGAGGAGTTCTCAGGGAATAAATAAGCAGTGGATTTTATTGAAAGTTTGAGTTCCGCTTCAAAACCTAGAGGTAGGGTTGAAAGTTATATGTTGAAAATCATCAGATAAAATGATGTCATTGACCTTAGCTGTGTAGTCTGTCCGAGGGATCAAAACTACGGTGTTACCCTTATCGGCTTTGCTCAAAACCACTTCATTATCTCTGAGTTTCGTACGAATCGACTTTTGTGCAGCCAATTCGGAGTTAAAAGTACAAGACAAACCAAAAGAATCGATTTTATGTGCTACCAAGGATTTTAACACGATGCCACCCTTATTTCTAACAATTGCGACCTCAGCGTCTACTGCCAATGGTTCCAAAGACTTTTTTTGATTGATTTTGGTATTGAATATTTTAAACCTTTGTTTAAAAGGGACACCTCATTATTATTGAGATGAATATCAGAGAGGTTCCTGATGCTAGGGTAAAAAGTGTGACTCTTTCCACATTAACTACCCTTACACCCGTATTTGCCGACGCCACTATGGAGCGCGCGGTTACCACCCGCTGAAAAACGATGTTTTTGCAACGCATGGCCCTCACGCTCCCCACAGTGCCGCCTGCAAATACGGCGCTTTTTATCATTAAATCAATCCTCTTTCATTCCTATTCTCTAGTAACATTCCATTTCTTCTTTTATTCCTCTCGCACTTTCATACTACCTTTCATTCTTTACTATGGGGCTGTAACCCCAGCTGGTGCTAACGCTCTTTATTTTTTTATTTCAAAATTCAAAACTTTTACATTTTTCTTATATAGGATAGTGGTGAGATTCTTGACCGGAGGGAGCATGTGGTTTGTAATCACACTTTTTACCCTAGGATCAGGAACCTCTCTGATATTCATCTCAATAATAATGAGGTGTCCCTTTTAAACAAAGGTTTAAAATATTCAATACCAAAATCAATCAAAAAAAATCTTTGGAACCATTGGCAGTAGACGCTGAGGTCGCAATTATTAGAAATAAGGGTGACATAGTGTTAAAATTCTTGGTAGCACATAAAATCGATTATGTTGGTTCGTCTTGTACTTTTAACTCCGAATTGGCTGCACAAAAGTCGATCCGTACGAAACTCAGAGATAATGAACTGGTTTTGAGCAAAGCCGATAAGGGTAACACCGTAGTTTTGATCCCTCGGGCAGACTACACAGCTAAGGTCAATGACATCATTTTTTCTTTTTTTTTTTTTTATATTTGATTCGCCAAATTGAAGCCGCCCGCCTGGTGGTAAGTCGTGACGACGTCTAGCGATTGTGGGCTACTCTCACAGCACACATTACTATTGAGAGTAGCCCTCAACTTGACGACCTACTGATGTGCCTCTTCACGCTCCGCTTAAAGAACCCAGGATTATATGTGGGAGGAAACACGTACACAGGCAGGGCATTCCAGGCCACTATCGTTCGGCAGAGAAACGAACGTTTAAAACGTTCGGTTCTCGCGAACATGCTATCCACTGTGTGGGGGTGGCATCTCTACCCGGCACGAGTCGTTCGGGATCGGAAGGAAGAGGGTGGGATCAGATTGAAAAGCTCTTCAGAACACTCGCCGTGGTAAATACGGTAGAATGCGGCCAAGGAAGCTATTGTTCGGCGCTGAACTAGCGGCTCAAGGCTTCCCGTTACCTCCGGACAATCTATAATACGGATAGCCCGTCGCTGCATAGCGTCGAGAGCGTCCAGCAGATACTTCGCGGAACCGTCCCAGAGGTGAGAGCAGTATTCGACGCAGGGTCTAATCTGCGTCTTGTACAGCAGACACCTCTGGTCCGGTGTAAAGAATCTCTTTACTTTATTCAGTATTCCTAGTTTCCGCGAAGCTAGCCCTATACATCTTTCGATGTAGTTTTTATTATTGAGCTCTCGACGAACGTCTATGCCAAGGATATCAAGGTTGTCCTTCATTGGTAATAATGCATTCTGAAGAGAGGGTAGGGGAAGGATAGGGGATTTCTTCGCAGTAAATGCACACGCCTGTGTTTTGCGGGCATTGAACTCGACCAGGTTCTCGGTACCCCATTGAGAGATACTGTCGAGGTTACGGTCGAGATCAGCCACGAGTCGTTGTCTCTCCTCCCCAATCTCAGATCGCCCCGCCGTTGGACGAACCGAGTAACTCCCGTGCAGTGTGCTGTCATCTGCATAGCAATGAATGTTCCCGAGGGATAGCATATCATTGATATGCAGAAGAAAGAGAGTTGGTGATAATACGGACCCCTGCGGTACCCCGGCATTCACTTGCAAGAAGCGAGAAGCCTGGACATCGCAGAGGACCCGCACTCAGCGCTCGTTTAAAAAGCTGGCAATCCAGCTGCACAGTTGAGGAGGTAGACCATATGCCGGAAGCTTGGAAAGGAGCGAAGCATGCCAGACCCTATCGAAGGCTTTGGCGATGTCCAGGCTAATAGCCAAGGACTCGCCGTGCCTTTCCATAGCCCCACCCCAGACATGCGTTACGAATGCCAGAAGATCACCCGTTGATCGCTTTGGCCTGAAGCCGTATTGTCGATCATTGATTAGCGAGTGATCCCCTAGGAATTGCATGAGCTGCTTATTTATAAGGAGCTCAAGCACCTTGCAAATGACTGAGGTGACAGCTATGGGTCGATAGTTGCCTGGATCGGACCGATCCCCTTTCTTGGGGATCGGTTGTACGTTCGCCTCCTTCCAAACCTCCGGCACGAGCCCTGAAGAGTATGACAGGCGGTAGAGACGCGTTAATACTGGAGACAACTCAGCTGCACATTTTCGTAGCACCACCGCCGGAATGCCGTCAGGGCCACTGGCTTTCCGCGTGTCGAGTGACCGCAGCACTGCCCGTACATCACATTGCCTGATAACAATATCAGGCATTGTGTGGCCACAGCCTGGCCATCGCAGAGGACCCGCACTCGGCGCTCGTTTAAAAAGCTGGCAATCCAGCTGCACAGTTGAGGAGGTAGACCATATGCCGGAAGCTTGGAAAGGAGCGAAGCATGCCAGACCCTATCGAAGGCTTTGGCGATGTCCAGGCTAATAGCCAAGGACTCGCCGTGCCTTTCCCTAGCCCCACCCCAGACATGCGTTACTAATGCCAGAAGATCACCCGTTGATCGCTTTGGCCTGAAGCCGTATTGTCGATCATTGATTAGCGAGTGATCCTCTAGGAATTGCATGAGCTGCTTATTTATAAGGAGCTCAAGCACCTTGCAAATGACTGAGGTGACAGCTATGGGTCGATAGTTGCCTGGATCGGACCGATCCCCTTTCTTTGGGATCGGTTGTACGTTCGCCTCCTTCCAGACCTCCGGCACGAGCCCTGAAGAGTATGACAGGCGGTACAGACGCGTTAATACTGGAGACAACTCAGCTGCACCTTTTCGTAGCACCACCGCCGGAATGCCGTCAGGGCCACTGGCTTTCCGCGTGTCGAGTGACCGCAGCACTGCCCGTACATTACATTGCCTGATAACAATATCAGGCATTGTGTGGCCACAGTTGGCGATGGCGGGGGGCTGATGGCCACGGTCGTCGACCCGGGAATTAGCCGCAAAGAGGTCTGCGAGCATATCCGCTTTCTCTTGGGCTTTGTGAGCCAGTGTTCCATCTGGGTAACGCAGCGGTGGCAGCGAGGGCTGACAAAAGTTAGATTGCACGGCTTTGGCCAGTTGCCAGAATCCACGGCTGCCCGTGGGATGGGAAGTGAGCTCCTGACCAAGCCGCGCGACGCACTGGGCATCCGCTCTCTTAAAGGCCCTCTTACTCGATTTTGTGGCCCGGTTGTACGCTGTTTTGAGGTGGCCCACGTTTGGGTCGCGCCCGGCCCGGGCCCTGATCCAGGCGCGATGTGCCGACTGTTTTTGTCGAACAGCTTTGGCACAATCTCGCCCGAACCAGGGACGGGCTCTGCGGATACTGGCGACATCAGTGAAAGGGATGTAATAATCCATCCCTAAACTGATCTCGCCAGCAATAGCAGAAGCACTATCCGAAGGAGCCTTTCCTACAAAGCAGCGCTTTGTAGGAAAGGCGACGACGGTGGTACCCCCCCGGACCAACACTGTTGTACCACCTGATACCCACGTAGGGGCCGAAGCCACTCCATAGGTACCGTAAATTAACGAGCCTCGTCCGTTTATCAGCAGGTGCGCCACTAGCAGGTGAGGTCGCTGGGGCCCTAAAGATGTTGGTAGAGCCCCTTTGCATCTGATGATTTTCAACATATAACTTTCAACCCTACCTCTAGGTTTCAAGCGGAACTTAAATTTTCAATAGAATCCACGGCTTATTTATTCCCTGAGAACTCCTCGTTGTAGAGAATATTGATACGGCCCCTGCTTGGAAGATAACAATTAAAACGACGTAAGACAATTAACGTTACTTTATTGGCAGGGAACCTTTGGTTCACATATACTGTTTACGGAAGTGCCCGGTGCACTTAACTGTGGGTCCACAGGCGACGGCGGTCGGCCGGCCGGATCCGCTGGTGTCCTCCAATTAATCTTGATCTAGCTGGCGAGATGCTCCGGGTCGATGGCCACGGAGCGACGGCGCAGCTTCGGGTTGCTCAGCAATAGTGTTCTTGACCAAATATGGCTTTTCTAAGCCCCAAGGTAGTTCTGGAATTGACACAAGCAACGGATTAGATACCGGCTCCGCACCGCTTGCCGTAGGCCCTACACGCAATCACCGTACAGGTTCCCTAGTTGTCGGACACGCTGCACAATTGGTTCACCAATTTAGGGAACCCCAAAATGACAGTCCTTCTATGGCCGTCTCAATAATACAATATTAAATAATAGTAAATATTCCAGATAGGTGGAATATGACCTAGATGTTTGAATTTACGTTACACAATATAAATTTAGAAAATATAACGGTTTCCCGCTTAAGGCCGCGCCCCAAATGGTACGGCTTCACAATAAAACATGTCGGGTAGATGAATTATCTTAACCCGGATTCTCCTTCGTGATATTCACAAATTAAAATTATAATATTATAGATTACTGCTTAAGGCCGTACGTGAATAGCCCTTAAGAGAATTTTAGGTAGAAATATTGTTAACAATTTATCGTTATATTCGATAGGGCAATGTTAATAGGTCCTAGCATTCCCTACAACATATATATATATATATCTATATATACACAATACATATATAATTATCGAATTTAGGCGTGGAGTAATTTAACTTCACCGTCCTAAATGTTTTCTCATATATTTTGTGGCAAGAAATTCAGCATCGTCTGATTTGGATATTTACTTCGATAAAAGTTTATAAAATAGGTAATTACATTATACGCGATTGAAACTACAATGACCGTGGCTCGAATCACCTCGGAGTCTAAACAACTATAGGTTTCTTAAGTTACTAATAATCTATGAAATAGCTATTTGGTAATATTCTAAGTAGAGATCGCGCGATGGACGTTACCCGTAAGCTATTCTGTTTACAGCACTTATCCCTGATTCGGGAACGGAATTAACTGCACAAGTTTCACCACTATTAAATGATAATATCAATTCAAATCTATTCTATCGAAATTACTCAGTTTATTTTAAATGTTATATTTAATACTTCGTTAACGGTGGTTACGTAAGCTGTGCGTTTATGAGATTTCTATTATGCTAATTTTGTCTCCGTTAACTCTGCGCGAGTTTATATGACCTCGGCTCGGTACATGAGCAGTGCCGAACCCCCTCCGGGCGTCTAGTGACGCGACGATTCCACGTATCGAGGCCCGCGCGCGTCTCGCTATTGGTTAACGGCTCAATCCTTATCTTTTCGATCTTGCCCGACTGATAGAACAATGAACTAAGGAATTTCTCATTGCTTGAACCGGTCTGTTAATATTCTAGTAACTTCTAAACCAGTGATGTCACCAAACGCAAACTGTGTATTGTCGATGTATGCTTATCGTAACAACATTGATACACATCGTTGTTATATGGCCTTCCAAAAATACATAAAGAGGATTGCCCAGTCCGGCCAGTGGTAGCATATAGGGGGGCCCTTGCTTACAATTTGTCAAGATATTTGAATACACTCATCAAAGAAACTTTTTTTTTATATATTTAGCTCGACAAATTGACGCCATCCGCCTGACGGTAAGCTGAGGCGACGTCTGGTAATTGTGAGCGACTCTCACAGTACACAGGAATACTATAGAGAGTGGCCCTCAACTAGACGACCCAGTAATGTGCCTCTTCACGCTTCGCTTAAAGAACCCAGGGTTATATGTTGGAGGAAACACGTGCGCAGGCAGGGCGTTCCAAGACACCATCGTTCGGCAGAGAAACGAACGTTTAAAACGCTCGGTTTTTTCAAAGACGGTTTCCACGGCATGAGAGAGACATCTCTGCCCGCCACGCGTTGTACGGGATCGGAAGAGAGAGGGTGGGATCAGATTGAAGAGCTCTTCAGAACACTCACCGTGGTAAATACGGTAGAACGCGGCCAAGGAAGCAATTGATCGGCGCTGGGCTAGCGGCTCAAGGCTTCCCGATACCTCCGGACAGTCTATAATGCGAACAGCGCATCGCTGCATAGTGTCGAGTGCGTCCAGCAAATACTTCGCGGAGCCGTCCCAGAGGTGAGAGCAGTATTTAACGCATGGTCTAATCTGCGTTTTGTACAGCAGACACCTCTGGTGCGGTGTAAAGAATCGCTTTACCTTGTTCAGTATTCCTAGTTTCCGCGAAGCGAGCCCAATACATCTCTCAATGTATTTTGTGTTATTGAGCTCTCGTTGAACGTCTATGCCAAGGATGTCTAGATTATCCTTCATTGGTAATATTGCATTCTGAATGAAGAGTGGGTAGGAGAAGGAAAGGGGATTTTTTCGCTGTAAATGCACACGCCTGTGTTTTGCGGGAAAACTCGACCAAGTTCTCGGCACCCCATTGGGAGATACTGTCGAGGTTTCGGTCGAGATCAGCTACGAGATGTCGTCTCTCCTCCTCTAACACAGATCGCCCTGCCGTTGGACGAACCGTGTAACTCCCATGCAATGTGCTGTCATCTGCAGAGCAATGAATGTTCCCGAGGGAAAGCATATCATTGATATGCAGAAGAAAGAGAGTTGGTGACAGTACAGACCCCCGCGGTATCCCGGCATTCCCTTGCAAGAAGCGAGAAGCCTAGCCATCGCAGAGGACCCGCACTCGGCACTCGTATAAAAAACTGGCAATCCAGCTGCACAGTTGAGGAGGTAGACCATATGCCGGAAGCTTGGAAAGGAGCGAAGCATGCCAGACCCTATCGAAAGCTTTGGCGATGTCCAGGCTAATAGCCAAGGACTCGCCGAACTTTTCCATAGCCTCACCCCAAACATGCGTGACGAATGCCAGGAGGTCACCCGTTGATCGTTTTGACCTGAAGCCATATTGCCGATCATTGATTAGCGAGTGATCGTCCAGGTATTGCATGAGCTGCTTATTGATAAGGAGCTCGAGCAACTTGCAAACGATTGAGGTGTCAGCTATGGGTCGATAGTTGCTGGATCGGATCGATCCCCTTTCTTGAGGATCGGTTGTACGTTCGCCTCCTTCCAGACCTCCGACACGAGGCCTGTAGAGTATGACAGGCGGTACAGACGCATTAATACTGGAGACAACTCAGCAGCACATTTTCGTAGCACCACCGCTGGAATGCCGTTAGGGCCACTGGCTTTCCGCGTGTCGAGTGACCGCAGCACTGCCCGTACATCACATTGTCTGATTACAATATCAGGCATAGTGTGGCCACAGTTGGCGATGGCGAGGGGCTGCAGGCCACGGTCATCGCCACGGGAATTAGCCGCAGAAAGGTCTGCAATCATGTCCGCCTTCTCTTAGGCTTTGTGAGCCAGTGATCCATCAGGAAAACGCAGTGGTGGCAGCGAGGGTTGGCAAAAATTTGACTGTTCACGGCTAACCGTGGGATGGGATGTGAGCTCCTGACCAAGCCGCGCGACGCGCTGGGCATCCGCTCTCTTGAAGGCCCTCTTGCTGAACCTAGTGGCCCTATTGTACGCTGCTTTGAGTCGGTTCACGTTCGGGTCACGTGCCGCCCGAGCCCTGACCCAGGCGCGATATGCCGACTGTTTTTCTGGACAGCCTCGGCACATTCACGCCCGAACCAGGGGCGACCTTTGCGGATGCTGGCGACATCAGTGAAAGGGATATAGGAGAGAGTGAATGCATGGGCGGTTCGTCCCGCATGATCGGTCATAAGGGACCCCAGCCACTCAACGTGATGACCGTTAAAGTCCCCCAGGAAAACCAGGTCAGCATTCGCGAACCGCACCGGCGCATCGTCAGCCATTTCGCTGAGGTATTCGAAAAGCCTTGTTATCCCAGTGTCCCCTGTGTGGGAGCGGTAGACGCACACGTAGATCTGACTCATAGAGCCATGATCCACGTCCAGCCAAAGGACGGAGTAGGAGGGGTTCTCTAGACAGCGCAACCGGCGGCAGCAAACATCCGACCTAACGAATACGCACACTCCGGCTTTGTCGCGGAATTGTTCCTCAATGACATAACTCGGGTAACAGAGGTAAGACGTGTCGTCAGGGCGGCGTATCTGTGTCTCTGTTAGGAACATCACAGAAGGCCGTGCCGTCTCTAGGTGATGGTGGACGGTATCGAGATTTGCATGGAGTTCGCGGATATTCGCGAACTCCACCTCAAAAGAAATCAACTTTGTGGGGTTTCTAGAGGCCGCTGTGTAACGTTTATTACGTTGTTGCACTGTCATAGTGAGATATGGGGAAGCGTGAAGACAGGGCGTTATTTGGTGCGGCAGTGAGTGACAAAGTGCAGAGGCTAGCTTCGTCTAGAACCGTGTGGCTAGGTCGGAGCCGACCCGCCGGACGGAAGGGCTCCCAAACCCCCCCGATGCAAAGCCGCCGCTACCCCACACCGGTTACCACCCGGAGCGGCGACCCCACATCAGGATTATGCGCAACATGTGGGGCAGCCTTCTGGGGTGGTTGGTCCCAGGCGGACCCCATGACTATGTTGCGGGCGACCGCGGCAACGCCGTTGCTAAGGGTCTCCCTGGCCGGCGAATCGACCCACACCACCCACACTAGACTCCGCTTCGCCCCCACTGGACCCATGCCTGCCGCACCATACATCGCCCCGGGCCCGGGCCGTGCAGCTGCTGAACGCCTAAAGCAACCCAGCCTGGGCTGGGTTACTTGGGGGGCTTTAGCACAGCTGCACGGTGGTACCCCCCGGACCAACACTGTTGTACCACCTGGTATCTACGTAGGGGCCGAAGCCACCACATGGGTGCTGTAATATACGAACCTTGTCCGTTAATCAGCAGGTGCACCACTAGCAGGTGAGGTCGCTGGGGCCCGATAGATGTAAGAAGGGCCCCTTTGCACCCAAAACTATTGAATTTAAACCTAAATTTTCATAAAAAAATAGTATTGACCTCATCGATAAAATTAAAAATGTCAAACTACCTTCCAACGCTCAACTTGTGTCTCTGGATGTTAAGAGCCTGTTCACGAACGTATCTTTCACTAAAGTTTTGGAAATTATAAAGAAGAAGAGATATTTTAAAACTAACAAAATTGTGTATGACACAAAATTACTTCCAATTTAACAATAGTTTTTACCTACAAAAAGATGGTTTGTCTATGGGCTCACCACTAAGCCCCTTAATGGCAGATATATTCATGGATTCTTTCGAGACGAATCACATAGTAGGGAATATGCATATATTATATTATTTTAGATATGTGGATGATATTATTATCTGCTGGACAGGTACAAAGCGTCAACTTGGTGTTCTGGTTTCGACCCTGAACTCAGTACACCCTAGGATTGAATTTTCATTAGAAGTGGAAACAGAGGCTACTCTTAATTTTCTGGATCTATCAATCTCTAGGAGGGGTGGGGTTCTTGAGTTTGGTATTTACAGGCAGCCAACTTGTACAGATACAGTTATTCCCTATTCTTCCAACCACCCGTGGCAACACAATATGGCTACTTTCCATAGCCTATTGAGTAGGTTGTTAACAGTGCCGTTGAATCAACAGGCATATGACAATGAATTAAATATAATTTCTCATATTGCGCACTACAATGGCTATAATGTAGGTATGGTGTACCCAATGTTAAATAAGAAACGTAGAAATATTAGCTTTCGTTTATTGCATCCATTTCAGGAACCGGCTAGGAAGTACACTGCTTGTTTGCCGTTCGTGGGTTCTGTATCGCTGAGTGTGGCTAAGATCATGAGGGAAAACCATATATTTACAGCTTTTAGAACCCAGAACACCTTGAGGGAGTTATGTAATGGCAAAGATTTGGTTTCTGTTTCACACAAGTCAGGAGTTTATCTGTTAAATTGCGATGATTGTAATATGCAGAATGTAGGGCAGACTGGCAGGTCCTTTGAAGTCAGATACAGAGAGCATTTATCGGCCTTCCGCAACGGTTGTCCGGAAAGATCCCACTTCGCTAAACATCTTCTTGATACGGGTCCTTCCTTGAACAATAACAACACCTTTAAAGTTTTGCGATTATGTGAGAAAGGGTTCAAGCTATGTGTCTGGGAGAGGTTAGAAATAGTTAGGAAGGATGGGGATACCTTACTCAACGAACAGACTGATTTTCATACATCTCCTTTGCTTAATTTGTTCGTGAGCGGACAGGTTACAGTAGTTGTTTGTTGGCTTGTGTGTGTCACACTGTGTTTTCTATGTAATAAAGAGTAGTTTTTTAATCTTTTTAATACCTATTTTGAATTTTGTTGGAATAACTTAATATTTCTACCCACGTTAGTTATTTTTGACAAATCCTACATCGCGCTAGCGATATATACACATTCATACTTAAAAGCAAATATGTTCTGGCTTCATATTTTGTGTTCTCTCTGAGACAGTCTTGAGAATGCCTCGTTTTGAGGTGAAACAATTGTCGACGTTTTATTGTCTTTTGTTTTTGTGAAAATAATGCTATTATGTTTTGAAAAGTTTTAACATCTTACTTACCATTACTTTGTCATGGATTTTCGCCAGGTAACGCCTGTTTCTATCCAATATTTGAGATCAGTTAGCATAACTATCCAGGCCAAATTATATATAAAGTTCTTCAAGCTCGACAAAACAGCAAGCCAGAACCTCTGGTTTAATCAAAAATGTAAACGTTTTGGTGTGTTTCCGAGGTATATATGCCTGCGAACAAACAGTAATTCAGCGTCGGCCAAAATTTCTATTGAAAAAGCAAAATCAGTGTGTTTAAATTCTGAAATAAGGAGTATGTTTAGGGTGAGGGATAATTTTAAGTTACATTTTAAAGTGTTACACTCTGAATTGTCCTTCAGTCTACACAGAATAGAATTTGATTTGTTAGATCAGAGAGCACGAGATTTGGCTTCAAAATTTATTCATAAGAAATTTTTAATTCAATCAAAAAAAATATTTAATTTAAGGATGGATAGTGGTGAGATTCTTGACCGGAGGGAGCATGTGGTTTGTAATCACACTTTTTACCCTAGGATCAGGAACCTCTCTGATATTCATCTCAATAATAATGAGGTGTCCCTTTTAAACAAAGGTTTAAAATATTCAATACCAAAATCAATCAATAAAAATCTTTGGAACCATTGGCAGTAGACGCTGAGGTCGCAATTATTAGAAATAAGGGTGACATAGTGTTAAAATCCTTGGTAGCACATAAAATCGATTCTGTTGGTTTGTCTTGTACGAAAGTGACAAAGGGTTCAAGCTATGTGTCTGGGAGAGGTTAGAAATAGTTAGGAGGGATGGGGATACCTTACTCAACGAAAAGACTGATTTTCATACATCTCCTTTGCTTAATTTGTTCGTGAACGGACTGCTACAGTAGTTGTTTGTTGATTTGTGTGTGTCACACTGTTTTCTATGTAATAAAGAGTAGTTTTTTAATATTTTTGAATACCTATTTTGAATTTTGTTAGCATAACTTAATATATCTACCCACGTTAGTTATTTTTGACAAATTCTACATCGCGCTAGCGATATTTACACATTCATACTTAAAAGCAAATAATGTTCATAGGCTTCATTTTGCTGTTCTCTCTGAGACAGTCTTGAGAATGCCTCGTTTAGAGGTGAAACAATTGTCGACGTTTTATTGTCTTTTGTTTTTGTGAAAATAATGCTATTATGTTTTAAAAAGTTTTAACATCTTACTTACCATTACTTTGTCATGGATTTTCGCCAGGTAACGCCTGTTTTTATCCAATAATTAAAGTTAGTTTTGGCCACACTGGCACCAATCTAAACTAGATACCAAATACATAAATCACAAACTCCACAAGACCATGAAACGATATTTCACTAGACCGTAGATAGCTAGCAGAAGTTCCAGCCTTTATATAATACTACATGACATGTGATGAATACAAAGCTTAAAAAAATAAAAAAGGACATTTTAAGCCACGCTTTTGTCACCACTATACAACTTGTTCTATTGCTATTACAGCAATATACTTTTAATAAAGTTCATCCACTGCAATATCATTAGAAAAACGCGGAACTTCATAAAGCAGCACTTTGAATTCATAACATTGTAAAAAATTAAGACTATTGTGCAACTATTTTTGCTTTAATAACCCCGGGGACTTTAATTAAAAGTAAAACAGGGTTCTTTGTCTTGCAGTTTCTCCTAACTATGCAGCTACGTTAATGGGGTAATCAACCAGCTCTTTTTTTGTTAGTAAACTATTTTAACATTGTTCGCTATCTTGTTAAACTGATATTCTATCTTACCACGCTGATAATTAGCCATTAACCTATAACTGCTTCGGTGGCGTGGTTGGTAGTGTATCGGCTTTCGACTCCGGAGTCTCTTATTTATTTATTTATAACTGCTATGAATATATTTAATAACATTTGAAACCACCTTTGTTAGGTCACGTGCTTATCATATACAGGGTGTTACATAAAGGTTATATCAACCTGAATACACCCCCATCAGCTGATCGTCCAGTACACGTTTCGATATGTGTCGACCGCCAAACAAGAAAAAAAAGTTAAATATGCGTTATCAAAACAAACGTGTCTCAACACTAGTGCTTGACGTACCTACTAATAGACAATGATCGCGTGGTACGTATGGCGGTGGCGCGGCGTCGTCGCTCGAGACGGTGGCGGCGTCCTTTGTCGGTGTACTGACCTGTGACCTGACTGTGAATTTTAAATAAAATACTCCTTCCAGGAGAGAGAGAGAAGGTTTTTCACAGGCGCGCATTATTTGTACTACATACTTGATGTCAATGACCGAATCAGCAGATTTTAGCTAGTGTTGTTCAAACAAGAGTATTTTATTCGGTAATAAGGTTTATTTTTGGATGTTTTTTTTCTTGTTGTTTGGCGGTCGACACATATCGAAAGGGGTTCTAGTCGATCAGCTGATGGGGGTATCTTCGGGTTGATATAACCCTTATGTAACATCCTATATAATTATGCATTTACTTACTCATACACCATTTTAAAACGTATTTTTAAGTCGCAACAGAATACGGGAGAATTATATAACTTAACCGTTGTATCTAATCTGAAACAAGATCAAAGACGCCCGCAGCAATGGACATAGGAGCGGCAGCGGTCTCGTGGAATTAAAAATCTGGAAGATGATAAAGTTTATTTTTATTCTTCTTCAATGAATATTTTTATTTCAAGTAACAAGATTCATTGGGTTACTTTGTTTGCTTATTTTGATACGTTTTTTGTTCATATGCCAATGTGATCACGATGGATTTTGTATGTTTATGAAACTGTTAATGATAGTTCAAATCCGAATCAAGACTTACATTTTTGCTATTAATGTTGTAAAATATTAAAATATAATCGAATTTGAAATATTTTACACTTAACCTTACGTACACGCCAACTTGATGTAACTGAAGATAAATAGAAATAACAGTTTATTGTTCTCCAATCGGTTGAACAGAAAGTATTGTTACAAGTTGTATAATAAAGACCGTGTACAACTAACCATTTATGTTAATTAGTGGTAGTAATTACTGAGCGACAGACGCTGGAAAACAAAATTATTCTGTGAAAAAAATAGGTATTTGGTTACAATTTCAGCAAATTTACAAGGAAACCCGTCTTTCAAAATGGACATGTGTCAATACCCGAAATAAATCTTTGTAAGTATTCAACAACACTTTAAAAAAGAACATTTATTATGCAACAATAGCTCTATGTTACGAGTATACTTATTTGCTGAACAAAAAAAATGTAAATTAAATTCTGTTTAACTATTTAATGAACTGGAACCTTTTCCAGTTCATTAAATAGTTTAAACTCGTTAAACTCGTTTAAACTTGTTTTTAGTTTACTTTTATAAAAATTGGTATTGAATTAACATTTATATATCTATATATATATATATATATATACTAACTACAATTTTATATGAATGACTACATAGTGATATGATAGAATTGTAACCTCCTAGTTGGTGATAAGTTGGAAATCGTTTAAAATAAAACCTTGATTTGTCACAAAATCATATTTTCATAAGCCAGCTGAAACATGGCAGTCGAGCAGATATTCTCCAGCATTGATGGTGATGGTAGGCGGGATCGCCACCCGTCGTCCTTACAGAAGCAAGCTAGAAGGGTTGCGTGCTGCGGGGCCTTTGCCCCATAGCACGCAACCAGATTCACTCACTGACGCGGGATAAAACCCAACCCCAACGACGCGGGATTCTCATCCTGACCCAACCCCCGCAGAGACCACAGGAGTGGTTAAAGTCCGCCGGGCGCCACTGGAAATACGTTCTGCTTGTAACCACGCCCGGGCAATGGACGTTAGAGCGGCCGCGGCCTTGGGCCGCGAAACTAAAAAAAAAAAAAGAGGTGTGCACATGCTCATTGTTTAAATTTTATTTGAGGAGCGCTCGTGTCTTTCGGGCTGCAACCAGAGTCGTTAGGGCTTTATGGTGCGCGTCACTTTTTTTTAATAAATTGTTTGTTTATTTATTTTGCAAAACATTTACAGTATCATTACAGAATAATCCCAATAGAACACTGCAAGTAAAATCATCATCATCATCATCATCATCAGCCCACATCAGTCCACTGCTGGACATAGGCCTCTCCAATGACATGCCACACCCTCCGATCTTGGGTCAATTTCATCCACCCAACGCCCGCTATACGACTAATGTCGTCGCTCCATCGAGCCTCTAGGTGTCCCACGCTACGCTGGCCGATTCGCAGTCTCCACTCCAGAACCTGCTTGGTCCAACGGTTATTGGTTCTGCGACAGATATGACTGGTCCATTGCCACTTTAGCTTGCATATGCGCTGGGCTATGTCGGTGACACCAGTTCTCTGACGGATTACCTCGTTGCGAATGCAATCCCTCAGAGACACTCCAAGAACCTGCCGCACCGTGTGGATATGGTCTAGAGTGCTGAACCCGCTTCGAAACCCAGCCTGCTCAGGTGGCTGAAACTCGTCGAATCTCCGTGCAAGACGATTCGTGACAACTCTCGAAAACAGCTTATAGATGTGGCTCAGAAGCGATATTGGTCGATAGTTCTTCAAAAGGGTTTTGTCCCCTTTTTTGAAGAACAGGACGACAACACTTCTGAGCCATGCCTTCGGAGTTTTGCCGTTAAAGAGGACGGCATTAAACAATTCTTGGACCTCTCTTAGTATTGGGATACCACCAGCTTTTAAGAGCTCTGTTGTAATACCATCCTCCCCAGCTGCTCTCCCATTTTTAAGCTGCCTAAGAGCCATGACGATCTCGTCTAAAATCTTAGTAGCTCTCTCTCAAAACATTTTATTTGCATATTTTGTTATCAGGGTGGGTGGTATTGCACATTAATATGCAGATTCGCACAAGGACTGGGTCAAGGATGTATTGTGCCCAGTATGCACACATTTCTCGGGAAAAGGACACCACTTCACGAACGAGCTAGATTGAGTACTTTTGTATATGGAGGTATGTAAAACATATTAAGAAATTCAGTCTTATAAATAATAAAATATAATACAATGGCTTTCGTTTTTATGTGCATAGATGATGATACTACCTTATATGTTTCAGGTCAAGCTTTTGGTATAGTTTTGTCACTGTCACTGACCGGTTTCATATCCGCATCAGTTATGGGCTGGCCTGGACTATTCCGATTCTATGGAATAATTTCAGGCATTATGTCTGTGATCATTTGGTTTTCAGTTTACGATACACCAGCGAAACATCCAAAAATTTCTGAACGTGAGAGAAAATCCATTGAAGATGATGTGGGAACTAAAGAAAAGGTTACTCCCAGTGTGATAAATTTTGTTAATTATAATGATAATGTTTCTTCATTTTCGACGATACTTGATGTCATACCTGTTCTTTTTTAGGTATTATCAGTTCCGTGGCTAAAAATACTAAGACATAAAGGTGTGTACGCTGTAATATTTGCACAACTTGGTACCATATGGGGAAACTTTATTCTATACACAGAAATACCAGTATATTTTGACAAAGTAAAGAAATTAAACATCAAAACGGTAATATATATAAAGTTAATTTTAAAACAAGTATGAATGATGATATTATTATATATGTTATTATGAAGCTTCATTATTATGTGCCCACAGAACGGATTGCTGAGTGCTTTGCCATTTTGCGTTATGTGGTTCTTTGGTTTTATATTTAGTTGGTTCACCGACTAGTTGATCATAAATAATGTATGTAGTGTTACCAACGCAAGGAAAATTGCCAATTCATTGGGTAGGTGTGCTATTAATTAATTAATTTGAACTATAAATTAAAAAGTAAATGATAATAATATAATATTAAAGTAAATGACATGTGTCGTTTTCAGGGTACGTGCCAGCCGGTATTTTAATGATAATCTTAGCTTATTGGTGGCGATTGGTGCATTTAAGATATCTGCTTATTGTGGATTCGTAGTATGTACTTTATTTTTTATTATATTTAGTAAAGTTCTTAACAGATTTTTGATTTGACGTTTAATATTACTAATTCAATATCCTGGATTTCTACACTAATAATAATATATATAGTGACAAAGCACAGTAAATAAAATTAATTTCATACAAACTTTATAAAACTTTCAGGTTAGCCCTATCGATATATGCCCAAACTATGCTGGTACGACAATAAGTCTGGGCAATTTTGTAGTCAATTTGTTCACTTCTGCGTCGCCATTAATTATTGGCTCTATTTTGACTGATATCGTAAGTAAAGAATATTTTTACCTAAGCATTATCATAAAATAATTAAGCTCGACTTAGTTGCACATTCTTTAAAGGTGTTGACACTGACAAAACGCCAAACCTAAATAGAGTTATCGTCTAGTGTTGCCAACAACTCTTTCAAAATTCCTTAAAAAAGGATCCGCATATTCCGTCAAAAATCGTTTAAGTGCATTTATTTTTTCGAAACTAACAAAGTAAACAGGTGTGAAGCTGGCAGCCAATTTTAGCAGCCTATAATCCGACTAAATTAAGATGGTCATTTTTGTGAAGTTAGCAGCCTTCGTTATTTTTAAACGATATTCTTATGTTGTTGTACAATTTATCTATCAAACTATTTAAGCGATTGCTAAAGCATCAAATAGGATCATTTTGCAAGCGATAATTTCGTAAAATGTACATTATAGGAATTTTTCCAGAGTTAACTGATCATGGCTGCTGGTGTTGTTAGCATACTAAACCCCCATTTATTTGGATGTTATAGGCCTAAAATCATTACACAGGTATATGTCGCATCGAATAGATTTATTTTCAAGGCGGCAGTTTGATATCTTGACTCAGATATAGTACTTCGAAATGCATCTTAAAATTTTCAATACTTGTTTATTCAGAGTTAATTGATCATGGCTGCTGGTGTTGTTAGCATACTAAACCCCATTTTTTAGGATGATTTAGGCATAAAATCATTAGATAGGTATATATCGCATCGAATAAATGTACTTTCACGGCGGCAGTTTGATATCTTGACCCAGATATAGTGATTTGAAATGCATGTTCAAATTATCAGTGCTTGTGACAACCCCTTATCCCCAGTTCATGGTCATAAAATTGTTATAATAGCATAGATTATTACATAAAGCGTATTTAAGAACTAGTTTGGTTGCAGCAGTTTAACTGCTTAACCATCAAATGGACCACTGAATTGAGAAATTTACTGAAAAAGTTAACTATACAATGGTTGCTAGTAATTTTTAACACCTGTTCCCCGCTTTTATGTATATTTAAGGCATAAAATCATTAGACAAGTATATGTCGCATCGAATAGATGTATTTTCAAGGCGGCAGTTTGATATCTTGACCCAGATATAGTGCTTCAAAATGCGTCTTAAAAATTTTCAATACTTGTTTATTCAGAGTTAATTGATCAAGGCTGCTGGTGCTGTTAGCATACTAAACCCCATTTATTGGGATGTTTTAGGCATAAAATCATTAGATAGGTATATGTCGCATCGAATAGATGTATTTTCAAGGCGGCAGTTTGATATTTTGACCCAGATATAGAGCTTCGAAGTGCATCTTAAAAAATTTCAATTCTTCATTGTTTTAAGTGCTTGTGACAACCCCTTATCCCAATTTTATGGTGATAAAATTGATAAACTAGGTAGATAGATTATTACATAAAGCGTACTTATAGACTAGTTTGGTTGCGGCAGTTTAACTGCTTATTCATCAAATGGACCGTGAAATGAGAAATTCACTGAAAAAGTTAACCATACAAAGGTTCCTAGTAATTTTTGACACCTATTACCCGCTTTTATGTATATTTAAAGCATTAAATAAGAAGAACAACAAACAGAGCAAATAACGAGATCATTTCAAAGATGGCAGTTTCATAATATAACCCTAAAACCAACAGACGAATTAAAGCTGATTTTTCAGAGTTAATTGATCATGGCTGCTGGTGTTGTTAGCATACTAAACCCCATTTATTTGGATATTTTAGGCAAAAAATCATTAAATAGGTATATGTCGCATCGAATAGATGTATTTTCAAGGCGGCAGTTTGATATCAAGACCCAGATATAGTGTTTCGAAAAGCGTCTTAAAAAATTTCAATACTTGTTTATTCAGAGTTAATTGATCATGGCTGCTGGTGCTGTTAGTATACTTAACCCCATTTATTTGAATATTTTAGGCATAAAATCATTAGACAAGTATATGTCACATCGAATAGATGTATTTTCAAGGCGGCAATTTGATATCTTGACCCAGATGTAGTGCTTCGAAATGCGTCTTAAAAATTTTCAATACTTGTTTATTCATAGTTAATTGATCAAGGCTGCTGGTGCTGCACTAAACCCTATTCATTGGGATGTTTTAGGCATAAAATCATTAGATAGGTATATGTCGCATCGAATAGATGTATTTTCAAGGCAGCAGTTTGATATCAAGACCCAGATTTAGTGCTTCGAAATGCGTTTTAAAAATTTTCAATACTTGTTATTCAGCTGTTCTCTTTGAGACAGTCTTGATAAAGCCTCGTTTAGAGGCGAAACAATTGTCGACGTTTTGTTGTCTTTTAACTTTGCGAAAAATAATGCTATTATATACATATTTAAAAAGTTTTTAACATCTAACTTACCATTACTTTGTTTATTCAGAGTTAATTGATCATGGCTGCTGGTGCTGTTAGTATACTTAACCCCATTTATTTGGATATTTTAGGCATAAAATCATTAGACAGATATATGTCACATCGAATAGATGTATTTTCAAGGCGGCAGTTTGATATCTTGACCCAGATGTAGTGCTTCGAAATGCGGCTTAAAAATTTGAATACGTGTTTATTCAGAGTTAATTGATCATGGCTGCTGGTGCTGTTAGCATACTAAACCCCAATTATTGGGATGTTTTAGGCATAAATCATTAGACAAGTATATGTCACATCGAATAGATGTATTTTCAAGGCGGCAGTTTGATATCTTGACCCAGATGTAGTGCTTCGAAATGCGTCTTAAAAATTTGAATACTTGTTTATTCAGAGTTAATTGATCATGGCTGCTGGTGCTGTTAGCATACTAAACCCCATTTATTAGAATTTTTAGGCAAAAAATCATTAAATAGATATATGTGGCTTTGAATAAGTATAATTTCAAGGCGGCAGTTTGATATCTTGACCCAGATATAGTGCTTCGAAATGCATGTTAAAATTTTAAATTTCAGTGCTTGTGACAACCTCATATCCCCATTTTATGGTGATAAAATTGATAAACTAGGATAGATTATTACATAAAGCGTACTTATGGACTAGTTTGGTTGCGGCAGTTTAACTACTTAACCATCGAATGGACCACTGAAATGAGAAATTGACTGAAAAAGTTAACCATACAATGGTTGTTAGTAATTTTTGACACCTGTTCCCAGCTTGTATGTATGTTTAAGGCATTAAATAGGTAGAAGACGCATTTCGAAGCACTATATCTGGGTCTTGAATTCAAACTGCCGCCTTGAAAATACATCTATTTGATGCGACATATACCTATCTAATGATTTTATGCCTAAAACATCCCAATAAATGGGGTTTAGTATGCTAACAGCATAAGCAGCCATGATCAATTAACTCTGAATAAACAAGTATTGAAAATTTTAAAGACGCATTTCGAAGCACTATATCTGGATCAAGATATCAAACTGCCGCCTGTAAAATACATCTATTTGATGCGACATATACCTACCTAATGATTTTTTGCCTAAAACATCCCAATAAATGGGGTTTAGTATGCTAACAGCACCAGCAGCCATGATCAATTAACTCTAAATAAACAAGTACTGAAAATTTTAAGAGGCATTTCGAAGCATTATATCTGGGTCAAGATATCAAACTGCCGCCTTAAAAATACATCTATTCGATGCGACATATACCTGTCTAATGATGTTATGCCTAAAATATCCAAATAAATGGGGTTAAGTATACTAACAGCACCAGCAGCCATGATCAATTAACTCTGAAAAATCACCTTTTGTTCGTCTGTTGGTTTCAGGGTTATAATATTAAACTGCCACCTTTTAAGTGGGCTCATTTTTTGCTCTATTTGTTGGTCTGCCTATTTAATGCCTTAAACATACATAAAAGCGGGGAACAGGTGTCAGAAAATACTAGCAACCATTGTATAGTCAACTTTTTCAGTCAATTCCCCATTTCAGTGGTCCATTTGATGGTTAAACAGATAAACTGCCGCAACCAAACTAGTCAATTAGTACGCTTTATGTAATCATCTATCCCATTATAACAATATTAATACCATAAAATGGGGATAAGGGGTTGTCACAAGCACTGAAAAGAAGCAAGAATTGAAAATTTTAACGTGCATTTCGAAGCACTATATCTGGGTCAAGATATCAAACTGCCGCCTTAAAATTATAACTATTCGATGTGACATATATTTGTATAATGATTTTATGCCTAAAATATCCAAATAAATGGGGTTAAGTATGCTCACAGCACCAGCAGCCATGATCAATTAACTCTGAATAAACAAGTATTGAAAATTTTTAAGACGCATTTCGAAGCACTATTTCTGGGTCAAGATATCAAACTGCCGCCTTGAAAATACATTTATTCAATGCGACATATACCTATCTAATGATTTTATGCCTAAAACATACCAATAAATGGGGTTTAGTATGCTAACAGCACCAGCAGCCATGATCAATTAACTCTGAATAAACAAGTATTGAATATATTTAGGAGGCATTTCGCATCACTATATCTGGGTCAAGATATCAAACTGCCGCCTTGAAATCATACCTATTCGATGTGACATATACCTATCTAATGATTGTTTGTCCAAAACATCCAAATAAATGGGGTTTAGTATGCTAACAACACCAGCAACCATGATCAATTAACTCCGGAAGAATTCCTAAAATGGACATTGCATTTTACGAAATTATCACTTGCAAATGATCCTAATTGATGCTTTAGCAATCGCTTAAATAGTTTGATAGATAAATTGTACAACAACATAAGAAAATCATTTAAAAATAAGGAAGGCTGCTAACTTCACAAAAATTACCATCTTAATTTAGTCGCATTATAGGCTGCCAGCTTCACACCGGTCAAAGCTAATGGCTACGTTAGTTCTCTTTTTTGTTTTTTGATCGTCGTCAGATCTAACGGGAAATCCGTCAAGTTGGCAAACCTCCCAACGTCTTACAAAAACGGATGTCTCTTCAGTAAGTACCTTAATTATCATAAAATTCATGAAATACTCGTACATTACGTAACTTTACAGGAAGACATTCATAGGAAGAAATTAGACAGTGTATTAAAATATCTTTTTAATACCTCGTATAATATTATAAAGTGTAATATAAAACCTTTCGCTAGAAAGCGAAACCGGTCAAGTTAAATCCTGGATAATAAATTAGTGGAACAGTGTTTGTTTATCATAATAAGTTCCACCAAGTAAAAATGTATTGAAAGCTGGGAAATCCTAATTCAATAAAATTTCAAAAACAATCGTTTATCTCGCTTTAGTGTAAATTCGTATGTAAATGGATTTAACATTGCAACAATTAGTATAAATTAGTCGTTAGGATACCTTTATAACAAGAATTCTAAAACTGTTGCTAGACATTACATTCCAATGTCTCCGACGATAACCTACTTGATGTGTATTTTTTACCAAAATTGCATGAATTATTTTACCCGAGCAAAATTCAATGTAACACTTTGCTATATTACATATTAATAGGTATTTCTAAACTAATATATTAGAAGTTTGTGAGGTTGATAGATGTTATCTCAGGATCTACTGAACTGTTTTATCCCATTTTATGCTACTCTTTATACCAATAATGAGTTCCTGTGTAAATTTGGAAGCTCTACCAAGCGGTCGGAGCCGCCATCACCTTTTACATAAACATAGGCTTATTATAGTTCACGTACTAATACCGCAGAATAGAGAAATACTATAAGGAGAAATACTATGAGGATGTCTAACAGGTTCTAGGCTAGAGGGTACGTGACAGGTTCGAGTTACTTCCTTGATGGTTTCCACTGAAACTGTCATCACACGGAAACTACCTTGTCTTATTGATTGGAATTTCATCAGTCTTTCTTTATGAGTTTTTGTTGGGCATTGATGAGCATTAGGCTATCATTATGATAGTAGGTACACATACATAAAATCATCTCTGTTTCCTCAAAGCGGACTATGCTGCAATTAACACTAGACTCTGAACTTTGTGTGGACACTTTCTACGATATTCTTTATGGTATAATTAAATCACATGTTCCACTAATTCAATCTAAAGTTTCACGATTCCCTGTCTGGGTTACACCAGCGTTGATTCGCATTTTTAAACAAAAAGAACGAGCTTGGGAGAATGGAAAAATACGGCAATGCCAGCGATTACGAGGAATTTTCTGATCATCGTCGTAGATTCAAAACTGCTTCAGATAAACAATTTAAATTATATATTAACTCAGTCGAGGACAGCATTTCTTGCAATGTGAAACACTTATATCGAAGTGTAAAGGAAAGGCGGACATTCCTGCAAACATGTATCTCGCTACAACACATTCCAACGAGCCCATAGAAATATGCAATATGTTTTCAATTTTTTTTTAAATGCAGTCTATGAACCCTCTTCGCTTATTCCGGAGCAATGGCAGCAACACACTGCAAATTGGACCTAAACAAAGGGCCTGATCCACATGCTATACCTCCTATTTTCTTGAAAAATGCTGCTAAATATCTATGCCTACCTCTCCACGTCATCTTCAACAATTGCTTAAAGGAAGGAGTGTTTCCAGGTGTCTGGAAACAAGCATTTATTATTCCTGTATTCAAAAGTGGCGATAAGAGTAACATTGTGAATTTACCGTCCCATGTCCATACTATCTACCTTGTCTAAGCTGTTTGAGAGATTAGTGTACAGTATTCTATATCCTTATTTTCATTATATTATTGCCCCTGAACAACATGGATTTGTTAAGCATAGATCTACGACCTCTAACTTGATGTTGTTCTGCAACTTCTTATTTGAGAAGATGGACGATAGAGTGCAGGTTGATGCTGTGTACACTGACTTTCGGAAGGCTTTCGATAAGGTGGACCACAAAATACTTTTGGACAAAATCGCTTTTAACGGTATCCGAGGTAATCTTCTTCGTTGGTTCATGGCATACATCTATAACAGAACTCAGCAAGTAGTCATTAATGGATTTGAATCTAACTATGTCACGGTGTCGTCAGGAGTTCCACAGGGATCTATACTCGGTCCGTTGCTATTTATTAATGATATAAGACAATTCTTCATGTATGCTGATTATTAAAATATATTTGCCATGTAGAAAGACACAAGATTGCATACGGTTGCAAGAGGACTTGGACCGGCCTTCCAATTACTGTTCTGAAAATAGAATTCAGCTCAACCTATCTAAATGCAGTGCTATTTCTTTTACCAAAAACAGAAATATAATAAATTTTAATCACTCTCTTCTTGGCACTGTACTGGGGAGGGTGGACTCAATTCATGATCTTGACGTCTTATTAGATTGTAAGCTTCACCTAGATTTGCATATCAACTGTATAATTGGTAAGGCCTACAGGATGTACGGTTTTGTGATGAGATCAACGCTTGACTTCAAGAGACCCTCCACTTTGATGTTGCTATACAAGACCCTTATTCGCTATCAACTTCAGTATGCAGAGTAGGTCTGGAGTCCCTTTTACGACAAGTACACTATCATACACAAAACTCATGCAAAGGTATAAAACCTGTTAAGTTTGGAGTCTAGGCGTGTTCATTTGATGGCTGCGACGTTGCACGGCTTTTGTAATAATAGGTTTGACTGTCCGGATTTAACCAACCAAATTTCTTTATTGTACCTAGAACGGTTTATCGCGGGGTGCGTATACCGGTCGACTGTTTCATACCGCAAGGTGTAAAACGAACGCTGGCCTGCGCGCGCCTGTGCGACGAATTTTGGAAGCGTACACACATTTTACATGATTATGATTATATAACGGTCTTATATTTACAGAATCTATACTATACCGAAGTACAAAGTAGTGCATTAACCAAGCTCTAAGGTAACGAACAGTCATTTGTGTCTACCTTATATCTGACATACCTACAGTCGATTTTATAAGAATTACTTTCAATATTTCTTAAAAACCTTGTGAATCTAATCTTTTGATAGGTACCTAAAAACATTTAGTTTTTGCATCGCACTTTTCACGTCAAATGACTTTACAAAAATAATATCACAAGAGTACAAGATGAAAAGATATTGCCTGCACCTTGTTAAGTAGACTCGCTCATAAATCCTCAGAGCTATATCGTATAATACGTGCACTACACTACAAACTTTATACAGAAAAATGTGTTGCTTAATATCAGAAAATGGTGCGAAACAAGCGAATGCACTTCAGCAGAAGCAAAGTTATGAATGTTTACAAGATACTTTACTGAGTTGAGAGCTAAAATAATGTAGCTCAAAGTGAGTGTACTTTTTCTTACTTTTCACACCTCCGGTTCCAGTGTTACGGTATTACGTTAAGTTTACTTCAGTATAAATTGCATGGTCCATCAATGAATAGTGCAACTGCTACATTATAATCATTGACATTATCCAATAGCACTTCCCTGTTGTACACTAATGAAGGGTTATCATGACAAACCATTAGAACAGATTCACGTCTGTTTTTTCGCATTCAATTAACGCACACTATCTCACTTAAATCAACACTCCACCAAGTCTCGCTATGTTTACCATTTTGTGGCCAATTGCTGCAAGTTTTTGTGATTCTAGGCTCTTTGTAATGTGCAATTAGAGTTTCCTATTAAATATCTCTGTTAGTTTACTTTAAAATCATTTTATGTCTACAGATGTAGGTATTGATATGTAAGACTAATTGACGTGCTCAACGGATACTTAACTACAAATTCTCAATCTTCTCAAACAAACTCTCCTGCTTTATAATATTAGTACAGATACTCAGATGTGTTCAAATTACTCTTTAAATAGTTGAATACATTTGATTATGGGTAGTCCCTTGGATAATTTGAGGTCTTGGTTTTACTTTGGCTCATAATTTAGTATATTATTATTTTATAATTTAATCAAATATACGAGTACTTATATATAAATTGTATATTTGCTCTAAAACAAACAATGCAACAGATATTCTCACAGGTAACTGCATCTATGCCTGTGAAGGTATCAAGAGCATAAAATTGTTTTCTTATTGCCTCTCGAAAGCGCTCCCTCAGGTCTAGAGTGGAGGAGTTACTATCATACAGGGACTTTAAAAATAAAATAGAAAGAACGGGTTACATATGAAATACTCGTACGAATAATGAATGGTGTATACAGGAGAGTCGCTTGGAAATTGAATTTATTTTATTATTTAATATGATAGTTTTATGCTGTAAGCTGTAAAACTCAATTAATATTACTGTCAGGGGACTGTGTTGCTCCAGGTACATACAGTGATAACCGTGCCTGATTATCCAAAGAGTGAAGCAGAAGTATTATATTATTTGCCTAATTTCATTTCACCCATAATAGCAATGATTTGTTTATCTATACTCTATACTCATAAAATAATAAGAAAGAGTAGCTACACATTATCCCTGATTGCTATGGGCTACTTTTAATCCCGTTAATGAGTTCCTGGGAGAATTGGAAACGAGAATTGAGAGTGAGAGTGAGAGTAATCAGTTAGTTATAGATAGGAGTGTATACGAATTACTAACGTGTTAGTTAAATTGTTTTATCTCTAAGTTTGTTGTGAATAAAGAAACTTCGTCACAGTGAAGTGATGTTGGCAATGTCTTTGTGGGTTATCATACTCGTATTCGGTTGAAGTTATAATAGTTTCATAACCAATTAGCACGCTCGAGGGACTCCTGTCATCAGCTTGTATAACATGTATTTTAGTTACAGTTCGATATACCATAATTATACATATATTATATTATATATCGGTATTAGCTGATGCCCGCTTGTAATAGTCTTCTAGTTCTTTAATCCCACGGAACACATTCCCGGGATATAAAACCTAAGTTGGGAACCTAAGGAGTCGTATTACACGAGCTCTCTGCGCCTGTGAGCGTCCCGTTAAGTCCAGCAGTTTCAGAGCCGGAACAAACAGAACATTATAATATAGACAGGCAACTTTCAGCCAACCTTATAGGCTTGACTCCAAAAACGGTAAAAGTAAAAAAAAATATTGTTACAAACACGTCTTGTCTTCTCAATAGGCAAGTTATCATAGGCATGTTTATTACCGAATTGACAAATAATATTTCACTAATGTTTCACCCCCCCCCCCTATATTTAGTAAAGTAATACTTGTGCGAAGTTTCGTGGAGATCGGATAATAAAGAGGACCGCTAGCCCTTAAAAAACATTAATCATATTTACCCCATTTTACCCTCAATCCAAAAAAGCTCACTACCTAGAAATTGTATTAAATCAAGGAACACTTTTCAAGTTGCCAAGTTTCGTAAAGATCGGACAAAAACTGTGGCGGCTAGCCCGGAACACATATACAGACAGACAGACGGACGAAAGGAAAATTGTGCAACCTCGAAATGTAAAAGCTTCGCTCGCTTCGGTCGTCGCTCGGTCCACAAAATATGGGTGAAGACACTCCTTACTATTTTTTTTTTATAAAATGTGTTAGGACAATTCACACAACGCCATCTAGTCTCAAACTAAGCAGAGCTTGTGCTATGAGCATTTTTTTTGTAAATACATACATATTATACATAGGAAACACCCAGACTTCGGTACAAACGTATCTGTCATCACACAAAGTTTGTCCCGACCGGGAATCAAACCCGAGACTCCGACGTCGAAAGCGGATGCATTACCGACCACGCCACCGAAGCAGCCATTTGTACTGTTACCTAAATATTTCTAAAATTACTTCGATTTATAGAAATTTTGTGCAAGTACGATTTTAAGATTCAGATAAAATTCAAGTAAGTTGTGGTAGATTAGCGGAATGCCGTCGTTTATTCTGGCAATAGGTGGAGTGTACAAGTTCCAAGTCCCCACTCCAGTTCTGTAAACTTCGTCTCTCTGCGTCGTAAATCCACTGTTTACACAGGCAAGTCCATCTTGGCTAAATACAACAGATATTCAAATTTATTTTAATGTCGCCTCGGATTAGACCCGCAGCCCACTGAACCGTACTTTTTAGAATTTTGTTCGTTATCGTACCGCACAAGTTGCTAAGCTGGGGCTGAGCTCTTGTATAAACAAAATATATAAAATAATAATAAATATAAATAAATATATATAATATATATAAAATATAAATAAATATATATAATAATAATTTTTATGTTTCATAGCAATGAGTATATTTCTACTATTCTAATATATATTTATACAGAAATATCTAACCTTAGTAGGGCTTGTTTGGAATAGGCCGCGGGTTCGAGTCCCGCCGATAAAATGTCAGTAAGTATTTGTTATTTATAATTTATATCTAAATATTTAATAACATAATTAGATCTCTACACATTGCTCCTTTGGTCAGTGACAACCAGATCCGCCAGGACGTGATGAAAATTCATGTTAAATCTATCTACTTACCAGCTGCTATAAGACTGTAATGCTGTTCTATTATCAATGTAAATTATAAAATCTTGAGGTGAATGACAGGCCCGGCCCAGTGCCACGTGACCTTGGTCGTCCCGTCACGTCCACGTCCCGGAACCTCATCGGCACCGCGGTCACGCACCGGCTTTATCCTGTCACCGACCTACTAATTGTGAAATGCCACCTGAATTTAAATCGCTTTGTGAAAAATAAGTTATCCTTATGTAGTTATAAAAATAAATTAAGTTATACTTATGTACCTAGTTATGGAAATAAAATAATTCTGTCACTTGAACATTATACGTGCCTGATGTGATGTAGATTGTAGTGAAATAACAGAATTTGATGATTTTTTTACAAAAAAACAGATTCGTAAATGTTTCATCTAGAGAAATTAACTACTAACTAAGATGCTATTTTCTAGATATCAAAGAATTGTTTTGCTGACTTAGCTATTTACGGTACCCGGTGATAACGGTAACAAACTTACCATGGGGTAAGTCTTCATGTGTAGTAGTAGGTAGTTGCTAGTTGGTACATCATGTGTAGTAGTAGATAGTTGCTAGTTGGTACATCATGTGTAGTAGTAGATAGTTGCTAGTTGGTACATCATGTGTAGTAGTAAATAGTTGCTAGTTGGTACATCATGTGTAGTAGTAGATAGTTGCTAGTTGGTACATCATGTGTAGAAGTAGATAGTTGCTAGTTGGTACATCATGTGTAGTAGTAGATAGTTGCTAGTTGGTACATCATGTGTAGTAGTAGATAGTTGCTAGTTGGTACATCATGTGTAGTAGTAAATAGTTGCTAGTTGGTACATCATGTGTAGTAGTAGATAGTTGCTAGTTGGTACATCATGTGTAGAAGTAGATAGTTGCTAGTTGGTACATCATGTGTAGTAGTAGATAGTTGCTAGTTGGTACATCATGTGTAGTAGTAGATAGTTGCTCTGATCGTGGGACTATTAAACTAGTGGCAAATGTGAGTTTTGATGGTACGAGTATGGCGGCTTTGAAACAGAGATGATTTTATGTATGTGTACCTACAATCATAATGATAGCCTAATGCTCATCAATGCCCAACAAAAACTCATAACGAAAGACTGATGAAATTCCAATCGATAAGACAACGTAGTTTCAGTGTGATGACAGTTTCAGTGGAAACCATCAAGGAAGTAACTCGAGCCTGTCACGTACCCTCTAGCCTAGAACATTGTCCTCTTACCTGTTAGACATCCTTATAGTATTTAAGTAGCTCTAATCTCTATTCTGCGGTATTAGTACGTGAACCAATAAGCCTATGTTTATGTAAAAGGTGATGGCGGCTCTGACCGCTTGTAGAGCTTCCAAATTTACACAGGAACTCATTATTGGTATAAAGAGTAGCATAAAATGGGATAAAACAGTTCAGTAGATCCTGAGATACCATCTATCAACCTCACAAACTTCTAATATATTAGTATAGAAATACCTATTAATATGTTATATAGCAAAGTTTTACATTGAATTTTGCTCGGGTAAAATAATTCATGCAATTTTGGTAAAAAATACACATCAAGTAGGTTATCGTCGGAGACATTGGAATGTAATTACTAGCAACCGTTTTAGAATTCTTGTTATAAACGTATCCTAACGACTAATTTATACTAATTGTTGCAAGGTTAAATCCATTTACATACGAATTTACACTAAAGCGAGATAAACGATTGTTTTTGAAATTTTATTGAATTAGGATTTCCCAGCTTTCAATACATTTTTACTTGGTGGAACTTATTATGATAAACAAACACTGTTCCACTAATTTATTATCCAGGATTTAACTTGACCGGTTTCGCTTTCTAGCGAAAGGTTTTATATTACACTTTATAATATTATACGAGGTATTAAAAATATGGCGGTAACCTCTCATTTTGCGATCACTATATTGTCTTAATATCACAACTTACGGTACCTATGTAAGTACTAACATACTATTCCCTATTCTGTGCTTACGGCGTCACCAGAGCGCCATTTACCAGCAGTTGAAGAACTAACCACTATGGCTAACCACCTATACTTGGCATTTCAACAGTCGTTACGGGTACCTAGTTGGAGCTCAACAAAATTCGACGAGCAAGCAGTCGCTTCAAGAAAAAAAACGAATTAATCATCGCAGTTAGACTGAAAATGTAGCCCTAACTGTAGTCCTAACTGGGTTAGAAGACTCAGTCAATTATGAGTCTTTAAGGTGTGCAGTCAATCTGGTGCCAGAGTCGTAAAGTCACAGAATAGAGAATATACTTACATAGTAAAGGTTACAGTAATGGGTATTGTCTTGACTGAACGACTCTAGAACATTCGGGATCGATTTTCGAGGCATATTGACGTTTAGAAATGCCACAAACCTTCCATTCGTCCATTACCAAACAATTAGCGCACCCGAATCTACATTCGAACGCTGACGCTAATTAATGTTATTCTTACTACCCCCAAACATACATACCTAGATAGAGCCAGTATTTTATAAAGTATATATTTGTTGGTAATGGTAGGTTCAGAAGTAGTTAATTATAGATGTTTTTGATACATACTTATCCTATTAACAAATTCGGATAGAATACCTCCGAAGGAAATTTCCAAAACAAAATAAATTTTCCATAAATCACTGAACATCATTATTGAAAATAAGAATTTAATGAAAAGAATCAATAACACAAAATACATTGAGAGATATATTAGGCTAGCTTCGCGGAAACTAGGAATACTGAACTAGGTAAAGCGATTCTTTACACCGCACCAGAGGTGTCTGCTGTACAAAACGCAGATTAGACCCTGCGTCGAATACTGCTCTCACCTCTGGGACGGGTCCGCGAAGTATTTTGGACGCACTCGACGCTATGCAGCGAGGCACTGTTTGCATTATAGTCTGTCCGGAGGTAACGGGAAGCCTTGAGCCGCTAGCCCAGCGCCGAACAATTGCTTCCTTGGCCGCGTTCTACCGAATTTACCACGGTGAGTGTTCTGAAGAGCTCTTCTACCTGATCCCACCCTCTCCTTTCCGATCCCGAACAACGCGTGCCGGGCAGAGATGTCACTCTCATACCGTGGAAACCGTCTTCGCGAGAACCGAGCGTTTTAAACGATCATTTCTCTGCCGAACGATGGTGGCTTGGAACGCCCTGCCTGCGCACGTGTTTCCTCCAGCATATAACCCTGGGTTCTTTAAGCGAAGCGTGAAGAGGCACATTACTGGGTCGTCAAGTTGAGGGCCACTCTCTATAGTATTCCTGTGTACTGCGAGAGTCGCCCACGATCGCCAGACGTCGCCACAGCTTACCATCAGGCGAGTGGCGTCAATTTTTAATAAAAAAAAATAAAAAATTGTCACAGTTTTGTAATATTTGCTTAGGAAAAGATAATAACATAATAGGTAAATTATGCAAGATACAGTACAATTACAGTACAACCACTGAAGTTTAGCAATGATGAATAAATTAAACAGATATACCTAGATAGAATATTACCGCCGGGCGCCACTGGAAAAACGTTCTGCTTGTAACCAGAGACGCCCGGCAAATTTCACGTTTTGTTCCCGGAGACAGACAGAAGTGATGAAATTGCTCAATTTTCACAAATATTGGGTGGGTTTCTGACTTGTCCGTTATTTAGAAGATTTATCATAGGTGATAATGCTGTGGTGGATTACGCAGAGCAAAGATACGCCTTCTACCAACCCCTGTCGGAAGTGTCACAGGCTAAGGTACCCGCAGTTCACGAAGTGGCCAGTACGCTACGTACTCGTATGTGTACTTAAGGACAGATGTATCTTCAGTTGCTATTCCACGTTTGTTCCGTGTTGTGTTTGCTCTCCTTCTTCACCCCGAGCGCAATTCGGTTGAAATAATTCACGTCAATGTCACCGTGTGGTACAAACAGTCTTTAGTATGAAACCGATTGCAGCGTAAATTCCTCAACTCATTTAACGCGACTCAGTACAAAAACTTACGCAAGTTTGCCTTAGTCATTATGACATTTTTTTATTTTTTTTTCAATCGATAAATACCTTCGGTAGCTATCTGTTTCGCATACATCGTGAGGTCACACCCCGGTGTCAACACTGCGAGGTTTCCGACGACGACACCGCACTCCACACGTTGGTGGAGTGCTCAGCGTGGGTGAGTCAGCGCCGGGACCTCGTAGTGGGTCTGGGCGTGGATACCCTCTCGCTGGAGACCATGCTTCAAGCCATGGTCTCCAGCATGAGTAGGTGGAACGTGGCCGTTTCCTTCTGCGAGCAAGTCATGCTCGCGAAGGAGGCGGCCGGGAGGGAGAGGGAGCGTAAGCAAGAGGGAGAGAGAGAGCGTATTTGTCATTTTCCACTAGTTAACTTGTATTCACTTACCGGTTCGCCTCACAGCCAGCGCCCAGCAGCGGCAACAGACACTACCTATCTAATAACAGTTTATAATGATTGAATAAAAGTACCTACCTACAACTAGTGGAAAATGACAAATAACTTCTTTAAAGATAATAAGAATCATAGCGATGTATCTATCGCTCTTTGTGTTGCTACTAATTAAATGTTGGGCCTGTTTTTGTTTGTCGGTACCAAGACCTTTCTCGGAGGGAAGTGATTATACAAGACGCCACTGTGATAAGTACACTGTCCTAAATTTTCCTGTTAACTTTTTACCAACTTAACAAAAATACTTTTAGTAAAACTTAAGTAACAAATGAAGGCTTAGTTAATAGTAGGAGTCCTGTTCTGACGGTAGATTTTTCTTGGTGGGACTTAATTATACCAGACGTTACTATGATTAGTATAACCTACTGACCTGTTAACTTTTTACCAAATTCACTAAAAGACTAAACTATAGTAAGTAAGAATAATAGTACGTTGTAAGTAGGTATCTATAATAATATAAGTAATATAGCTTGGGCGTTCGACGACGTGGTTTTGAACCCCGGTTGCCACACTACTGACATGAATCCCCTTCTAGTACTAGTCTAACTACCTAAGCCGCGGGCATCAGTAAAATGGTTAATAAATATCTTAACCTGATATTTTAACTGACTTTAAAAAAGGAGGAGATTCTCAGTTCGACTCATATTTTTAAAATGTTTGTTTCCTCATATCATTCTTTCGACTGGATAAAACATCTATATGATACTCGTAATATAATGGAAAAATCAATTTGGTCCCATTCCGGTAATTTGAAGTCGGTTTTTATGTCAATGTCTGATCATTACTAATAAGTAAATACGAGTACATCAAAACAGAATATTTTCAAGTACCTACTTATGTATGCAATCTTAAGATAAAACATATAATATTAGTCACTTATAGATAATACATACATTAACAACGAACTAATTAAAAAGGCGCACTGGTTCATAATCTAATGATGTGTTCAAGTGCGGCCTTGACACTATTATAATTCTGACTTTATTGAAAGATGTCACTTTACTCTTTCATTCTGCGCAAATTTTGGATTACTCTACTTATACTTGAAAATACACGTACAGTGCTTCTATTCTCCTAATATGTACTTCGTATCGTCATCATATTATTATGCTTCGGCTTACGTCGGATATCCATCGGTTTGGAACTATACAAAGTTAAATAATACCACTTTTTTTTTTAATAATTTATATTTGGTACGTGCTATTTAAACAGGTAAGTAATTTGACAGCTCTGTAGAGTTACACACCTAAATCAAAATAAAACAACAATAAAGTATGTAGTTCTAAATAATCAAGTTTAAAACAATGGTAAGTAAAAATTTTTTTAAGAAAAAACTTTTTAGCATTAATTAATAGCATTAATTTTTCGCAGAATCAAAAGGACAACAAAACGTCGACAATTGTTTCGCCTCTAAACGAGGCATTATCAAGACTGTCTCAGAGAGAACAGTTAAAAAAATTTTTACTTACCATTGTTTTGTCATGGATTTTCGCCAAGTAACGCCTGTTTCTATCCAATATTTGGAATCAAGTTTAATTTCAGTTTTTATATGATTTTAATAATTTATGGACATGACTATTAATATTCGGTTCCATTCGTAAGAACGATAATTGCCGAGGGCCATAAAGAAAATAGAAGCGCTGTAAGTAGGTATTTACGATTTTTTTTAACTCCGCGGCCAGAGGCCCCGGCCGCTCTAACGTCCATTGCCGGGCGTCTCTGGTTACTACCAGAGGGTATATCCAGTGGCGTCCGGCGGACTTTGACCACCTCTGTGGTCTCTGCGGGTGTTTGGTCGGGATGAGAATCCTGCGTCGTTGGGGTAGGGTTTTATCCCGCGTCAGTGAGTGTTCTGTAAGGACGGCGGGTGGCGATCCCTCCGTCCTCAGGCCCCGATCATGGATGTCGATAGTCTTGGGCGTAGTCGCGTAGTCTGGGGCGCCCCCGCCGCCGACTACGAAACTCGGCGGGGAGGGTGTGCTCCCTCTCCCTCCCGGCCGCCTCCTTCGCGAGCATGACTTGCTCGCAGAAGGAAACGACCGCGTTCCACCTACTCCTGCTGGAGACCATGACTTGAAGCATGGTCTCCAGCGAGAGGGTATCCACGCCCAGACCCACTACGAGGTCCCGGCGCTGACTCACCCACGCTGAGCACTCCACCAACGTGTGGAGTGCGGTGTCGTCGTCGGAAACCTCGCAGTGTTGACACCGGGGTGTGACCTCACGATGTATGCGAAACAGATAGCTACCGAAGGTATTTATCGATTGAAAAAAAAAAAGAAAAAATGTCATAATGACTAAGGCAAACTTGCGTAAGTTTTTGTACTGAGTCGCATTAAATGAGTTGAGGAATTGACGCTGCAATCGGTTTCATACTAAAGACTGTTTGTACCACACGGTGACATTGACGTGAATTATTTCAACCGAATTGCGCTCGGGGTGAAGAAGGAGAGCAAACACAACACGGAACAAACGTGGAATAGCAACTGAAGATACATCTGTCCTTAAGTACACAAATACCTATTCAGTAATGAAATTTGACATTTTATTGCAATAATTTAGAAACATTAATATTAATTTGGAGAAGAATAATTTTCCCTACTTTTTGGGTAAATTTCTTACGCTGTGGCCTTAACTTTATTTATATGTACCCACATTAGTTTTATATTAAAATCAAGTATGCGGGTCAGTGTTAGCCTCACGATTAATTTAATAACAACAATATGAAGTGTTTCTTTAAATATGTGAAGTGAATTAGAGTAAAACACCTTTGAAGATGCCATAGAGCTAAACCGGTCAGGTCCTATAACTAATTAAAAAATTGTGGAATATCTGTACAAGTGAGTCATTTCATAATGTATTACATAAATAATCATTTGAAAATGATTCTTTCGCTGTTTCGGTAAGTTAGTTCTACTGCGAAGATTAATTATCCGTCCAGTAGCAAGTTCCACCAAGTGCCATCAATCGACAGTAAATATAAATAAGTTATTTGTCAATATTTAGTTCAGTATTTACATGCGTAGTGACCCCAGAGTCACCATCAGTCAGGCATCTACACGAACGTGCGGTCATATACTTAAACAACTTCTCGGACACTTCAATACATTCGCTTCTTATCACGCGGGACCAACATTAGACAGTCGGAATCTAGACAGCTCCTTAAGATTTATGGGCAAATACGTCGGATTTAGAGCACATTAGACAGAGATACCGTGCTGTTTACTCGGTATGAAACTGACATGTCCACCTCGCCTATAAAACAAATACAGGTCCTCAATGCTTCATAATAAATTGCTCTACATCACAATGAGACTGTGAGTACAAATAGTAGGTAGTACATACTGAAAATATAATATTACAGAGAGGTAGATAATGTTAGTGAATTTGTGACATTGTATGATTATAGAGAATAATCTCTGGATCTACAGTACCGTTTTGAAACGGGTACGTGAAAAAACGGGTGAAAAAAAAAACGTTTCTTGATATTCGTCCTTTGCAACGATGAGAATTAGGATTTTCATTCGATGTAATGTGCAAACTTGAAGCTGTATGTACCAACCACCTGTCAACGTGCAGTGGACAGATCACAATATAACCGAGGCGATAATAGCCGCGAGCGCACAGGCTTGACGCGCGTCCATCGTGCACTTCCTGATACGCACCGGCCACTTGATTACTGCATACGGACTTCCGAATAAATCAATAATTTATATGTATCACAAAACCATACAAGAGTATTATTGTTACATAATAATTGTAGTTTATCAAACCGCGACATTTCTTTGAATAACAGTGTTGTGAGTGTTTGTGTATCATCATGATCGATACGCCGGTACCGGATACTGTTCCTAAGCCCGGTAAGTGAAGTACCAAGTTATTAGTTCTAAATAGAAAAAATAATTACTATAAAATTCCACACCAAAAATTATAAATACAAAACTACTTCATTAACGATCATTATTGGAGCAACAATTAATTGGAAATGATAAAGTGCACTATATTAAGGAAATAAAATTGGTATATTTAATTGTACTACAGACCTTTAGCTTTTTTTTGAAACAAAAATAAACCAGAAATGTTAAATGCATAGTACAAATACCTATAAGGGATTATGTCATTGTTCGTTTATACAAGACAGTTAAATTAACACTTTTGAAACTCGTAATTAATTATTGTTATCTCAATGAAATGTAAAACCGTGGCTTTATACGAGTACTAAGTCTAAACTTCCATGTATTTACCTTCATGTTCTTGTATCTGTCGCTTACGACATTTTATACACAAACATAATTATGTTTAGTTAAAAAACTACATTATCCAGCTATGACGTAGCAAGTTGAAACACGAACAAGCACTATAATCTATATTATCAATATTAATCAATAATATTATATGACCGGTCGAGATAATCCGCGTATTTCGCTAACAATGCGCGGTTATCGAACGATAAGTTACGCACAGCTCACATAAATACCAATTACATACATACATAATATAAATCCCCGACGAGGTAGGCAGGGCAGTTGTTGACACGCCCACATTTTGGCAGTAATTTTGTTGGCCCCACGTCATAGAGGCAACCAAGTTACCAGTTACGTATACAATATAAAATCAATATCAATTCTGTAATCTGAACCTAAACTCCAACAGCTAGAACAAATGTTACATAGGTACCACTAGATAGAATCTCGACAGTCACTCACTCACTTTAAAACATAAATAAAAGCAGGATACACGTACATCAACAACAAACATTTCATTTTTAACAGTCGTGTGAAAACATTCACATACCAAAAACTACGTCTATATCTATAGGGGTCTAGGGGCAGACACGAGGTTTACGACGTCCACATTTCGCAAACCGCTTTGCAGGCATCAGGTACGCCCTCGGCAGAGTCCCCTATGGCACCGGTTTTCTTTTAATCCGATGTTCCAGGCCGCGGCCGCACCTACGTCCATTGCCGAGTGCCTTTGCGCCCGGTGGACCCTGCCCACCTGTGTGGGCCGCTTCGTGGTGGTCGGGTTTTAGCCCGCATCTTTGGGGTCGGGTTTTGTCCCGCGTAGGTAAGTGAAGACGTGCATGAGGTGAGGTTACACGCAGTCCTTCTAGCCTCCTTCTGTAAGGACGGCGGGTTGCTAGTCCGTTGTCCTCAGGCCCCTATCATGTAGGTCGATATAATTTTAGGTATAAGGCACGGAGATCAGAGACAGTAATTATGGTACCGATCTTGGGTGTCAAAGATGTTAATAAGGCCCCTAATAGCCCTAAATAAAATCAATATTTTTAGCTGTCATCGTAGCCGAAGTAGAGCCGCACGTCTGAGTCATGCCGATGACATTCGTTTTTGCGATTTATAATTTCTATATTTAAGAATATTAGAACAAACTCATTGCTTTCAACTACAAGAATTTTGTTAGCATATAAATTAAAGTACCATAATTTATAGGAGTCCATTTGCTACAGGAAAAAACTGCCTTAACTTGCATAGCTACTCAGATGGTTCGTTTTTGTATGTCCATCGTGTAATAGTTAATTACAAATTACATACAAATAAGGAGCTGAGATGTGATGGGTATGCGAGGTGTTCCTCACAGACTCCCAACAGAACAAACCCCTCCGTTCTATTCCCCCTTCCGTTGTACCTAATTGTTATTGTAATAATGATCCACGTGTTTGTAATCTGTAACAGAATATAAAATTGTGCTCGCGCATCATGATGTTAAAAGCGGTAATAGAGTTCCATAAAAAATGTTAAAATAGGTTTGGAAATTATTTAATTGTCCACTTAGATAAATATAATACCAATGATGATCACTGCATGGATTTTTTTTTACAAGGCCGCGGCCGCTCCTACGTTCATTGGGCACTTTCACACTGCCACGATATCGTGACTACACAAATTCACCTGTGATTAATCACAGCATATGAGCATAATTATGATTCGTCACTGTTCGCATCTGTTATCTCGCTCAATTTAGTGTACCTAGTCTACTAATATTTTACATGTTTAAGCTGCAACATAGAAACCTGTGGGGGGGGATGATTGATTTTGTATTACCAGGATATAGCCCCCAGACCTACTCATAGAACCTAGATATGTAGGGGAACATAGAAACACGTCCATAACTGTCTCCGGTAATATCATAGTTTTTGGGAAGTGGGATAGGAATTGGGATTCTTTTTTTATAGGAAGAGATGGAGTTTTGTTACTTGAAGGGGGTTCAAGGGGGGGTCCAAAAAAGAAGTCAAAATTGACCTGAGATGCTTACTTTCCGAGATATATGTACTGGGAATTTTGGTGGGATGGGAATTCCCGGGATTTTTTTTTTGCAATCTAATAGAATAAGTCTCGGTCGAGGTGCAGGGAAACAAAAAATTGCTCAGAATTGAGCTGGGAAGCTCCGTTACCGGGATATAGGGGCTTCAAGTTATGTCTTTCTGGGCATAACGTTAGACTCCAAATTGCAATGGGGGCCTCATATCGGGAACATTTCGGCCAGGCTTAGTTCTGACAACTTACAGACATTAAAACAGCGCGTCTTGTCTACTTCAGCTACTTCCACAGTATCATGACATATGGCATACTACTGTGGGGTAACGCTGCCGACTTTGAATGCATCTTTGTGTTGCAGAAGAGGGCTGTCCGGACTATCTATGGTATGGGGTCTCGGGAGTCATTAAGAGATAAGTTTAAACATATTAACATCCTTACCGTGTATTCACAGTATATTTATGAAATTTTATTGTATACCCACAAGAACAAAAGTAAATTTATGAAAAATAGTGATAATCATAATCTAAACTTAAGAAATAAGGATAAACTGGCTGTTCCTAAATTTAGGCTTCATAAAGTGAGTAATTCTTTTGCGGGGAACTTTATTCGAATGTACAATACATTGCCAGCCGAAATAGCAAATTTATCTGTCAATAAATTTAAAAAACTAATAAAAAGTAAATTGTGCCATAAAGCTTATTATAGTATTAATGATTTCTTAGATGACGAGGCTGCCTGGTTGAAACACGAATTGCTCCTTGCTAAATAACTCTGTATTAGATTTAAGATGAAATATTTAGAAAAAAGCCGAACTGATTTTCTTGAGAGCTCTTCTCAGTCTCGATGCATTTTGACGATTCTAAATTTTCAAAAAATTTCAAAGATAATATTGTGGAAAGTGGGATGAGAATTGGGAAGAAAAATTTTGTGGGAAGAAAAATTTTGTGGGAAGATGGGGTTCAAATACTTACTTAGGGTACTATGGGGCCGGTAAAATGAGGGCGAAATTGACCTTGGATGCTTAGTTTTCGAGATATGGGGTACTGGGAATCTGGGGTATATTTGCGGGATGAGAATTCCCGGGATTTTTTTTTGCAGGCGAATGGAACTTGTGATGGGAGGGGATGCAGAGGGAACAAAAACTTGCCCAGAATTTAGGTGGCAAGCTCGGTTCCCGGGATATAGGGGCTGGGAAGTTAGTAATGTCGGGAGTAACTAAATTCAACTTAGCCTGATGATAATAATAATTGTACTCTGTAGTCATTCGGTTTGGTGCCTTGCGGTTTGGTGCCTTTCTGAGTTTCAGTGACTGCAGAGTAGACTGAAAAGTAGTACTTGACGATGTAAATAATACCCTTTCGGAAATACTGCATTGGTTCACAAGTAACAACTTGCTGCTCAATGCGAAGAAAACAAAATGTGTAAAATTTACTATGCCCAATGTTAGACAGGTGGATACTCATATTACTATGAATAATGAATTAGTTCAAATAGTCAATACCACAGTTTTTCTTGGAATAACTTTAGATAGTAAACTGCAATGGGGTTCTCATATCACAGCCTTGGCAGGAAGACTTAGTTCGGCTGCCTATGCGGTTAGAAAGATAAGGTCACTGACTGATGAAAAAACGGCACGATTAGTTTATTTTGGCTACTTTCATAGCGTTATGTCATATGGTCTGCTGCTATGGGGCTCAGCTGCCGATATTGAGATAATATTCATATTACAGAAACGAGCTATACGAGCAATCTATAGACTCGGACTCCGTGACTCGCTGAAGGAACTATTTAAAGAAATTAATATTTTAACCGTTGCTTCTCAATATGTTTACGACAACATCGTGTATGTACGGAAGAACATAGAACTCTTCAAAAAAAGATCCGACAACCATAATTATAATACAAGAAATAAAAATAAACTGGCAATGACAAAAATTAGACTTCATAAAGTTGGTAATTCGTTTGTAGGCAAATGTATAAAAATATTTAATAAAATTCCGCAGGATCTGGTTGACATGCCTCTTAATAAGTTTAAAATAGTAGTGAAAAAACGTTTGATGAAGAAAGGCTATTATAATGTAGACGAATATCTTAATGATAAAAATGCACGGTCACCCTAATCTGCTGTTGTTAGCCACTCCTACAATACAAATTGTAACACAATGTAAACAAAACATTATTAAAAAGAAAATGGATAATCTACCTGAGTTTCTTGCAGGTATCTTCTCAGGAGAACCAACTTACCGAACCAGCGAAAGAATCATTTTCAAATGGTTATTTATGTAATTAATTTAGTATTTTTATAATAGTGCTTGACATAAAATTGTAAAATTTTGACATTCATATGTGCTCTTTATGTGTCTAAACTGAATAAATGAAATTGATTCTTGATTCTTGATTCTTGAGAGTACAATCATCATTAGGTTATTTTGGATTAATTTACTCCCGACATTACCAACTTCCCAACCCCTATATCCCGGGAACCGAGCATCCCACCTAAATTTTGGACAAATTTATGTTCCCCCTGAAACCCATCCCGTCACAAGTTCCATTCGCCGGTAAAAAAATTCCCGGGAATTCTCATCCCGCAAAAATACCCAAGATTCCCAGTACCCCATATCTCGAAAACTAAGCATCCCAGGTCAATTTTGCCCTCATTTTCCGGCCCCATAGTACTCTGTAAGTATTTGATCTTCCCACAAAACTTGAAGCCCTTATATCCCGGTAACGGAGCTTCCCAGCTCAATCCTGAGCAAATTTTTGTTCCCCTGCGCCCCTGCCGAGACGTATTCTATTCGCCTGCAAAAAAAAATCCTGGGGTCTATATCCTGGTAATGCAACATCAATCACTCCCCCCCCCCCCTCACAGGCGACTATGTTGGAATTTAAATATGTAAAACTAGTAGACTACGCACGCAAATAGCTACTAGCGCGTCACAAGCTAGCAGTCAGACGCTTCGCGCTTCGCGACGTGTTCGCTACTGGACTGCGTTTGTGTTGGTAGACTAAGAAAACTGTAAAAATTTGCCTTCGACGTTCAAATACGATGCTACAATTGCAATACGCGACTTAGGCCCTGACCTGATGAGGTGGGTACTGCAGTACCCATCCGCATAATGACAATTTAAACATTTCTTAAATTGCTTAACAACACATATTATTAACGAGGAGAAACATATTTCTGCAGAAATTAAAAGAGAAAAAAATGCAAATTAATTGCTTCAATTCCAATTTTGTGCTAAAACGCAACCAAATATATAATATCTATGTATTTACAAAAAAAAAATATATAAGTATCACGCTCAGTCACCTCTCTCGCTTGGCACCGACCGATTGCAGGCAACACATACAAATAATACTTAGTATTTTATTAATATTCAAAGGTACTACATATTAGGTTTGCATTAAAGTGATAGTAAATTAAATTTATTAAGTTACGTTACTGCTGCTACTACGATACCGTCGCGAATCGCCACGATAAAATTCGATAAAATCCACGATATCGTGTAATGTGAAAGCGCCCATTGCCGGGCGTCTCTGGTACGCACCAGAACGTATTTCCAGGCTTGTATAGCTTTCCCATTCCCAATACTCACATTAACAAATTACGTAAAGTATATACAATTGACAAATGATTTCCCGTCAATTGTTGTGTCAATAGTTTTTTATCACACATCAAAGTTCTACGTATGCAACGAAAATGGAATTAAGTCGAAAAGATTTTAGAGTGATGATTTTTTATGATTTTAAAAGTTCTCTCTCTCCGCAAGACTACGCCCCTCGTCTTCAAAATGCTTTTGAGAGAAAAGCACCTTGTTTGAGCTCCGTGAGGCGATGGTTTGCTGAATTTGAGAGAGAGCGAGTTTCTTTACATGACGAATTTCGTGAAGGGCGGCCTTCAACAGCCATCAACGAGAATAATGTGGTTACTGTTAAGCGGTTAATTGAAGAAAACCCGCGGATTACCTATGAGACAATTCGAGGAATATTGGGGATTGGTATGAGTCAAATCCAGAAAATTTTACACGAAGAATTGAAAGTTCGGAAACTTTGTTGTCGTTGAATCCCTCATGAACTGACAGCGGAGCAGAAGCGGGCTCGCGTGGAGTGGTGCTCACAGATGCTACTGAAGTACGACCACGGACATTCTAATGCTGTTTATGACATTTTCACAGGAGACGATACGTGGATTTATTGTTTTGAACCCGAAAAAAAACAGCAATCTTGGGAATGGGTGTTTGAAAATGAGAACAAGCCAACAAAAGTGATGCAGGCGAGAAATGTTGGTAAAAAAATGATCTTGTTTGATTTCTCAGCTACGGGTCTCATCTGTACAATTCCTTTTGAAGATCAAAAGAGTGTTAATGCCGAGTGGTATTCTACCATTTGTTTACCCAGGGTGTTAGAAAAAGTTCGCGAAAGACGACCCAAAAGCCGCGTTCTCCTACATCATGACAACGCTTCTTCACACATGGCCAACAAAACAAAGTCATTTTTAGCTTCCGAAAAAGTACAACTCGTCACCCACCCTGCGCATAGCCCCGACCTAGCACCCTGTGATTTCTGTATTTTCCCCAAAATCAAAGATTTGACGAGAGGTTTCACTTTTACCAACTCCGAAGAGGCAGTGATAGCGTTCAATCAGCACGTAGGAAACATGCCTTCAGATCTGTGGTCCTCCTATAATAGTCTCTGTTATAATAAGGCAAATTAGTGAAATAGTTTTCACAATATTTATTAAAGCCCAATATTAAAGACCGTCAGTCAGTACCTAGATAGGTCAGGTCCAGAGACTTGGGATGCCGCTCCCTTCGCTCCCTTAACAGATCAACAGAGCGTAGGCAAGAGAAATCCGGAGAAGTCATCATCATTCGAACATTGCCTATGAGTAATAAAAATAGACGATGACGTACGTTTATAATTATATGTGTCGGTGTCAGTGGACAAGAATTTTCCGTAGTTTTCCAAATTGCAAAAATAGCGTTTACCTTGATAACTGGCGAATATTAGATTTCTAAAATATTAGCGAATCCTTGTGTTGTTTACAGTTTACAGTAAAACTGTATATAAGAGCCATGGTGTCTTGTTCTTTAAGTAATTGTAATGTGACTAAAGCACACAATCCAATAATTACACGTTTCACAGTTTAATACAAAAATTTTCCATCAAATTCTTAGAAAACAGATATTTGTTTATGTCTTGGGTTTATCAAATAAGTAAAAGATCCAATCAAAGATAATGTTTTGGTAATGGTATTATATTTATCAAAGTACATTGTAATCAATGTTTCAAAGGTAATCCTTTGCATTGTGCAGTAATATTTCCTATTTTCAAAGAAGAATTGTTCTTAAATAACGTAAAATAGGAGAATATCCTTTTACGATAGGCCTTGACCACCTGATGACGTCACGATTATCGATGTATCGATAAACCATGGGAATATGAAGTAGGTATAATGTTTTACTTACACGCCGGTTTTTCGGAATGATTGTATTAGATTAGATCACATATTTATTACAACAAGAATCACAATATACATAATTATATGTATACTTAGAATATTTACATTACAAAATATCGTTTAAAAAATCCTACGCGTCATTGCCGACTGGGAAGGTTCCCAGAGACATTAGATAAGTCATTTTTTATTTGATTTCATAAAATCATAACATGGTAAAAAACAAAGTCTGTCCGTCCCTATGTATGCATAGATCTTTAAAACTACGCAATGGATTTTGATGCGGTTTTCACCAAGCTGAACTGTTTCATGGCTATGCAATAAAAAAAAACTTTTGAATATCATCATTCACCGAACCTTTTCCCAACTAAAGTTGGGGTCGGCTTTCCAGTCTAACTGCGATTCGGCTGAACATCGATATTTTCCGTGAAGCGACTGCCATCTGACCTCCACAACCCATGGGCGACATCGAAGTTCTGTAGTTAGACCGGTCGGATTTTTGATTTAGGGCTTCAACTACCCCTAACGACTGCCATAGGTAGATGTATGTATGACAACCGGGACCGACGGCTTAACGTGCTCTCCGAGGCACGGAGAGGTCTCAGTGTCTTAAGAAATGGTCACCCATCCTAAGACCGGCCTGACTCGATGTTATAATATTACGAATATATAATATCCTAAATGCTAAACTAACTAAACATAGTTTTGTCATGTCAGTTCGTCCGTCTATCAATTCTCGGCTACCCTCTCCTAAATATGTATATTTACAACGGTGACCAAGGGCTACAATTAAATAATGATTTTTTTTTGGGTTGCCTTTTCTCTTTGATTTTTAGTTCAGGAGGTATAGACTATTATAACATGACTATGGAACTATTCTATGCGTGACCCGACACGCACTTGGCTGGTTTTACGAGTATTTAACTAATGCCAGTGCAAAAAGGAGAGGTAACCGAAAAGTATAACGGATTAGTGAGATTCTATTGTATCACTCAGAAATAACACTCAGTACTATCGATAACAATATATTATTATATAAAATAATGTCATCATTATAAAATTACGAATTTCATAGTGTACACAACACTATGTCACCCACACGTTTGCATTTTGATTATGGGATCGCCTCTGAAATGTCTTTGTGTATCTTTCTACATACTATATCTAAGGTCAGGTCTGAGATATGTTACAGAATATTCGTACAAGTCGATTCTACCGTATATCTAGTATCTAGTGCACGTAAAATAAAACGGTTATGAAAATATATATTATTTTATAAACCAAGTCTAAGAGCCAAAGCCTTCAAAAAAAAAGGTTTCTTTTCGCGCGGAAACTTTAACGACCCAAAGCAGGTTTAATGGTAAAGCTCGAAGAAAAATGTATTTCAGTAAAATGTTCAACATAAGTGAAACTTACAAAATTCCATCCCCGCGACTGCAAGAGACTGTAATATTTTCATATCCTTGCAGCTAGAATGTTGGATATGTAAGTATTTGCACAAGACTATGGCAGTGCATGCAATTAGTTCAGAGCCGGAGGGAATACGACGTGAAAACTGCTAAATTAATATATAGGAAAATTAATATGCAGGCGTCTGCTGAGTTTTATACTACGAGTTACAAATAATTTTATGAAATTTCCGTAGTTCATCATCCACTGAGCCTTTTCCGGACCTAGTTGGGGTAGAATTTCCAGCATAACTGCGATGCGACTGAACTTCAATATTTTTCGTTGAGCGACTGCCATCTGACCTCCCACAACCCATGAGCGACAGTGAAGCTCTGTAGTTAGACCAGTCAGATTTTTTTAGGGCTCCAAATACCCGTAACGACTGTCATTGATGTTCGTCACCGACAGATAGACAGACGGCTTCATGTAGTTAATATTTGGTAACTGAAAAAGAAGATTGCTAACGATATTTGTGCGTGACCAAAATAGCATTGTATTTCACTAATGAAAGTGTCAGTCACAGTTCCATTAGTGGGATACCATATCAGCGTGAGATCTCTAATTTTGAGCTTAGAGTTGCCAGATACGATTAATTTTAAGAGATCATTGCGCGGTAGTGGAAACAGGCTGGTGCCTTATAACGTAGTACCAACAAAACTATTGGTATAATGAGAGTGTGAGAGGGTGTGATACATAGATGTTCCTTAGTTTAGTTTAATAGAAGTTGCCTTAGTGCTTTACATTTATGTTCCTTTAACATGATGCTGATAGGGTCCCCAAGCACAACTATTTTTTTATAACTCAATAATTACTGATAATATATCATGATATAGGTACTTTAATGTTATGATATTGAACTAAAAGCCTTGAGATTGCAGCAAAATCATAACTGCAAACTGTTGACATACATTCGGCTCTTCAACTTCACCATTGCAATATAAACACTCGTTTGAAGTGTCGTGAAATATGAAAGTGAAAGTTTGTATTGATATTTGTGAAAGATTATTTTCACGCGAAAACTGCAACACGTATCTTAATGAAACTGACTAGAAAGGTTCCCAGAATGCTTGCTGCGTTGCCACGTCGGATGGCAATAGTTATTTTTTTGGGCCAAGAAATGTCAGACTTCTGATCCTGAGAAGCATCGATCAGTCGTTTTAGCGATGTCTTTCTATTGTTGGCGAGCACTCGGACCCCATGACCAGTGTCTTAATCCCAAACGGCTCAAATATGTTAGTTACACCGTTAGCGGTTAACGCCGTTTGAAGCATTCAGCCGATTCAGCAGCAGCGTTGCCACATCCAGATGTGCTTGAAAGGTATGAGAGTGCTATGGCGTCAACACATGTAGCATGGCAACCATGATAGCCAATACATACATTCATAAAGTTACTAGTGGTCGCCTGCGACTTCGTCTGCGTGATTATTTGGATATTTTCCCGTTCCCGTCGCCGCGTCGCTTGTAATTATTGTTCCCGTCGCCATATCTTTATAAATTGTAGCCTATATGTTATTCTGATGTATAAGCTATATTATTGTAAAGTTTCATCAAAATCCGTTCAGTAGTTTTTACCTGAAAGAGTAACAAACATCCATCCATCCATACATACTTACAAACTTTCGCGTTTATAATATATTAGTAGGATTGTGTAAATTTGCCAAAGTACACGCCTAACCGTAAAAGTAATTTTGTTGAATGGTGATTTAAGATGGGACTTAGGAAAGAAAATAGGCTACTGTAAGTACTAACGCGCAGTTAGCGCAGACGAAGTCACAGGCAGAACCTAGTAGTTCTCATTTTTGGAAGTTGTGAAATCCTTACTTAAACTGCACAATACAAAAAATTTATAGCATCGGATAATGACCTTCTTAACGTGTTAAAATACGTTTGCTTACCTCGGCAGGGGTCAGGTACAGACCTAGAAAATCGCATTACTAAATCTGTAATGTTTAACTAAAGAATACCAATAATATTTTGTTTAACCTCTATTAGCATACACACACCATCTCGCTTGTTACCTGAAAGGGCAGACAGACGTACTCATATTATTATACCTATACCTATACTTTGCCAGTTGTATTTCTAGTCTCACATAACGAAAAAGGCCACCCAATTGACGCTAACCAAGAGCTCTTATGTACGAGAAGAGCCTTGTTTGTTGGTCGGCAGGAACACTTAAGGAAGTTGAGTCCTAAAGATCTGGGGCATCAGTGCAGTTCTGCTAATACCAAGTCCTGTTCTATTTAACCAACTTTAATAAAAAGAGGAAGTTCTATATTCGACAGTACTTTTTTTATTGTTGATAAATTTTGTTGAAAGCTTTGTTACCCGTGTACCCGTGTGTACCGTGTACTCGTGTGTACCGTGTACTCGTGTGTACCGTGTACTCGTGTGTACCGTGTACCCGTGTGTACCGTGTACCCGTGTGTACCGTGTGACCGTGTGGTCTTGTTTTAATTTGGTCCCATTCCATCAATTATTTAGGCCCGTTCCGGTAATTTGACGTTTGAAGTGTTTACTAGCTCAGTCATCCAAAATAATCTATTTATACGGTCCATTGGTGGTACTTAGAGGAATTTGCTGCACATAATTGCACAAAAAGACAGCTTTTTCACAGGTTTTCCCAGTCCAGGAATACCTCCAGGTTCGCCTCACGTTGTCAATAGAAAAAATATTGTTGTCAAAATATTCCATTTATCGAGGAAGACAATAGGAGGCGATATAAAGTAGTTATAATAACATCAGGTTACTACCATTAAGAGCGAAGCGGGCTGTTGCGATCGTCTACTAGTTAAATATAACAGTGAAAGTGCTCAGAGCATCTCATACCTACTCATACAATAACCAGTTGTATTGAAACACTGTGTTATCAACGGTGAACAATTGTCGAAGGTTAATCATTATCAAGGTCTAAATCACCGCGAACTATTGCCAATGTGTTGTATAAAAAATACATTAAAGCCCGTTTACGAGTCGATTATTAGTAGTTAAATACAATGATCATTTTACGTAACAATACGAACAGCTGCGGCTATTGTGAGGACAATGGAAGGTATCGTGTTTGGTTTGCTCTAAACATTATGACTTACCAATTTTGTTACTATGACATCACTTGATAACTTTAAGTGAAACTTGTCGTTTGTGCTAAAAAGTATACATGGACTGGTTAAACTAATAGGTACATATTTTATATTAATAGGTATATATTATTATCAGGTAATTTAATTAAAAATAAATCAATAATATTTTATAATTTATTAACCTACCTACTAGGTCAAAATGTAAGTGCATTGCTTCTACATTTACTTTTTCAGTCAGGTTTACAAGGGCATTAGGTAAAGCCAGTAAAGAAAGAATCTGACAATGAAAACTTACACATACAGTGTACTGGTGGTCGCTGTAGATTGCACAACACCGTGCAGCATGCGTCTCCGCCCGCCGCCAGTACACCAGGTTTCACCGGAGGCATCGGCGACCAGACGACGCGGCAACCCGGGAGGCAGAGCTATATGCATCCTACAGAGAGGCTAAGGGCAACCCTCCAGGAGGCGATCACACGAACCAAGACGGCAGCCAGCGAGGAGCTCCTGGAGACCCTGAAGCGGAACCCATGGGGGCGCCCGTACCTTGAGATCAGAGGTAAACTCCGACCCAGGGCGCTTTCACTGACCCAGAGTCTCCAGCCAGTCCGGCTGGAGGGGATCTTGGGCTCTCTGTTTCCCTCAGCGCATGGCTCCGTCTCAGACGCCCAACGCGGATAGCAGCAGCAAAGACCACGTACCCGAAGTCAGAGCGGGTGTGTTAAGAGCGGTGGTGCTTCGGCTCAGTCGCCGGAAAATCACCGCCTCTGGACCCGACGGCATTCCGGGCCGTGTATGGGTCCTGGCCCTCGAAGAACTCGGGCCTCGACTGAGGGGGCTCTTCAGCGCATGTTTCGAGAAGAGTCAGTCCCAAAGAGTGGAGGAGGGGGAACTGACGGCCAACAACGGTTCTATACTACACAGATCGTTGAGGACCTTGGCCGTCAGGACAATAAGAGGTTACCGCACGATCTCCCTAGAGGCTGCATGTCTTCCAGCCACGATCCGTCAATATTATACGGTTTTCGCAGATACTGAATAGGTACATACTTAATAATATACATCGTGATTTATTGTACATTGCAAACCTGAAAGCTTTTTGCTCAGAATGGATGAACACTATCCAATGACCTAGTTTTCAACTTATGTTAAATCTTATCCCAAAATTCTGACTTCAACTTTGTTTTAACAAAATTGGATGTTAGAAAAATGTTATCGTCATTATAATATTATATTCCAAGCGGGCGGAGCTGCAAGTATAAGCTTGTTATGATATATAGAATACATAGAATTAGAACCTACATAGGCAAAAAATTACAACTTAGTCACAATAATGAATTGAATGCCAGCTGCGGAAGATCGCTCGACATTGTTCAAAAGCATCCGTGTTCCCGTACAACATTGCATTAACCACGCATCCATCGAAACTTTGCTTGTGGTTTAGTGCATGTTTGGATTGTTTATATCATTTCGTCGATATTTATTCTATGCTCTATGGTGATCTGTTGGGACAAGAACTTTAGAAAGTATCGCGTTCACCTAATGTCCGCTACGCCATAAAATTCGTGTCCTTACACGACAGGAAGGATAATTTGCATACCTAATTGGCAACGTTAGAAGATTGATTCATTATCTATAGAATATATTAGGATCTTTATACCTACGGATAACGGGGTTTCTTGCTGGTTTTCACAGATATATTAGTTTAAGTTTTATCAAATCGGATGGCCGGAAAGTTATCGTCATTGTAAGTTATTTGCCGCTGTCGGAGCTACGGGCATCAGCTCGAACACCTCTCACCTCTACAAGCAATTTGAGTTAGACTAGGTACGAATATCTAACAGATAAGACAAATAGCCCAATTTCAAACAGGAATATTGCTATCGATTGTCAGACATACCGCAGGGAACACTAGAGATATTTACACACTACCAGTTTGTTTTACCAACCTGACCGAAGTACAACTACTAACCCAACCTACCGGTACCGCTTTGTCATCACTGCGCAGGCGGCGCCGTAGATACGGCGGAGCATACGCTCGCTGTGTGCGCCGCCTGGGACACGCAGAGGTTGGCCCTCACGGGCATCATCGGCAGTGTAGGTTCGCTGCCGGCCGTCATTCTCTCTATGGCCGGCAGCGAAGAATGTTGGGCCGCCGTCGCCTCCTTCGCTCGGGAGGTGATGGCGGCAAAGAGAGAGGACCTGCGGGAACGGGAGCGTGCAGGCTGCACGCTTTCGCCCCGCCGGGCACCAGTCAGGGGGCGACGGCGTATTGCATATGCCCAAGCCCCTGACTGATGGGGCCGTGGGCGGTGGGTCGGGGGGCCCTACGCTCACGCGAAAGGCCCTGAGGAGTCCGACGCCCCTTATGTGTTTCGGGGGCGTCGCTTCTATGTTGTTTGGGGGGGGGGGTTCAGCCCCCGTGTTGAGCTCCAAAGAGCGCCCCTTTTCCGGGCCGCCTTGCTTAACAGTTTCTGTCTATCTGGCGGCCCGGCTAAGGCGAAGGAGAAACACCGTGGATAGGTTTTAGTGGGTAGTCCGGCCCGTTTTACATCCTAGGGCCGGGAGTCCCACACGAAGCCGTCTCGCTCCCCTCCGCAGCGAGACGGTGAAGTGCGTAAATGCATCACCGACCATGTAAAAAAGAAAATAAAAAAACCTACCGGTACCGTACTACCTAAACAAACTTTAGTAAATAATGGAGCCAAGTCGATATTTGCACGTTGTTATTTTATATCTCCGTATATAGAACGTATGCATTACCTAGAGTGTCCTAGAGGCTACAATAGTTTCATTGACCATTAATATTCAAGAGACAGTACCTCGTAGTGGCCGTGACAGTAGCACTCTACGACTTATTACCAATGCATTGCACATTCCACGCTAAGGATATCGGAAGTGTATCTCTAAAGGAGATATATATCTATATATATATATTTAAGATATTTTAACACCACAGCTGACACTTGGACGTGGTTTTGGTGAAAATACTCAAAGAGCCCGGAAACCGCAATAGGCTCATCCCCTATTCACACCTACGTGGAACCAACACTGACTCGCAAAATGTGGGGTAATGAACGCCTCTGACTACCGCTTTGCTAACTATAAACGCGCTTTTGTGTTATGATTTCTAAAATTTGGTAATATACCTTTACACGCTTTACTTTAATTATTGAACCTTTATAAAGTGTTGTATCTATAAAGATTTTACAGTATTTATCTGCCCGATAGAATATTAGTACCGTGTAAATCCAATACACTGTAACTACAACATAGGAATTTTGAAAAAAAAGAAAAGATTTTTTTTTCATAGATTACAACTTTGTTATCTCTAAATACTTTTACACGTCATTTTAAATTGCCGTGTTTTGATATTATTTGAACTGTACCTTTAAGAAAATAGAGTCTCATTTGCGGTGTAATCATAGAACTTTTATTCAAAGTAAAAAAGTGGGAGAGTGGTGCAATGAAACAGGCTTTAAGGAATCGAAAGAGCGTTGTTAATTCAAAACATTGTAACTCTAGATACAGACGTGGTACATTAAAGGTACTATGTCGGTAGACGTAACTCATTGATCAAAGGACAAACCCAATATTTGTATGATATAGCAGTGGGTTGTCGCAGGTGTGCACCCAGGTTGTACTTTAATCAAACGCGTTGGCGCGAAAGGGTCCATCGCGCACCAAATAACTCAGCTAGCAAAATCATTGGGTACAGAGGGTTTCATCAGTAAAGTGGTGTTCCATTGAAGTCGGTTCAGAATTTATTGGCGGACGAGTTAGGTTATGTATATATACTTACACTGTACAAGTGGTACGCATACGGGTGGCTTGTTTGTGTACATATTGCCAATAAGTGCCAATGTACCTACCATGTAGATTGGTTTATAAAGTTATGTTAAATTACATAATTTTATAAACCAATCTTCAAAGATAGGCACGAGTGTATTGCATAGCTGAAACTTGCTATTTAATTATTTTTTTTTAAACATTTATTGCATCTTTACAGGATTATCCCAATGCAAAACTGCATGTAAAATACATGTTACAACTTAAACTATAAGCATTAAACATAAATACTTTTTACTATTATTAAATAAAATAAAATAGTTAGGTTAATTTATTACAACTTATTAAATTAAATAGTAGGTAGGAGATAATGACGAAATTACATTTTGGAATAGCGTATATCCAAACTTCATTCAGGTTGGAGTAAAAACATCTAGTTCTATCTATGACAAAACTAATTACAATATATATACATATAACTAGTGGTCGCCCGCGACTTCGTCCGCGTGGTAATTTGGATTTTTTCCCGTTCCCGTCGCGCCGCATCATATTTTGAACAATTCACACAATATCTTTATAAATTGTAGCCTATGTGTTATTCTGATGTATAAGCTATATTATAGTAAAGTTTCATTAAAATCCATTCAGTAGTTTTTACGTGAAAGAGTAACAAACATCCATCCATCCATACATACATACATACTTACATACTCACGAACTTTAGCGTTTATAATATTAGTAGGATACGCATTTACAATTAATATTTACATTCATAAAAATCTTAATACTAAATTAGAAACTAGGTATAATAGAATTAGAAATTAATACTAATTTTATTTCTATTTAAAAAAAAGTGTAAAATGTTTGGGCCCCGCGGTAGGGTGCCCATCATGGCGGCGGCATTCCCGCGCTGTATGGCGATGCTTATCCGCTGCGCGAGAAAGCCGCTGGCATGTAAGTCTCCCGTTACCTCCCTAACCCGTTTGCTGAGCTCCTTGAAAAGCGAGTGCGCACCCGGGCCCCGCGGGCCCAGTGTCTCGACACCAAATGCGACAGTCGTATTGAGTGCCGAGACAACTGTACTTGCCCACCTTCGAGCGCTTACGTACTTCGGCCGCGGCACGTTTGGCGGTTGCCGGAAGATAGGTCGCAGCTAGTGTGTCGGCACACGTGGCGTCCCACACTAGTGGGCGACCCATCATCCAAGGTATCATCGACATCCCGTCAGGTCTCTTACCATCGTCCCGTGCAATGTGCTGGGGCTCCAGGATCGCAGGGACGTTTACATTGACGAGGCACCGTCGCAGGATGTCGTGATCGCGTGATCGCATGATCGATGTTATCGCGGCATGGCGGGACAGGCGGCCAGCACTCGAAGAGCAGGCCAGTCCATGGTGACCTAGGCGATCCACACTCGCTCCACAAGAAGCACAACTGTGTTCTACATAAACCTCGGCCCCCAGCCGGACACCGATGGCGAGTCGAAGAGTGTTGTGTTCAATGACAGTACCAGTGTTGGAGGATGTGTAGGCATGGAGCCAGTGTCCAGGTTCCTGTCTTGACACTGCTTCCAGGCTGGCGCGAATTTTTAAAGATGACGAGGTATCAAAACTAATGGTAATGATAGACGGAATTGTTAAATTATGCCATCCCACATATAACTAGATAGGTATGCACCATAATTATTGTAAAAAAACATGATATAAATAGATCAATGAGGTGTTCACGCAAAGCAAAATTACCAATGATGAGCAGGGCACCAGCGCGTGACCAACTATTGTTTGTTTGACCGGACGTTCAGCCTGAACGTACTTCAAAACATCATCGTGATCATCTGAACATTACAACTGCCTATAAACTACGCACGAACCGATATCACTGGGTACTGATATACTGAGATAGGTACATTATGTATTACCGACAGCAACCGAAACTCAACATCAGACTGATGCAGAGTCAGATAAATTCAGATGCTGGATCCATGGGGTGCAAATGCTCGCTATCTTTAAAGAGATTTACAGTCGAATACTGAAACGTCACTCAAATATTCAGATACTCAAAAGTCACGTTTGTGTAACAGCTCCTAAATATTTGAGTGACGTTTCAGTATTTGGTCGTTAGCAAAGCTTCACGCGCTTTCCCACATGACTGGATCATCGGAATCTGTTTATCTACTCTGTAGCTTTGCTAAGTCTCTTAAAAGTCTACTTTCAGGCTTCACGGAATTAGCACTACTATTAGATACGAGAAAAGTTGATCGCGTTAGGAACTTATCTTACTCAGCGATGGCTTGGAGGATTTTTTCAACGCAAGTCTGTATCTATCCAATATTTGCAAGTCTTGTATTTAATTTTAAATGTAGGTTATTTTGTGCGTAAAAATATGGGTTTACTGCCTTTGTTCGCGATTGTGTCTATGTCATTACTGATTAAAACTAACATCTAGGAACAATGCAATACACAGCAAAAACTAATAATGTTGCGAGAAATACCAATCTCATAACAATTAGTAGCTAACTATAGAAAAAATCTCTGCACGCGACATGCGAAAGATTATTAATGACCATTGTTCTACAATAGAGGGCGGTGGCAAGCCCTTATCAATACGTCAGCGCCACCTGCCAATACCCGACATTAGCGTCGTACATACAACCTGAGGATTAATTGCACACCTTTCTCACATTTGTTCCACTTTATCTATTTATAATAGCAATCTCATTGATCTCAGATTTCTTTGGCCACTTTGATGTGAATCAAATACTAAGGCCTCTCGATTACTGGCATTCAAGATCGGGCCTAGAAGCAGGCTAGAAGGGTTGCGTCGTGTGGGGCTTTCGCCCACCCACGCGCTTACTCTCCGACGCGGGATAAAACCCGATCCCCAAAGATGCGGGATAACACCGGACCCTCCTTGAGAGAGACTTCGCTAGAGTCCATCGGTGCTCTAGAGCTTCCGAGGGCGTACCCAGAGCGTCCCGCACAGGATCACATGGTGGGTAGATATAATAAAACTGCTCTCGACACTAATGGGTCGAAGTTATGTCAAAATGTGGAAAAAAGACTTAGAGAACTATTTTATAACAAGCGGACGCCCGCGACTTTGTTCACGTGGTATTCTTACCCAAATATTTTTACTACATGCTTGGTAAAGAAACTGCAGTGCACTGAAAAGAAGCTATCAAAATAAATTTTGCTTCCCGTTTTACAACACTTTACGCAATGTAAATAAAATGTAAAAAATAATTAGCTGATAGCCCTCCCTCTATAAACTAGAACTAGGATCTTGCGACCCAGACATTCCAATTCGGGCTAACTTGTGTGCTAATAGATAAATGCATTTAAAAAAAGTAAAACACAAAAACGCACTCTACTGTGGTATAGACAATGTTAAGTAACGTTGAGAATGGCCCGTGTGTGACCATGTGCAGGCGCCGCGCCGCCAGACCTCGGAAGGTCGCTATGTACCGGTTCTGCTAAAGTCGCGCACACAATAAATGCAAACCAAAAAGTGTGTTTGTTTGTATACATAGTTAGTTAAGGAGTAGTTTGCTTGTAATGTTATATGAATATCTACTTTATACGTTATAATAATATGGAACATACATAGGTACTCCATATAAACGCCTGTTTTCCCGAATAGCTTAGCATATTATACGCACACTTCAGTCGCCAGTAACTTTGTTAATACCACACAGGTTTATAATTAACCTCTGCCAAACCCTTCGTAGAAGGCATGATTATATTATACTTATTTCACATTAAATAATAAATAAAATGTAAAGCCTCATTATAAGCTAGTATTTAGGAGAAGTGTAACCGACATTGAGGTAGGCCAACTTCCGCAGTTTGACTGATTTGGGACATACGAGTGCATTAAAGTACTGACAACGCTTCCGGGGTTAAATTGATGATTTAAGAAATGAAAACACATCTTTTTTTTTTTTTTTTTAATCCGCTCTAACGTCCGTTGCCGGGCGTCTCTGGTTACAAGCAGGTATTTCCAGTGGCGCCCGGCGGACTTTTGACCACCCCTGTGGTCTCTGCGGGAATTTGGTCGGGATGAGAATCCCGGGTCGTTGGGGTAGGGTTTTATCACGCGTCAGTGAGTGAATCTGGTTGCGTGCTATGGGGCAGAGGCCCCGCAACACGCAACCCTTCTAGCCTGCTTCTGTAAGGAGGGCGGGTGGCGATCCCGCCGTCCTCAGGCCCCGATCATGGAGGTCGATGGTTTTGGGCGTAGATAGATGAGTCTGTGGCGCCCTTTCAGCTGACTATGGAACTCGGCGGGGAGGGCACGCTCTCTCTCCCTCTCGGCCGCCTCCTTCGCGAGCATGACTTGCTCGCTGAAGGACACGGCTGCGTTCCACCTACTCGTGCTGGCTTGGAGCATGGTTTCCAGCGAGAGGATATCCACGCTCAGACCCACTACGAGGTCCCGGCGCTGACTCGCCCACGCTGAGCACTCCTCCAACGTGTGGAGTGCGGTATCGTCGTCGGAGACTGAAAACACACCTAGCCTACCTACCTACCTACCAACCCTACCTTACATAGCAATTTTTTTTAATGAAAAATTACGAATGTGCTATTTGGAACTGCGATTAATAGCTACCTATGTTACTTAGGTAGGTACCTACCATAGTAATTAATAAATGTGGTTCACTTTTGTATCCACTGCATCTAATGGACGCCTGACAAAGAACATTAATGCGGCTTTTACAAAAATAAACAATGCCTACTTATTAAAAAGTTACTAACTGTGATGACTGAAAAATAGTGTGAGATTATTTTTTAATTTTTATTTAATACCTATTTTCCCCAGGTATTATAGTTATCGAACCGATCATACAATAGTACCGGTTTATCAAATCAATAATCAGCTTTTAATAAGAACGTAAATTCTAGCATCCAGGGCCAATTTATATTTCATATAATACAGCCCGGGTTTTTTAATATTAATGCAATCGATACACTATGTTTAAACATGCCAATATTTTGTAGCTCGGACTGCAGAGTTTCTACAATACATTTAGTGGTATGTAACATCTGTCCTGGCTGTGGGGATTTTGGTTTGAATAACTTAGTGGATATGGAGAGGAGCATATTCCGTTACCGGGCACTTTGCCTTACATTAGTGTGGTGGTGGGACCAACACAATAACTGGCAAATTCTGGGTGTGTACCTAATGCACCTCCTCTGCCTACACGTTCGGGGGTATAGGCGTGATTTATGCCTGTCTGTCTATCTGTCACATTTAGAGTAAAACTACAAGACTGAACGTCACTCATACACACCTTTGACAGAAATTATGTATGTCAAACTAGAATCTTGTACCTACATAAGCTCAGCTACCAAGTAACTCAAGGGTACGATGAGCCCTCGCGCGTGCGTCGCTATGTCATGTCACTGAATAGACGCGTTATCACGGGTGCGTTGAATAGCCACTGTATATTGCCACGTGCAATTGTAGATAGTATTTGCAATTGTAGTAGGCATTTGTAGTTAGTAAACACTTGAAATGCTCACTTCATATCGAGTACATATAGTACACAACATTCTGAAGCTTAGCTGGAGCACTTGTTTGTTAAATATCGATTGTAGAACATTATTAATTGTTAAAAATAGCTTCACATACAAACAAAAGGGAGTGACAGCTACTGTTGGTCCCATACATGTGAAAGAGGGTAAGCCTATAATTGCCATTTCGGTGCACTTTGAGTATTCTTGCCAGAGTCGTCTGTGTCACAGCAGGTGCACCTCACGAACCCTGAAGATTTTAGTACTAGCAAGTAGTAATAGATTCAAATGCCTTTCATTTAAAAAAAATGTGCGTAGCCACAGGCAGCAGCTAATCTTATAATAATTCATTGAATTTGAACATAAAATCTCAATATATATAAGAGCACATGCGTCAAATGAAATCAAATCTAGTAGTAAAATGGGCTGTAAGAAGTATAATAGGCATGGTGTTACAAATAATCAGTATATCACAATATTCATTAAAACCTTTATTATATTTACATAATAAAGGGATTCATAGATCATTACGCAATGACAATATAGCGTACTGTTTCATTGAATTCAAAGTTTTTTTTCACAGAAATTATGAATTTATGAATAAACAGATGTAAATTCTGCTGCTGTCTCTACCTCGTGTGTTTACATGAGATAACTTTACCTAAGTAGGTATTTAATTAGGTATACAATATATGTTATATTATAGTAACGTAATTATATTATAGTTCTGACTTGATTAAGCGAGGTCTTTGCATATTAATCCAACATTCAGTTCCAGTAACTCATTCTATTATGATTTTGTGTGACATCAATCACTTACAATGTGAATGATCAATATTGTTGCTACTGTGTACTAAATAATTCAGTGCAATAATAATATTGCGGCTTGCATTTTTATGTGTTGTGTCTCAAGAAATGCAATGTAGATAGTTTATTTATTGACAATTGAACATTAAATTGTCAGTCAACAGTAATTTGTTGCCTGAAATAAATATATAAAAAGAATAAAAATTAAAGATATTTAAATATTGGATAGAAACAGGCGTTACTTGGCGAAAATCCATGACAAAACAATGGTAAGTAAAAATTTTTTTAAGAAAAAACTTTTTAGCATTAATTAATAGCATTAATTTTTCGCAGATTCTGCGAAAAATTAATGCTATTAATTAATGCTAAAAAGAAAAAAAAAAAAAAATTGGATAGAAACAGGCGTTACTTGGCGAAAATCCATGACAAAACAATGGTAAGTAAAAATTTTTTTAAGAAAAAACTTTTTAGCATTAATTAATAGCATTAATTTTTCGCAGAATCTGCGAAAAATTAATGCTATTAATTAATGCTAAAAAGTTTTTTCTTAAAAAAAAATTTTTACTTACCATTGTTTTAAAGATATTTAATAAAATAAACAAAATGAGGCACTTTTTTTTCTAATTCTGCGGCCCAAGGCTGCGGCCGCTCTCACGTCCGTTGCCGGGCGTCTCTAGCTCGTACGCAGAAGGTATTTCCAGTGGCACCCGGCGGAAATGAAGCACCTAAACTAAAGTATATTGGCTGAAAACACAAGAAGGTAGTTCTAGACTAAGCTCAACTAGACATAAGTAGCTTTGTTCCTTCAACATCGGATGACAGGAACACAGTTACGTCCAGAGACTTGGGATACCAGTCGCTTCGTTATTAAACTATTTGCCTACATGTTAGCTACGAATAGTCTCGTGTACCGGCATTTGTCAACTCTCTCGAAACGACTGAATATGAGAATAGGTTGAAAATTTAAAGGTATTTTTTAACTCTTGGAAGGTGGATTTTTTCTTTTACAGCTTGTTACCAACAAGAACATTCAAACATTTTATTTAACGAATGTGTATTAATTAGCAATTTATCCATTACTGGAGAGAACTCTAATGTTGCATTTTTATTAAAGAATGCTTTACTTTTTCCATTGGGGATGTGCACGATAAATACTCATGTAACAGTTCTACCTTCTACCTTAGTGGGTAGAGATCAGAGATATTTGCATACTAAATAATCTCATTCAGCTTATAATTATATTTATTGATTTTCTATTGTTTATTACCAGCCTTGTCAGTGCAATAATCTTGCTCCCTATTAAGTGCCAACAAACTTAATTGAGAAAACATACTTGCGATTCGTCAAAGCTTGGCCCGGATTTTTCCGGTTCAAAACATAACCTATGTTACTCTGGAATGGTGAAAGAATTGTTAAAATCGACTTTGTAGTTTCTTCGTAAGAAACATACAACACTGCAAATTGTTCCTCTTTATAATGTTGGTATTTTACTGGACATGAGTGAAACCGCAGGGCACAGCTACTGACTCATAACGTTGACACTTTGACTTATTATTTCCATCTACGCTCTTTTGTTTCCGATTTCTTTGTGGGCACTATCCCGTACAACATATTTTATATCTGTGGCATTAATGGTTTATCATAAATTTCTTGTGAGTAGAATACTTTATATACGTTATGTACCTCGATAACACATTCCCGTGGGAATCTAAGAACAAGGCAACTTGTAGACATCAGCTAATGTGTAACATAAAGTTTATGACTCCATGACAACTTGTATTTAGTCATGCAGTTATTTCTTAGATCGCGTAATGCTATAAGAATACAGAAAATAAGTTATAAATGGGTGAAACAGAATGAATAAGGTTCATCTTCCAAACTCTGATAATTAAAGGCTTACTAAAATCGCTAGTAATTTGATTAAAACTAAAACCACTAGTCGTATGACTGCACACGAAAAGGATAGAACCTAAAAGATTAACCTTTTGTGAAGTCCGTAGAAACTTATCTTTGGAATAGTCCCTCGGCTCAAGTCATATGCAGACCTTTAATTAAGCAGGGTAGGTACATCAGGGTATTTGCAGACACGAGATAAATTGTATACGGTATCTGTACGACAACTTACTAAATTACTTTTAATATAAAGCAATGGTAAATATGATGTTCAAACTTTTTCAATTAATAGCATTATTTCGCTATTAATTGAAAAAGTTTGAACAGCCGTTCTCTCTGAGACAGTCTTGAGAATGCCTCGTTTAGAGGTGAAACATATGTCGACGTTTTAATGTCTTCTATTTTAGCGAAATAATGCTATTAATTGAAAAAGTTTGAACATCATATTTACCATTGCTTTGTCATGGACTTTCGCCGGGTAACGCCTGATTATATCCAATACTTTTAATATATTTGCTTAACTTAAAATATTTTAGGAATCAACTACATACTAACATTTCTGTAAGGCTGTTTGTCCACCAAGGTGATCTATGCCACATTTCTATGGATGCGTTTGAAATCCACCAATCGTATTAGTCACGTAGAACATAGTCGTAGCATAGCTGCATAGCACATATCTGGTGGAAAAACACCCCTAAAATGCTCTGATAAGCAAAAGTGTTTGAAGTTAAAAAAATATAAAAAATTGACAAAAATAAATACAAAATTTATACAAATTTCATCATTTCAACAAGCAAAAAGTAAGATTTACACAAATAGCAAAAGGTATCAATAAATTTTGAACGGTCGAACGGATATAAAGAGCTATCAAGTGTCGAGGCTCAGTTGTATGCCTTCATACCAACTAGTAATTAGCCCTACTGCATTCAGCCAGCCACTTCACTGGCAATCGACACTGAGAATATGTGACCAACATGCACGAGTAACAGGGAAAAGCTTTTCGATAATTGAAACAGGGTATGTAACTAAAACATAATTTTTAAGATGGAAAATCAAAAATTTGAAAAATAATTTCTCTCAAGTAAGTTTATAAAATTTTAGCAAAACTTTTTACTAGAATCAGATACCTACAATCATGATACAGTGTGATAGGTAGGGTTAGGCAAGATGTGTGGTACATATTAGTCCCGTGCAATTTCCACGATTGGTGAAAACTATTCCACGTAATAAAATTTTCAGCCCAGATTTAAAATAAATCACAACCACCAAACAGTCCCTGTCTTTAATTCTGTATTGAGGGTGACAAATCAAAATGACCTCTCTTATGGTCCAGTATTCCTTTAGTTCTGTCGTTTAGACAGTGACCGCGTGACGCGTGAGTTGATAATATACAAGTCATCTTTGGGGTAATCCTTTTCAATCTTTATCAGTAATCTTAATTAGCCATTATTATTGTTAACTATCTATTGAATGTCCATTTTATTACTCTGCATTTTAGATATATTATGTTAATTATATCATTTTGAAACAAGTCACGCGTTAAAAAGCGTCATAACTGACACCCATCTGTCTCAGCTGCTTGTAGCCATTGATGCATGAGCTAACTATGACTCATCCCATTGATGCATGAGCTAACTATGACTCATCCCATTGATAAAAAGGACTTTTTTTCAGTTTTGATAGATAATTTCACTTTTTATTATTTACTAGTGGTCGCCCGCGACGTCTGCGTGGTAATTTGGATTTTTTCCCGTTATCACACAATATCTTTATAAATTGTAGCCTATGTGTTATTCTGATGTATAAGCTACATTATTGTGAAGTTTCATTAAAATCCATTCAGTAGTTTTTACGTGAAAGAGTAACAAACATCCATCCATCCATACATACTCACAAACTTTCGCGTTTATACTCGTAATATTCGTAGGATAGGTTTGTTGATTACAGGATCATTACCACCTAACTAAATTGTTTCGCTTCAAGGTATATACTGTATACTTGTTTATTTTTGTGTATTTTATTTTTGGTATGAAATATAGATATTGGCGATTTCGGGGTGGCCTGTTAGTCACCCTCACTGTCCCCACGACAGTGGTAGGTAACCAAGAAGAAGTTATTTCAGTGAAACAATATGGTGATTGTTTATCCATAAGTTATAAGGTAATGTTTTAAAAAAATGTTGTTTTTTGTTTTAGACCGTTGGATCGGCATGCGGCACATAATAGCCACCCTCTTATTCTTTGCCACGACGGTGTCGTACGGAACGAGAGTCAGCATGAGTGTCACCATCGTCGCCATGACCTCCAACAGCTCCACAAATAGCAATGACTTCCCAGTAAGTACAGATACAGTATAAGGTACATACCAGTAATCCCACCACTATTATAATATTTTGTTACTCTGTAATTAAAACCAAAATTGTAACAGCGAGGACAGAAATGTTAAATACCACTACATAGAATCTCTGGAGTCCGAGCATACATAACATACTATTTTAACGGCGCAAATAATCCAATTTAGCTGGAGACTACATATTTGAGCCGTTTGGGGTAGAGACGCTGGGACCTTGCGTCCGAGTGCTCGCGGCCTATTCAAAAATTTTTCTAAACTCATGATCGACACTTCTCAAGACCAGAAGGCTGGTTACTATTTGGCACAAAGAATAAGCATTGCCATACAACGTGGAAATGCTGCTAGCCTTCTCGGAACGTTGCCAGTCGGCGACGAGGCGGAGGAATTCTTTGACGCATATTAGAATTTAGATATAATTAGAAAGTATAATTTTAGAATAGGTAATGTACATATTTAGTTAGTTTCAATTGTATTTTTTCATATATATGTATTGTAATTCTATACACATTAAAATCTACCTTTTTAATGTACTTATAAACTCATGGAAACTTTTTCTTGTCATAATGAATTAATTTTATAATTTGTAAATTAAATTGATGTTTCAATTAGTCATGATAACAATGACATTATCATAATGTCTCTGCAGTCGATTAAAACAAGATTAAGCTAGTGTTTAATACATAATGATAAATTCTACGCTTTAGACGCAAAAACTGTTCAGAATGCAAGTCAAATAAAGCAAACGGCAATGTTTGACCTCACTTAATTAGCATAATACTGTGTTAATTATAACTAGTGGTCACCCATGCATATGGTCAAACAGCAAACCCCGCGAACATTGAAAAAAACCGACCAAGTGCGAGTTGAACTCACGCACAAAAGGTTCCGTACCAAACAGAAAAAAAACGAGTTTGTTCTATGGAAGCCCCCTTAAATATTTATTATATTCTGTTTTTTAGTATTTGTTTTTATAGCGGCAACAAAAATACATCATGTGTAAAAATTTCAACATTCTAACTATCGCGGTTCATGAGATACAGCGCAAGACAGACGGACAGCGTAGTCTCAGTAATAGAGTTCCCGTTTTACCTTTTGGGTACGGAACCCTAAAAACAATATTTGGAATCCCCCCATTCAAAAAAGCTTGCAATGAAAAAAAAATTATATTGGAAAAAGTTTTGTGGAGATCGGATAAAAACTCTGGTTGCTAACACGGAACACACATACAGACAAACAAACAGGCAGACGGCCGAAAGCAAAGTTGTCCAGTCTCGATTATGTAGATGCTTCGCTCTTTCAGTCAATAAGACGACAGCAATACTGGCCGTAGCACCAGCAGTTAAGTGATGACGTTTCGATATTACTTCATAACACACGCCAGTATCCCCGAGAGGCTAAGTAGGCGTGCATTAGGTACATTTTGCCAGTAGTTCTGTTGGATCCACATAATATGGGGTAAGCCCATTACCGTTGCGACTATTCTGTATGAAACACCTCTTTATAAACATACGAGTATTTCAAATCATTATATTTGAAAATAAAAGCTGACAGTGTACTCATATGTGACATTGTACTTCTCAATTCAACAACTTAATAGAATATTTCTTGAAACAGCTTTAAATAATAAAATTCTGAAAAGATTTCGTAATCCTAAATACCAAAACTACAATTGAAATGTTCCAGGTATTTGATTGGAACCGCAGTACCCAAGACATGATACTATCTTCGTTCTTCTGGGGCTACATCATCCTGCAGGTCCCGGCGGGGATGATCGCCGGACGCTTCGGCGGGAAGTACTTACTCTTCTTCTCCATGGCTAGCACGGGTATCATCAACTTGTTAATGCCTCTGGCTGCTACAAATGTGAGTATCTATTTATGCTTTATATTTTTAGAAACCCATTAGAATACTGCTAGGATTAGGAGATAAAATATATCAAAATGTAAAATGAGCATAAGAGACATTCAATAATATTATGTAAGTACTATTCCCTATTCTGTAATACTATCTAGATAGGAACTCAGAAAGTGTGAGCTTGACGATATAAAAAAAAAACAAAAATATGTTCGTGGCATTATCATAAAATATATTGGTTTTATCTCATTTCGACAGTGAGTGCTGATATTCTCATGAAAGTATCACATTTACTAAAGCCCCAAAAGCTCAGGTGAAAATGAACGAGGAAACACTTTGCCGGGAAGTTTGGCTTCCGTCCAAAAGTATAACAGAATAATTCCAACGCCAATAAGGTTCAGATTGGAATTCATACGGGTTTCATTATTATAGTCGTAGGTAGGTAGGACCACAGCTGGCACATTTTCTCAGAAGAAAGACAGAGAAGTACAAAAGGAACAGAGTTACAGCTTCCTTGCAACATGTAAAATTGCACATAACAAAGGTTCCCTTCCGATTAGTGCAGCACGCAGCACATGCACGCAGCAGCTGCAGCGTCGACTGTCATTGTCTGTGTGTGTCCTACTGACAATTGATGATCTGCAGCACGAGCTGCTGCCGCCGTGTTCGGGATGATTTTGATATAAATCCATACAAATACACAGAGCTTTTGTTTTTGTGTGCTGTCTGCATGTCCTGCGTGCTGCACTAATCGAAAGGGAATCTTTTACAACTTGCGGCACACTAAATGTACGGGTGTCCACTTATTGTGCGCGTATGCGTGTCCAGTCTCGCCGCGTATGCGACAAGTGGTCAGGGGACATGACTATCTACACCATGTCCCGCGTGCTTGTAATGGTGCGGCCGATTTCGGCGTTTGTCGTTAGCTGAAACTCTGTTCTGTTTGTACTACTCTGGGTAGGAATGCGAGTGAACTCGTACGGTACGGCTCATGATAATGCAAGTACAAGCTTATAGTTGTGATGGTCTTGATTTTGCCGGTTGTGATTTGAAGCTCCTATTATATTGTTTTACATGCAAGTATATAATATTTTACCAATACTAGCCGGAGTTTAATACTCGTAACTATAAAGAACTTTCATGATAGAGATCTTGTGCCGTGTGAGACTTACACTATTTACAAATATTGCAAATTTAAGCAAAATTACTAATTGAAAGGTTAAAAGGGTGTTAACGAACGTAAGTATGTGTCTAGCTGCATAATGGTATACTCGCTAATTAACCAACGAGACGGGCTTTTACCGCTGATCGTAGAAATCTAAAACTTGGAAGGCGTGTTTTTTGTATGGCGTATACGTCTGATAAGAAAATATTTTCCAAAATTCTACTCCAAAGGGGGTGGAAAAGGGTGGATAAAGTTTTGCACGGAACAACGTTCAAATTCTGAGAAACTATTACACTGATTTTAAAATTTCTTTCGGTAATATAAAGGTAAATTTTTAGCGAGTAACATAGGCTTTATAGGAGCTAATAGGAGCGGACCAGCATTGCGTGTAGACTATAGCTTGTTGGACGTTAATAACCGCTATCTCAGAGAAATGGTAATTCCAAGGAAAGAAGTTGTTAGGTCATTTTTGTAGGTTATTTTATTAAGTACAATTTTGTACCAAACTATTTTTTTATAGAATTCACTGTTTATGTGAAAAACCAAAAAACCGAAAATTTTAAATTTACCCTTGAATAACTTTTTTACCACATGGTATGGATGGGAACTTTTAATATTTGATTTATAATGGTGTATGACCTGCACCAATTTGCATTTGAACTAGATTACTCTGTTAGCTACCTGATTTGGGGTTTTTTTTTAGAAATAGGTGTAGACGAGTCTTAAAAAATAAATAAAGCTACTTACGAAAAATGAGCTTGCTGTTAATCAATAAATTTCAATGTTCTAAGGCCTACGTACTGTAATTGTCGATACTTAAAATTATATATCTGTCTAAATCCTATGTATGTATAAATATTATAACTGTTTATTAGAAGTTTAGTGAAAAACTAAGGAGTTATCCTCGATATAATAATATAAAAGCATGTTTAAAGGAACATAACGTTGATTGTCATCGAAGTTGAACCCTCGCAAGGGATCTGCGATGAAAAACAAAATGGTACCATTTGTTACTTACTGGGTTAAGGCGAAGTGTGTTCGAATATACTATAACCAAGAACAAAAAAAAACAACTTTGAAATGTCCTTTTGCACTGCATAGGTGCATAAGAGTGCAATTCACTGCTAGACCGCACTGCACCACCGTAGTTTATCTGTCGCGGATTTCTTATACAGATACCTACACAATGCAGGTTTGTATGCAATACGTGCATCGTGACGGATGCGTGCGATGCACGGATTCGCACTTTTGTAAGCCTATGCTATGCAGCGACACTCTGGGACAAGCAGTATAAACAAAAATCTTCGCCGTACGCGTAAATAATCCTAAGCTACAAGTGCTTTTACGTTTATTAACACTTTTATGTTCATACAAAACCAACTGAAAAGATGAAGACGAAGCGTATTAAACTTTCTACCGTCCATACCTAGTTTACTGTTTCTAATTTGTATGTTTTCCTTGACATTTCTCTCCTTAAATTTAAACCGTTCATGTGGGCTTCCTCAATTCTGCAATAAAACACTTAACGGATTTGAAACGCTAGTTTTTTATTATTTTTAACCTTCCTTGAATTCTGTTCAGGATAAAATACAAAAAATAATAATTATTTATATTTAATCGTGTCAGTTTATGTATCCTTACTTACATACTAACACCTAGTTATGTTCTTAACTATTACAGTCGGTTCATGATGAGACGTTGTCACGTATGTGTAGGATAAACCTCGCTATAAAGCCAAAGAGATTGCGTGACGAAGATTCCATCTCCGGTGGTGTCTCCCCTTAAACGGGGCAGCTCTAGACGGGAACTAAAGCTCTCACATTACGATGGTTTATTAGCCCAACCTTTGTGGAGGCGATCCCTCACACTGATATCATCGGACAGTGCCATTCCACTAAATAGGATGAATTATTCCGACACCCTTATTACCTGGTCGACCTTTTTGTTTATGTGTTACTATTGTTTGTTAGATATTGTTTATTGCCGGTATATCATTATCTTTATTCATTTACAGCCCAATTATCTATGTATCGTTGTCATATATAGTTTTTGGTCGAAAACATAGAATCGACAGTTAAAAATGCGGTAGGTACGCCATGTTATGCTGATTACTGAGTTTGTACGTACAATTAACAAAACAGCATTTTTGGATATTATAATTTAGGTGCGGATTTTAGAATATAACCAAATAGAACCTTGTAACGGCGGTAGATTATCCCCTTTATTACGTGAGATTATTCTGCGATTATTCTGTAAGTATGTATGTAGGATGTTAACTTTGGTTTAATTTTGCTAAATTAACTGGAATCTGTAAACAGTAATTGACCGAGCGAGTGAAACGAGCGAAGCGTCTCAGTTTTAACTCGACGACTGGCCGATTTGGCGTTGTTGGTATGTGTGTCAGTTCCGGTCTACAGGCCGCATTTTTCAAAGCGCAATTTTTGTCGACGGGATTTTTCGATTGGGGGGAAAATGGGGGAGAAATGGGGTGAAAATGCGAAAATAACGCGAGGTCTACTGTTCACAGAACCACTAGTCATACTGAAACAATACTTAAGTTAGGAAGCTGCATTTTCGAGCAATTAATAACACTAAAACTAAATGCTATTTCAATATACTTACGCTTTGGAATATTTACTCGCTAACAATTTATTCAAAGCTACTTAGTAACTTTAAAAGTTGCTACAAGAACAGTTGAACTTGGTAAAACTAAATGCACGTGACTATAATGTTTTGAGTGCAACAAAGGTGTTTCACCTGCCCCTAACTACTACAAAGTAAGAAGTTACATCTAATAATGAACCCACACCTAGAAGTTCGACACAAAGCTCCAACAGAATGTGTAGCTTTTATTACCGTAACTTTAAGCGAACGTCTCGAATAAAAAGGTTTTTGATAAAGAATGTAGGTACGTAATTAGGGTAGCTGATAATGCCAACAGAAGTGTGCGAAGTGGTTTAAGGGCATGGACAATATTTACAATAATGGGCCTAAAAGTTACAACGTGGGTATAAATAAAGCTCAATTATAAAATGCTTTTAAGAGTATGAGCATATTACCTATTCTATGGTATGGGTTAGCAATAATTTTATAAAATTAAGATAAATTTATATTCTCTAAAGTAACGAAGACGCCAGTTGACTAGAAATTGTTTAAAGATCCTTAAAATTAAGAAAAATAATGTTTTCAGAGTGGCTACATGGCAGTGGTGGCGTGTCGCATCGCGATGGGTCTAACGCAGGGGTTGCTGTACCCGAGCATCCACGGAGTGTTGGGCCGATGGGCGCCAGAAGAGGAGCGGAGCCGGTTGGGGACTTTCGTCTATGCTGGTATTTATTTTTTATACGCCATATATTAAGTAACGTAGGTCACACTATAAGTTTTGCGTAACTAAAAAAACAACATGTTAAAACCAAAATAATATGTTTATTGCTTATCAAAATACTCTCCTTTACATTTTAAACATTTTTTCATGCGATCGAACCATTTTTTAAAACAGGAGGACCACAGATCTGAAGGCATGTTTTCTACGTGCTGATTGAACGCTATCACTGCCTCTTCGGAGTTGGTAAAAGTGAAACCTCTCATCAAATCTTTGATTTTAGGGAAAATACAGAAATCACAGGGTGCCAGGTCGGGGCTATGCGCAGGATAGGTGACGAGTTGTACTTTTTCGAAAGCAAAAAATGACTTTGTTTTATTAGCCGTGTGTGAAGAAGCGTTGTCATGATGTAGTCGCGGCTTTTGGGTCGTCTTTCGCGAACTTTTTCTAACATCGTGGGTAAACAAATGGTAGAATACCAATCGGCATTAACACTCTTTTGATCTTCAAGTGGAATTGTACAGATGGGACCCGTAGCTGAGAAAAAAACGCGATAATTTTTTTAGCAACGTTTCTCGCCTGCTTCACTTTTGTTGGCTTGTTCTCATTTTCAAACACCCATTCACAAGATTGCTGTTTTTTTTCGGGTTCAAAACAATAAATCCACGTTTCGTCTCCTGTGACAATGTCATAAACAGCATTAGAATGTCCGTGGTCGTACTTCAGTAGCATCTGTGAGCACCATTCCACGCGAGCCCGCTTCTGCTCCGCTGTCAGTTCATGAGGGATCCAACGACAATAAAGTTTCCGAACTTTCAATTCTTCGTGTAAAATTTTCTAGATTTGACTCATACTAATCCCCAATAGTCCTCGAATTGTCTCATAGGTAATCCGCGGGTTTTCTTCAATTAACCGCTTAACAGTGGCCACATTATTTTCTTTGACGGCAGTTGAAGGCCGCCCTTCACGAAATTCGTCATGTAAAGAAACACGACCTCTCTCAAATTCAGCAAACCATCGCCTCACGGTGCTCAAACAAGGTGCTTCTCTCCCAAAAGCATTTTGAAGACGAGCGACACAGTCTTACGGAGAGAGAGAGAGAACTTTTAAAATCATAAAAAATCATCGCTCTAAAATCTTTTCGACTTAATTCCATTTTCGTTGCATACGTAGAACTTTGATTTGATTTGATTTTGATTTTGAACTTTGATTTGATTTTGATTTCCCGCCAATTGTTTTTTTATTACTAAGAAGATTGCAACGTTTAAAAAAATATAACATTCAAAATTCAAATAGTTCCGATTAGCTAGAAGTGCAAAACTTTTAGTGTGCCCCATGTATAATCACTTTTCGTTGGTAACTTTGTTAGACCCCTGGTGGCAAACCTATTGCCACTAACCGGTTACCTTTATGTTTACCAGAGCGTCATCAGTTGATCGGCGACGGAGGTGACTTCGGCGACCGCTAAGCATTATTGTGGTATTTTTATTATATGCATTTATTTTTAATATTTATTATTTCTAAACATCTCTTACCAAACAAACAACAATACAAATTAAATATAGAAATGCACTTTAACTTTCCACAATAACTTTTAAAGCTATTTACATTTATGTCAATTATTGTTTGGCTGTGCCATAGCGGCTGAAACGTAAGATTTTGTTGCCTTTCATCAACATTTCATTGCAAGGCAACGGGTTTCAAATTGTTTTCCTAAATTACAATTTAGCTGCTACATTTTATTAAATTCATTCAGCCATTTTGGACATAACCCATTACATATGTGCCCGGTGACAGCAATAGGATTGCCCCCTATTACGTGGGACTAAAAAAATTACAAATTGTGGGTGTGTAATGCACCTCTGCCTACCCTTTCGGGGATATAGGCTTGATATATGTGTGTGTGTGTGTGTGTCATTTTTTTAGAAGATTTAACTTGTATGCCATTTTGCATGGTTATACGCAGTAATAGAGTATTCTGTGTTAATACTCGCAGGTAAGAAATTCACAAACTGCCAAATGTGCATCTGTAAGATACTGGCTACATTATACTCGTAATATTATTTGTATTATTACAATTGCACAACTGTGTGCATAATCTAGAATGTTTATTGTATTATTACTTCTTTTAAAGGTGCACAGTTCGGAACAATCGTTGAGCTGCTGATATCAGGCGTGTTATCTGCCAGCTCTTGGGGGTGGCCCTCCGTGTTCTACCTGGCTGGGATCCTCTGTATAGGCTGGTCCGTCCTGTGGCTCCTCGTGGGAGACTCCACTCCGGGCACCAGTAGATGGATCACTGAGGAAGAAAGGAAATACATTGAAATTAACGCCGGTTCTAGTAAAGGACATAGTGTAAGTGTTCAACCGTCCTGTATTTGAGAAATTAACGCCAGTTCTAGTAAAGGACATAGTGTAAGTGTTCAACCGTCATGTATTTGAGAAATTACCGCCGGTTCTAGTAAAGGACACAGTGTAAGTGTTCAACCGTCATGTATTTGAGAAATTAACGCCGGTTCTAGTAAAGGACATAGTGTAAGTGTTCAACCGTCATGTATTTGAGAAATTTACGCCGGTTCTAGTAAAGGACATAGTGTAAGTGTTCAACCGTCCTGTATTTGAGAAATTAACGCCAGTTCTAGTAAAGGACATAGTGTAAGTGTTCAACCGTCATGTATTTGAGAAATTAACGCCGGTTCTAGTAAAGGACATAGTGTAAGTGTTCAACCGTCATGTATTTGAGAAATTAACGCCGGTTCTAGTAAAGGACATAGTGTAAGTGTTCAACCGTCATGTATTTGAGAAATTAACGCCAGTTCTAGTAAAGGACATAGTGTAAGTGTTCAACCGTCATGTATTTGAGAAATTAACGCCGGTTCTAGTAAAGGACATAGTGTAAGTGTTCAACCGTCCTGTATTTGAGAAATTAACGCCAGTTCTAGTAAAGGACATAGTGTAAGTGTTCAACCGTCATGTATTTGAGAAATTAATGCCGGTTCTACTAAGGGCATAGTGTAAGTGTTCAACCGTCCTGTATTTGAGAAATTAACGCCAGTTCTAGTAAAGGACATAGTGTAAGTGTTCAACCGTCATGTATTTGAGAAATTAACGCCGGTTCTAGGTAGTAAAGGACATAGTGTAAGTGTTCAACCGTCATGTATTTGAGAAATTAACGCCGGTTCTAGTAAAGGACATAGTGTAAGTGTTCAACCGTCCTGTATTTGAGAAATTAACGCCAGTTCTAGTAAAGGACATAGTGTAAGTGTTCAACCGTCATGTATTTGAGAAATTAACGCCGGTTCTAGTAAAGGACATAGTGTAAGTGTTCAACCGTCATGTATTTGAGAAATTAACGCCAGTTCTAGTAAAGGACATAGTGTAAGTGTTCAACCGTCATGTATTTGAGAAATTAACGCCGGTTCTAGTAAAGGACACAGTGTAAGTGTTCAACCGTCATGTATTTGAGAAAACCGGCTAAGTACGAGTCGCACAAAGGGTTCCGTACTAACACGGCAAAAACATCACGTTCGTTGTATGGGAGCCCCCTTAAATATTCATTATATTCTGTTTATTAGCATTTCTTGATATGAAAGCAACATAAATACATCATCTGTGAAAATTTCAACTTTCTAACTCTCACGGTTCATGAGATACAGCCCAAGGCAGACCGACGGACGGACGGACAGCGATATCTCAGTAACAGGGTTACTGTTTTACCCTTCGGGTACGGATCCCTAGAAAATGAGATTTATTCACCTCCTGTAAAAATAGTATTTAAACTTTCTGATACGAGTATCACGTAAAAACACTACGTTCCTGCAGGCGTCCGTTACATTTTTTCTTAAATAAATCTAGATAGGATTCTCCAAACTTATAAGGAGTTTGTTTCCAGGACATGCCCACGCCGTGGTTCGGTATCCTGACATCTATGCCCTTCTGGGCCATCATGTTGGCGCACTGCGGTCAGAACTTGGGCTTCTGGACATTACTTACTGAAATGCCTTCTTACATGAATCATGTCCTGGACGTCAACATCAAAGATGTAAGTGTTCCTTGTGTTATAGTAATTTCCACTCGCACACATAATCTCTCTCCTTGATTATTATATTATGTGGCCACTGCTGTGACATTACTGTTCAAATTGAAAGTCTGGATGAAATTAGCGTACCAAGGGGCCTTCTCAAGATCTCTGGCGTTTGTATCTTGTACGTGGTTGACATGCTCGCTGAAGAATGACTTCAGACTACCAATAATCGACAAAAATGGAGGGGCCAAGTATTTCGCGACGATCTGTTCCGACAATGGGCCTTGAGGTGCCCTCCGCGAACCTGGTGCTCCGTCAGTGGGTGAGCGCACGCACGACGTATCACCTCACTCAACTACTCATGGGTCACAATGCCATGATTTGAATAAATTATTGGCTACAGATACGTTTGCTAGTTTGTCACTTTGTGGTCTGTTTTTCAGAACGGCACTTTATCATCACTCCCGTACATCGCCATGTTGGTGCTGAGTTTTGTTTTCAGCTGGATTGCGGACTTCCTCGTCAACAGAAAAATTATTAGCCTCGTCATTTCTAGAAAGATCTTCAACACTATTGGTAATATTTTATGACTTTACAAAATTAAACTGTGGACTTTATAAAATATCCATCATTATTTTGGTTAATATTGCTCTTATAAAAATCTTTTATGTAGATTTTTTTGATTCTAATGCGACTATTTCGCATCTTCGTAAATCAGTTATTAACATGGACTGTAATTTTTCTAGCTATATGGGGCCCAGCGCTGGCCCTGATTGGTCTATCGTACTTACCAGTGGGGCACTTGACCTTAGCAGTGGTTCTACTGACAGTCACCGTGGGCCTTAACGGTGCCCACTACTCTGGTTTCATGGTGAGACATTGAGATTTAGATCATAATACAGACGACGTATACGTATAATACATTATTTTTGTTACGTGAAAGTGCCGCAGCTGATTATTTAGGCTGTTGTTTTATAATTTTGTTGAATGTTTTATATTTGTAGAATAAAATATAGACTAATTGACTTTAGATTTTTGTTTAGATGTCACATATCGACCTCTCCCCGAACCACGCGAGCACGATGATGGGGCTCACCAACGGAGCAGCAGCCATCTTCTCTCTGCTCGCACCCTTCACTGTATCCATAGTCGTTAAGGACGAAGTGAGTAACACTCATAGGGCGCTTTCACATTACACGATATCGTGACGATATCGTGGATTTTATCGAATTTTATCGTAGCGATATCGAATTTTATCGTGACGATATCGCGGCGATATCGTGACCAAACAAGGAGTCACTGTGATTTCAACGTGATTTCATGGGTGATTAATCACAGCATATGAGCATTGATTCGTCACTGTTCGCATCTGTTATCTCGCTCAATTTAGTGTAGTCTACTAATACTTTACATATTTATTTAAACTGCAACATAGAAAACTGTGGGGGGGGGGCAAATGTGGCAGTGTGAAAGCGCCCATTGGCCGTTTAGTGTTTAGTGATTTCCCATTGTAGGTAGGTTAATAACGAGGTCGTTATTAAATAAAATGTGTTAGGATATTTTTATACTGTTATTAAAAAACAAATTATACCTTCTTTTTAAATCATTTATTCATGTAAGAAAAATCTAGTAGTATGTACATAAGTATCTCGCCAAACTATTATGTTTGACGGCGAGAGGCACTCGTCTTTAATCCAAATTATTTTTATTATTCTCACAAAACTATATATATATATATATATATATATATATACTATAATGTTCTATACAACGTGTTTCATATTAGTGTGGTCATATTTGACCCTCGTTACACATGCGCGTTGAGTTAACTATACGCACGGACAAAATTGCAAATACAAGTTTAGTTAAAACTTTTAAGGTGTCATGTAAATTTCATTGATTTGTTCATTTAATCGATATTTTATAAACCCAACACTACCTAGGGTCAAATTTATTCGTAAGGTTCAGTCCTCTTCGATGAATCGTAAACAACTCTTATTTCATATGCTCCTGGTACAGAATACTATTTTGTAGTAATGATAGGTTGTGGACTTTAAAACAACAAAAACTAACCGATTTCATTGTGCATGTCATCCTGGTAGATAGGTAGGTACCGTGTTCCACAATAAACACAACTAACTCACTAATATCACGATACTTAGATAAACATTATTGAATTTAATAAAAAATACACTTCCTACCTCTAATAAACACAAAACTAAAAAGTAGGTACTAAAGTAACGGCTCGAAATGTTCGCCGCCTTGATCAATGCACAGTTGGGTCCGTCGCATCATGCTGGCAGTTACATTACACAGCATGTCTGGAGTTACACTGCTAAATGCATCAAATATTTTAGACTCCATATCTTCACGCGTGAGACATACCGCACTGTACACTTTGTTTTTGACATAGCCCCACAAAAAAAAGTCAAGTGGTGTGAGATCCGGTGACCTCGGAGGCCAAGGTATGGGACCACCACGTCCGATCCACTGGTTAAACCGCTCATCTAAATACGCCCGTACATCTCTCGCATAATGTGCTGGCGCCCCGTCTTGCTGGTACATCATATTTGTGTACAATGTTACATGCAAGTTTTCAAGTTCGGGTTCTAAGACGTTTCTAAGGAACGCGAGGTAATTTTCACCGTTTAGCGAACTCGGTAGCACGAAAGGACCAATTAAAATATCTCCGATTATTCCCGCCCAAATGTTAACACGCCACTGATGCTGAAAGTTGTTTTCTGCAGATGCGTGTGGGTTCTGATGAGTCCATACATGTTCGTTATGTTGGTTACTGATACCAGCACGAGTAAAAGATGCTTCATCGGTCCATAAAATACGGTTCGCGAAACTAGGGGATCGTTGTGCTTCCTCTCGGTACCACTGGCAAAAGTTGAGACGTGGTACGAAATCAGCCGGTGTCAGTTCTTGGGTGTGCCTGAAGTGGTACGGATGTTGACCATCTGCTTTTAGCACGCGCCATACTCTCAAATGATTCATTCCCAGAACAATTCCAGCGCGGCGAGTACTTGTTCTGGGATTGGATTGAAAATGCTCGAGAATACTTTCTTCTTGCTCTGGTGGTACAACAGATGGTCTGGCTTCTGAGCGGGAACCACGGAAAGAACCAGTGTCATGTAAACGGTTCACCATTTTTCGGAAGCACTCCACAGATGGTAACCGCCGCCGTTCACCTTCGAGTCTATTGTCCACAAATCTTTCTCGATAAAGGCGACGAGCTTCACGCAGACTGCCATCGGCTGCACCGACGCAAAGTATCATTTCATAATATTCACTATTACTTAAATACGCCATGATCGATTAACACAGATTACTACGTACGCCTAATATCAAAGTTTACTTGCAACTGAAAAGAAATTAGATAGTTGTAAGTGTTGCCCAAGTGCAATGTCTTATTTCCTTGAATTACGTCGTAATTTTGGTAAAAATCTAATAAAAGTACCAAGTAGGTACTTAGTTTTATTTATGAAAAAAAGCTAGTAGGTACCTAGTATAAAATAATTTAAGAGATAAATAATAACATAATTATTATTTACCATAAACACAGGATATTTCCCTAAGACCTATGAAATAAAATAAAATTGTTGAATGCCAGCGCGGCGTCGCTCGCATGATAGTATGCATGTAAATACATTTCGAAACCTACTTAAACCCATTTCAAAAAAAAACCGCTTCAAGATCCGTTGCGTAGTTTTCAAGAACTAAACATACATTAGAACAGACAGACGGAAAAAGCGACTTTCTTTATCCATGTAGTCTAAGATTAGTAATTTATTACCAATTGCTAAAATGAACAAATATCCAGCATAAAAAAAGCTAATAAAGTCCCCGTTTATGAAGAACATTGCGTTAACTTGCAACACCGGAATAATATGGGTTTTGCGGTAAAATTTACGTGTTGTGACGTGTACGTCTTTGATATATGCCGACATCGCTACTGATACCTAGTTTCTTCAAAGCGGCTCCAATTAAAAAAGTGGGCGGTTCTCTTTGTAATTTTTAGGGGTCCTTAAGATACATATTAGTGAAACTGACACCAACACCTCCTACTTTTTCTGATATCCTCGTTCAACCATACCAGTTGCCACTTTTAGCGATAATGTTTTATGAACTTTTATGCATCACATTATCATGACGAATCGAGAACCTAAGTACCTACTCTTTTTTAAAGTCGGTCAAAAATAACCAAACACCTTGCAGATCATTTACTTCATGGTAAATGAGTCGAAAGAGAGTTCACGATATGGTAGTGCAGTGACTGGCATCCACGATCTCTCTATCCCGAAACTGAATACCTACATACTACTATACCCACCAGCGTTCTCAACAGCTACAACATAAACTTCTACACAAACAGCAGTTGTATTTTAAATATCTGTGCGGAACCAATTTATAAAAAGTGTAAATTTAAGGAAGACAAGAACATAAATGTTTCTTCTCTTTTCTTCGACAGCAAATGCGTTGCTCCTGGTATTTGAGTAGGTTGACAACAAATTACGTGTGAATTGTGACATTCACGACAATCACGTGATACATAAATTCATAGAAAAACTTCAAAAATAACTTTGAGTAGGCACTCTTTATTTTGACCCCAAGTTGTGATTCGGAAACTATTTTGTATGATAACTATTGATAAAGTAACTTTATCTGTTGGTTAAAATTTTGAGTAACAACGAGACTGTCCGAATCTATTTCACTGTTTGGCAAACCTACTTGAGGTCAAATCTAGAGTTCATTCTAATCATATGTTTATTTTGTAGTGCAGTCTTAGAGCTTCATTTCAATGAGCTATCGATAAAAAGGAAAATTTATCGACTACGTCATTATAAGTCAATATTTTATTAAATTAATTAAAGACCCCGCGCAATATATTATTTAGGCCCTACCCAATGCAACCTTGAGATATGACCACACTAATATGAAACACGTTGTATAACTATAATGTTCTCTTAATAAATATTCCAGACTTCAGCATCAGAATGGAGGAAAGTATTCTTCATATCGGCTGGCTTCTACTTCCTAACGAACCTCTTCTACATACTGTTCATAGCGGCTGAAGTGCAGCCGTGGAATGAACCGGAATCCACTGCAGCTATTGGTGAGTTACTTTTGCTCATTGTACAGTCGTAGCAGAAACTACTTGGCACTTATTCAGTTCCATATTGGAGATTATTGTTACACGCATTTGTATCCAAATTCGTCAGCGAGGGTTATGTGTTTCGGGCGTATGTATGTATATTTATATATATATATTATTAAATTATATTTTTGGACATTCTCACACGACGTCATCTAGCCCAAATTAAGCTAATATAAGTTTGTGCTATGGGATCTAGATGACTGATAAACATACTTGTATATTAAATATTGGATGGAACCAGGCGTTACTTGGCGAAAATCCATGACAAATACTTGTATATTCCTAAATACATACATTATTATACATAGAAAATACCCAAACTCCGAAACAAATATTTGTGGATCGCACAATTAATTTGATTCGACCCGCAATCGAACCTGGGACCTCAGGGAAGGCAGTCGCATACTCATACTACTGCGCCACCGAGGCAGTCAGTATGTATTATGTATGTTTCTTTGTTCCCCTCTACAGCCCTAACGGCTGTAGGTATGTATTTCGACGAATGAGGTCTCAAATGAAAGGTGTATCTTCCGAGTGTCACTGGGTAAAATGTAAATAAAAAATAAACCCTGACTTTTTGGCGCAAAAATGTTGGTTGCCAAAAAAAAATCTTGTTCTAACTTTTCGAGTGCGGGATATCAAAATGAAGAGTTTTTAAAGAGGATTTTCGAAATATAAACAACTTATATGTTTCGTGTGTATGTGTAAGCTGGTATGAGAAATCGTATTACAAAAGTATGAAACTAAAAAGCTGTAAATAAACATAAATAATTAAACAACAAAAAAGCCCGACTGCACATTAAGATGACTGCATATTAAGCTATAAGCAGGCGGGACTCCAATAATATTAGTTCAATCCTAGATACAAACTTAGTCCCGCCTACTTGTAATTAAATGTCTGGATATGTGCAGTCGGGATTTTTTGTTGGTTAATTATTTGCCAGTAACCTTGTTCGTCTCACGTAATCTAGGGCGAGTCTATTGCCACATTGTCCACCAATAAATAGCTAAATATTTAATTTTAATATACATTTTGGCATTACAGAAGACGGTGTAAAAAAAGAAAAAGAAGCTTCGAGTAAAAAGAAGAGTGTGACAATAGTTGTGGCGAGCAATAACAAAACGTAGACATAGAAGTATGTCGGTTAGACCTAGTCCTAATGTTAATAAATATAAATGTGATATAAGAATGTTAGTTCTAGTTAAAGACTGTGGTACTTAGTTAAGTGAAATGTAACACATAAGTTGAAAACTTTATGTAATAATTATTTATTGAATTTATACTTACTATAAAACACTAATAAACTTACAAAAGACAAATGAATATTATGTAGGCACTCATCCAGATTCTATTTCAAAATTCCATAGTATTATTAATATCATTAGTACATTCGATTCGATAACAGTGTAACAGTGCATTGCATTATGTCCAATTGACACACAGTTATAGAAAGTCACGTCTTTATCCCAGCCCGTCCGTAAGGGAAGATGCAGAGTTAACGTGAGAATGACTTGATTCCGGATGTTGATAAAGGCCCCTTAGCACCTCTTTGTCTAATTAAATGTCATAATATCTACACACTTTTTGAATTAAAAGCGTTCCTTCCGAATCCAATCCCTGTATATCAACTTCGTAGATCATAAAAAACATTTAAAGTAAATTCATTAAAAATGGAGTTAAAATTATATAATTATAATGAGTAAAATGTGGAATATAAGGCGTAGTCTGATCTGAAACTTTCTCACTACATCGTAGCTAATTAAAAGTTGAGAACATTCAAATGTTAACATTTGGTATATTTTAACGTTTTGAATACGAGAAACTATGAGCTTTACAGTGGAGTTACCCTGGGGAAGTGAAATGGTAATCTATATTTTGAGCTAGAACTCAACACACGATGTATTAATATCTATAAGTAAGACTTAACAATTTATTTACAATAAGAATTACAATATACAAAATAAACATAATTATAGACTAAAAATATTTACATTACAAAATATCGTTTAAAAAATCCTCCGCGTCATTGCCGACTGGATAAGTATAATTTTAATGAACTTGATTTTATCATACTTGTGCGGTATACACAGGCATAGCAGATATATAAACGAGTCGTAATCGTGATTGTAAGGCAAAACCGGTCAGCTTTACATAATAATAACAGACTTAAAAAAATCTGTGGATTAAGAATGCAAGTGAGTGTGTCCATAATGTATTACGAGCTATATGCACAGCACAGTATAGGAAATAGTTGCTAACATATTATAGGTTCCACTAAGTCTTAGTAGAGACAGTCGAAAGTATAAACTAAATATCTTTTGTTGGAGCAATTTAACCGAAATGTCAAGGACATAATTGGTTGTACTCGTAGGTAGGAACTACTTAATAATGTCATGATTACGTCTAGTTACGTCTCGTTACTACTATAATATTTAGGTATTGATAAGACTGCAGATTGCAATCAGTAAGCTTAGTATAGAGGTACAGCTTGTTAATTAAAGTTAACTGAAAACATCTGACTGTCCAGCGTTGCAGATATTACAATTATTATGAGGCAGTCGTATAATAGTTACCAGGATACTTAGTGATATTTATTAATTAGTTAGTTGATCAATTTCAACTGTTCAACTTATGACTACATCATTATTAGAAAATCTGTTACAAATTAATCATTGTACAGAACACTATAACAATTATTTTAAATCTGGAGCCTGTTTTCCTTGGGTACTCATACTTTAAAAGTATTTCTTCTTATTTATGAAATTAAGAACAATAACTTAGTAATAATTTATTAAAACTATTACGGTTACAATGAAACTGTTTTGATTTTTCTTTTGGATACCTCACAAGCTTTCTACTAAAGCGACCTAATTGAATTTTTGTTTGTACATTACGAAGTTTTCCTTGGCTCAAGTATTACGTACATTTATGGATGTTGGAACTATTCCGATATGAAGAACTAGCATATTTAAGAAGTTACCTGAATTCAAATTTGTTCATAGCTAAGTAGGTAAAAATACATAAGACTGTCTAAATTGAGTATAATTTCGACAGCATCAACTTCGCTAGCGTGGCGGGGTATAAAATATAAACTTTGTTGAAAATAGCCCGCGTGTTACGCAATCGGAGCCCATTCATCGTCGCGTCGAGGCTTAGTTGCATGTTTTCAAACCAGCAGGCAATTAGCCTTGGTGTATAGTAACACTGATCGGTCTATTCCCAGTAGTACTACTGTATAGTCTTACCAGTAGTACAGTCAGCTTCAGAGAAAAGGAACCCCCCTTGATAATGACATGAAAGCATTAAAGTTTTTTGAATCATTGTGTATTATGGCATATTGGTCTAGTGGTTATGACCGCTGCTTTGTGGACACGGCAACCGAGGTTCAAATCCTCGGACACAAGTTCTTTTTTTATTCATATAATTATTTTTTTATTTTCTTAAGCACTTTTTATTAATAATATTTAAGGAATCAAATTTTATAGTAGGTATGAGGTTTGTAAGAAAAGATAGGCTTATTGCATAAACAATATTAATTTATTTCTCGAATTACATTTCTAGGTTTTTTTCTTTCCTCTTTCCATTCCTGGTTGAGTATACAGTTTTTCTATCTGAGTTAAATTGGGGTTACTTACTTTTAAATTTTACCTGACCTAAATTTATTGACAAAATACTATACCCTAAGTGAAGTATAAAATGTTTACTTAATATACTGAATATCGCCGCGTCACATGACTCACGAATTACGTCACGTGATGCGATCGTTCGCTGAGCTGCGAACGAGCGAGCAGCTTCATCTGCCTTTTTTTTGCATGTTCATATTAATTTGTAATTTTCTGATATTTTTCGTCTTTCGGCTCAATTGTTTACCAAGATACAAGTTACTCACAAAAAATTACCACATTAATTTATGTGCTGTTTGAGGATAGGAACTCGCATCTCCAGCGCCAGCCGATCACCTAGGCCGTGCCTTATACCACTAGGCTATCGGTTCACTTGATAATAATGGCGAAAATATGAATAGCATTACTCCTTTTATCGAACAAAGTTGATTACGGTGTAATTTTCTAGACCTTAAGGTTTAAATTTCAACTTCCACCATATGTGATAATAATAACTGCTCAATAGACTAAAAGATAAGGTTGAAATTAGTATAGATTTCGCGTTTAGTTCAATAGACTACGCTTGATACAGCTTGTTGCACTACCGTCATGTTTTACTTCAAAAACTTATCTGCTGTATGAGCTGCGGCTATAGTATTATGATATCTGTGACAGCGCACTAAGGTTGCAATTAGAATACTTCTTTGCCTTATTTACTAAACTGTGATTGAAGATAACTTTATAATTCGTGGTAATTTGCATTGGTGTTAATCCTCCTCGTTATTCAATTTATTAAGTTTTTGATCAGTTTTTTGAGTAAATTGAAAGTATGGTTCGATTAACAACATTTTTGAAAGCTAAAATTATTGTTCTCTGGGAGCAAGAACAAAGCATAAAGAAAATAGCACGAGATATGGGCATAACGGTAAGAGTTACGATAAAAATACATTATATACCTATTTATTGCTTAATCATGTTACATTTTCATTTACAAGTTAGTTTTTTGGAATTTCTTTTATTTATTATCATTTTCATTACAGAGAAATACAGTGCGTAGATGGATTAAATATATATATATATATATATTTCTAATTATTATTGCTGCTGACATTGATTTACATATTGCAACAGATTTGAAGAGGTTTATTATTTTAGGTTACTGGGGATGGATGTCTTCAATGGGCCCAGGCGAGCTAGTGGAAATAGGTGGCCGCATGAACAGTGAGCGATACATTGAACCATTGAAGCGATACATTGAATGAAAATATAATATTAACTTAACGTAACGTGTGTACGTAACACGATCTAGTTCCATGGTTGTTGATTTCATTTGTACTAGGACATCAGAAGTTTGTAAGGGTTTGTATGTAACAAAAATGGATGTTTGGTTTCCGTCAGATTCGGTATTCATATGGCACAGGTCCGACCGCCGCGCCCCGCCGGCAAGGAAACGACTATTGGTTTGCTTCCCGCTGATCGTTACTAGGATATCAGAAGGTTATATGGGTTTTAACCAACTTAGGTACCTACTTGCACATTAAATATTTAATTTTCGATGATGTATCTTGTCAATTTAAACTGTAATTTCATCGAAAGTGGCAAATTCCATAGTTTTCTTGGATTATAAAATCATAAAAAACATCTTGTGTACTACTTTTTTGTATGTTGGTATGTTAGTAATTTCCGGTCATGGGTCGTGGTCCACCTGCTTAGTTCACCTGGGTGGACCACGGGCACTTTTTCTTGCCGTGGTCCACCTCAGTTCACCTGGGTGGACCACGGGCCGGTGGTCCACCTATAAAAAATAATAATGATGACATAATAGAAATACAATTAAAATTGTTAAACAACGAAATTTCTATAGGATTCGCCCCTTCGTCCACGTTCATAACCAAGATTTCATAACTGGTTATGAATATGGATTTTTTTTTATTATTTCATAACCAGTTATCAAACAATACTTTTTCTATTTTCACAACCAGAACCTCCTATTCTGTTATGATCGCCTGGTACTTTTTCAGAATAATGAGTTCAAACATTCAATTGGTTTTCATTGTCATAAATAAGTGATAGATATGATATGAGTTTCATTTGTCAAACGATTATTGTTTTCGGAAGTGATTTATATTCCTCTTTGTGTAAATAACGATGGAGTTTAGAAAAGTTAAGTTGATTTCTCTATACTTAAATATTGTATTTGTTTTACTTAAGTTAATGATTATTTCCCTTTGTTGCCCGTGGTACTGGTGGTACCACTGGAAATTTTTTCTTCCCATAGTACTACCAAGCACTCTAGTAGTACTCTGGGAAAAAAAAACTTCCCGTGGTACTACTTCAATGTTTTGGTTTTAAAACCCTTTAAAATATTATTATTTTATGACTTTATATTATGGTCAGTCTCTCTAATCGTGAAGGCTCTTATGTTGTTATGTATTCCTGGTACATTTGAGGTTTGTGTCTTTTATAATGGACAATCATTTTCATCTATACTACACTATACTTAGTGGATAAACTACAGGGTAGGCAGACGTGAATAACACACCCACATATTGTCATTAATTTAGCTAGTCCCACGTAAAAAAACCAGTCCATTGCCGTTACCGGGCACCGTATGCAGCAGAAAATCAATTGCCTTTCTGTTGTTATCTGAAGCTAAATTTCAACTATTTAATATTGCTTAAAATATTTGACACATCGATACAACTGTACACTCAAGTGGAAACAGACGAAGCAATAAGACATTTGGCTTCACTCCAAACGCACATAGCTATAATTCCGGTGAGACGAGATTGTTTTAAATAAAAGGACTAACATCACTGAAACTGGAAAATTCGGCATAAGGGTAATCGATGCATGATGTTTTCCGTATAGACGACAAAATGGGAAAGTCGGCACAACGGTCAAAACTCCTTTAGAAAGCTGTCATTACACCACTTGCACACGCCTTTTATTCTTGGCACCAGAGACACAATCGGAGGCGTCACTACTTGTCTTGTACTTCTTATGTATTTTGTGCTTATACGGCAATGCCCATTGTCAGTTTTAAGTTTTTCCAAAAAAAATAAACCTTTCTAAAAATCTGACCAAGTGCGTGTCGGGCCACGCATGGCATAGGGTTCGTAGTCACCCATTATAGGCTCTATAAATCCTAAACTAATTAATTTATCTGATCAGTTATAGTTTTTCTTCAAAGTTCATATGGACATCATGAAACTTTTCAGACTCATCGAGCTAGCCGTTTAGATTATAGAGGGAGGGGGTCCCCACTCTGTTGTAACAAAAAATGCGCTTTAAAGTTGAATATCTCGCAAACGAATACTTAAATCAAAAAATAGTGTTAGCAACCTCTCAATGTTTTTAAAGACCGACTTAATGATACCCCATACTTCGGGATAGACACAAGAAAACAAATTCTGGTTACGTGTTGGGGAGGGACCTACCCCAAAAAAATGTTTTTTTCATAATTTTTATTTCCTGCAAAGTTTTATGTTTCTAGCAATCACCGTTTGGGAGGAAAGTCGAGGACAGACGGACGGACAGACATGACAAAACTATAAGGGTTCCGAGACTTACTACGGAACCCTAAAAAAGACGTAGGTCATTGCAATAACTGTTATATATTTGTTGACATTGTTATACATTTGCAAGCAGTCATTGCTTTCAAATACAATATGTATTTGAAATGTGCTTCCCGACCTTTCAGTAGGATGCAACTCCCGTGGCATAGTAGATAAAGAACTTATTGTTCTGAACTTCTGTTTCTACTATGCCCGTAGTCATGGGTCGACTGCCGGGCAGCAATGGTTACGATTATGTTTCGTTTAGATATGAACTACATAGACGTTACGATTATTCATCTAATAAAAACATTCAAATAAACGCAGTAGGTAACTATTTAGTGATTAGTATGAAACTTTATTGTAAGTGAAATACAAAACGTCTGTAAATCAGAATAATGTTAGCAAGTGAACAGTATTACTGTAACTGTACTGGAACATAAATATTTGCGACGGACCGCAGACTGACCGTTAACTGTTTAACTTTCAACACTGCCCCCTGCTGTTCTGTTTACGTTGAAATACAGTTATACACATAATACACATTTTTTTGAATAAAAATTTAAAACAGTATAGGTACGGAAAGTTGCCGGAAAGTCATGCTTCATTATGCCGTGCTCCTTACTAAATATTGCACGGATAAATTTATTTGTGTACACAACTGTGCAGCGCTTAATTATTACACTGCAGTGTTGAGTTTGAAGTTGTTTCATTTTTCACTGCTGAGTTACATGAAACAGTTAATTGAACGGTTAGTTAACAAATACCACGTGAACCGGTGAACCATTTTTGTTAACGAATAAAATTGTAGTTATTTGGATTTGGGTTACAAAAAGTGGAACTAATCGTTCTCTCTGCTTTCGTTCGTTCCGGGGTAGGTAAAGGTTTATTATACGCTCTATTTTTGCTCTTGAGTAGCTATCTGTTTCGCATCCATCGTGAGGTCACACCCCGGTGTCAACACTGCGAGGTTGCCGACGACGACACCGCACTCCACGCGTTGGAGTAGTGCTCAGCGTGGGAGAGTCAGCGCCGGGACCTCGTAGTGGGTCTGGGCGTGGATATCCTCTCGCTGGAAAGGGGAAGAGGGAGCGTACCCTCCCCGCTGAGTTCCGCAGTCATCAGACACCAGACTCATCTACGCCCAGGACCATCGACATCCATGATCGGGGCCTGAGGACGACGGGATAGCTACCCGCCGTCCTTACAGAAGCAGGCTAGAAGGGTTGCGTGCTGCGGGGCCTTTGCCCCGGAGAATAAAATTGTGTTCGTGCCGGTGGGGGGTAGCGGCGGCCTTACATCGGGGGGTTTGGGAGCCCTTCCGTCCGACGGGTCGGCTCCGACCTAACCACACGGTTCTAGACGAAGCTAGCCCCTGCGCTTTGTCACTTACTGCTGCACCAATTGTCGCCCTGTCTTCACGCTTCTTCTTCACATCACATCTACAATGGCAGTGCAACATAAAAAACGTAAACGTTACACAGCGGCCCCAGGAAACCCCACAACTTCACTTATCGAGGTGGAGTTCACAAACATCCGTGGACGTGAACGTTTTAAACGTTCGTTTCTCTGCCGAACGATAGTGGCCTGGAACGCCCTGCCTGTGCATGTGTTTTCTCCCACATATAACCCCGGGTTCTTTAAGCGGAGCGTGAAGAGGCACATCAGTAGGTCGTCAAGTTGAGGGCCACTCTCTATAGTATTGTGCGCTGTGAGAGAGGCCCACAATCGCTAGACGTCGTCACGACTTACCACCAGGCAGGCGGTGTCAATTTGGCGAACCCAATATAAAAAAAGCACGCAATCAGATTCACTTACAGACTCGGGATAAAACTCAACCCCAACGACGCGGGATTTTCTTTCCGACCAAACCCCCGAAAAGGCCACGCGCGTGGCCAAAGTCCACCGGGCGCTACTGGAAATACCTTCTAGTGTCACCAGAGACACCCGTAGCAATGGACATGGGAGTGGCCGTGGTCACTAGGAATTTTAAAAAATAGTGAAGATTCTTTCACACAAATGTATTTGAATGGTAGTTAAAGTGTTCTCCTTATAAGATAAAGATTCCGGTTCGATCCTCATGATCGTGATGCAAGTGACATAAGTAACGTTATCTCAACAAAAGTCTTAAATAAAATGTAAAATAAAATGTTTTTCATACGAACCTCAAGTGAAATATTACATTACTGAGATACTGCGTAATGCCGGGGAATATAGAGCATGTAGGATCCCCTATGAGGTTCAGAATAATAAAATGAAAATATACAATGGACGACCTGTAATAGCTAAGCGGTAAAATGATTTCAGGACCACTGTTATCAATTTTACAGTCTTATTTTATTTGTATATTTAAAGCAGTGTTAAAAATATATTGTGCGTGTCGTGTCAAACGAATAAACAACACAGATTTATTGGGTTTTCTAGAAATATCTGACATGACCAAGCTGTTGGTGTTTGCAATAGAGCAGAATTACCCGACGCACACAAGACACATAAAGAAATATTACGGTAACTGTGGGACAGCTACAGTTAGCGATAACATCTAAGCACCTACTCTATGAAGGACCTCACAGCCAGTTAGTGAAGTCACAAACCGAGTCGTTGTTTGTGGTTGGAGCAGACCAATATTGAATCAAGATTCAGAATTCTAACTGTCTCAAACACTTGTGAAGTCTTATGCAAATGTTGGTGTTAAATATTATTTCCTTTATGCTCAAGTTATTGTGATAAACTCAAAATGTGCTGTGAATCACGATATTTGGGAAGTTGGATGAAAAGTCAAATTTCACAGAATTCTTTTTTATAAATCAAAACAGTTGGCATGCAGCAGTTGACTTGGGGAAGGTGAGCAACATACTTTGGGTTGAAAACAACAGACAACTGGTTCAATTTAAAACAAACCAATTCCCCAAGATATTATGTTCCCGGGTCGATACGATGAGAAAAAGCATGGCCGATGACTTCTTTGAGAATGTTAGATAGTTTATCGTGATTCTCAAACTGTTGGATGTGAAATGTTTGTTTTATTTTTGAAGCATTTGCTTTTTTGTTTGTCTTCGTTGTTATTTTTTAATTCCTTTCTTGAGTGTTTCGCTCGAATTGTTGCTATTTGTATAAACTCATTTGGTCTAATTTCATTTTATTATTTATTTATTTATTTATTTATTTATTCTTTATGCACAAGAATATTTACAAAGGCGGACTTAATGCCAAAGGCATTCTCTACCAGCCAACCTTAGGGTGATGCAGAGAATCGACTGAGTAGGTACGTATAAGGTACACTTGACTATAGATACTAAAAGACTTACTTACACAAATATATACCCAAATAAACTACACATAACATTAACAATAATATGAAATAGATACACATAACTATAAGAATACCCACATACATATGCATACCACACATACATAACATTATATACCTACTGAACAGTAAACATACACACACACAGATAATAACGACAACTTACTAGGAAGTTACTGAGACGACTCTGTCAGTAGGTTAAGATAGTGCTGACGAACTTTTCTTTTAAAAATATAACGGTTAGTGGACATTCTGATATCTAGAGGAAGGGCGTTCCAAAGAAGGACAGATTGAACATAGAACGAAGAGTGGACAAGACTAGATGTGTGACTGGGGCACAAAAGAAGCTGATTGTCAGCAGAGCGCAAGTTGCGATTGTGGTTAGAGCATAGATACTGGACGTTGGAAGACAAGTAAGAAGGGGTAGTAGGAGAATGTAAAATGGTATAAAGTATCATCAGTGCACGACAGCTACGCCGCTGACGTATGGGTAACCACTGCAGTTCGGAACGGAAGCCAGAAACATGATCGAACTTGCGAAGATTATGAACGAATCGAATGCAATTGTTTAGAAGACGGTCAAGTTTATTGAGGAGATCTGCATTCAGGTCGAAGTAACACACATCACCATAGTCAATGACAGGAAGTACTAAAGTGTGTACAAGCGATATCTTGGTCTTGGTCGGTAAAAGCGTTCTCAGAGGATACAGTGACCTTAACATCCCTGTAACCCTCTGGCCGACATAAGCTACCTGCGCACTCCAACTGAGGGTTGAGTCGATACGCAAGCCTAAATCCTTCACGTCACTACTGATAGGTATAACAATACCATTGTAATAAATGGGCGGGAGCGTGAGAATAAGGTCCTGATTGACCCTACGCGATGATCCGATAATGATGGCCTGGCACTTGCCCGGATTAACGGACAACCCAAACCTCTCAGACCAATCCTTAATGTTCTCCAGATCCCGATTAACCTCGCCGATTACCACAGGCAGACCGTCCACCCTAGCCTGAGTATATAATTGAAGATCGTCAGCATACAGATGATACGCACTACGAAAGTCGTGTGTTAAGAAATTTATAAATAATGAAAAAAGTAGAGGAGACAGTATTCCGCCTTGAGGAACGCCAGCACCAATATCACACCAATTCGAGAACTTTTCATCAATGCGAACCGATTGCTGGCGTCCTTGAAGATAAGAAGAGAACCAACCCAGCGCATCAGATGAGATTTGAAGGTGGGAAAGGATTGACAGGAGGATATTGTGACTGATGACGTTGAAGGCATTGGAAAAATCAATAAGAACAACGATGGTGACATTTCCGTTCTCCACGCCATTCCTTATATCATCAGTCACTTTAAGTAAGGCTGTCGTGGTGCTATGACCGGGTCTGAAACCCGATTGCAGAGGGTTAAGAATGTTATTACGTAAAACAAAACTTGCAAGCTGTCTGTATACACAAGCCTCGAGCACTTTGGACAGGAACGGTAGAATAGATATGGGTCTGAAATGGTTCGGAAGGGAAGGGTTAGTAATTTTGGGTAGAGGGCGTACAAAGGCTTTTCTCCATTGAGAAGGAAACGTGGCTGACTCCAAAGAGTAGTTAATGATGTGTGTTATAACGTGTAGTAACTGTTCGAGAACAGTCACGATCATATCACGGCTGATGGAGTCGCAACCAACAGCCTTTGATTTGATGGAAAGGATAGCTTTTTTAATATCATCTGGTGCAACTAGGTGAAAACTAAAAGGCTCAATATCGGCCCCAGGCAAGCCCGCCTTGTGACCAACCGTCTGACATTCAGTTACGTGATTCATTGAGGTAGTGGTGGCGAAATGAGAATTCATTGAATTCTCATTTCGCCACCAGACTGATTGCCTCCGGAAGGCCGACCTCCTGAATCCTCCCAACACCAAGAGTGCGCAGGAATTTCCAGGTGTTGGCAGACGAGCTGGACGACGTTATATTGTTTAGGACATGTCGGCGTTTAGCATTACGTACCATCTGATTGCAGCGATTTCTGGCCGACTTGAAAGCAGCCCAGTTCGTCTCAGTGCGGTCCCTCCGGAATCTGTGGAAAGCACGATCTCTTTGCCTCATAGCTGTTATAACATCACTTGTTAACCACGGTGAAGGTGGGTGTTTAAGTCTGACTCTCCGGAGTGGCGCATGTTTATCGTACATACCAGTGACCGTCTGGTTGAAGATCCGGACCTTGTCGTCAATTGATTCCGCAGCCATAAGGCCATCCCAGTTCAGATCCGAGGCATCCGAGCGTATCTCATCGATGTTTATTCTAGCCAAGCTACGCAAGTGCAGCACCTTAGGTGTAGGTTTAGGAGGTTTGAGCGTGTAAGAAAGGAATAAAAGATCGTGGCGGGAAAATGCAGGAGCAGGATGTTGGCCATGATAGGAAACTAGGGAAGGGTTTGAGACAAGTATGTGATCGAGCCAGGTGTCTTCCACGTTTAAGTTGTGATGAGTTGGTTGGAGAGGTAGAACATGAAGACATGCTGACTCGACTATGTGACGGAACTTATTGGATCTAGGGCAGTGGGGTTTAAAGGGATTGGTGTTGAAGTCACCCATGATTATGTGATGCTGGTAATCAGATCCCAACGATTCTAAAACTGACTCAAGGTCGGTGAAAAAATCAACAGACGGGGGACAATAGACAACTCCTAAAATGATTTTAATTCCACTGACGCAGGCCTCTAAAAAAAGAAACTCTGCCGTGGCGGAATATTGCGAGGGAGAGCTAGCAACAATCTTGTATGGAAAATCGCTACGCAAGTAGATGGCAACACCTCCCCATCCCTTGTCAGTTCTATCATTCCGAATCAAAATAAAACCTGGCAGTGAGACATACGCAGAAAGGAAGTCAGGCTTGAGACAACTTTCAGATATCAGAATGGCATGAACGTTTGTGTCAGTAAATGTCTCTTGTAGATAGCTGTAATGAGCTGTTAAACTTTGGGCGTTGATATGACAGACATTGAAAAATCGTCTAAGCTAAATTTAGGTTTAATTAAGGTTAAATTTGTAACGTAGGATGTCTCCAAGAGTGTCCGTAACAGAGCTAAAATTATCGTCATCCATCGATGCCACAGAACCCAAGGAAGAATCACGCGCCGACAGAAAAGATTCATCATCGGATGATAGCATGGTAATTCACAAATTAAATTATGCGTATGTATATACTTATTACAATTATATATAATTAATAAAGATATCTATAATATATACTTATGTAATAAATTACTTAAAATTATAAAATAAATATAAATTCAAATACCTGCACAGCCGTTGAATGAATATATAAAATCTCTGCACCACCCGCCAGCCAACACACACAGCACTCAGAATAATAGTCGAAAATCACTGCAGGAGAAAAAACATATGAAACATAACTGTGAAAACAAAACAGTTAAGAAAAAAAAATAATAATAATTTAACATAATATAATGGGTTTCCGAGCGCATCATAGTTTTTGATTTGAGAGGAAGGTTATAACAAAACTAATAACAAGGCAGTATGGTCAAAAGACAATAGACTGCCCTAAAAGTATATATATTGACAGGAGGGTTGTCAGTTGTCAATTCTGTCACTCTTGTTTACTAATTATATTATCGTTCATAAGATATAATCAACGTGAGATATAACAACTGTTGATATATAATTTCTTTACATATAACATTTATTTAATCTAAAACTTAATTAGTTTAACGTTGTTTGATATAACGTTTATGTAATCGAAAATCATTTGGTCTAACGTTTAATATGTATATTGTTTATTTAATTGAAAATCATTAGGTCTAACGTTTAATATATAAAAAATGTCATTATGGTTAACACCCCGACTCAGAGTACAAACAATTTTCAGACAATAAACTTTAACGTTTGGTGAAAACAAAATGGGTAGGTTAGGTTAGGTTAAAACTGAGACCTCCTATGCACGAGCCGAGCGAGCGAAGCGAGCGGTGCCGCGGCAGCGGCCGGCGAGTGCCAGCGACTTGCATTAATAGAAAAAAAAGAGATTGTTTTTAGTAGGTTACCCGGAACTGAACTATTTAGATTAGGATAATTACTTATTTAAAAAAAAATGGTTATTTGACTAAATACAAAATGTTAAAAGTATTAGTTGGTAAACAAGTTATAGTTTAAACGTTCATTTCCCAAACATTAGGTTTGCGTTACAATTTTTTGTGAATAGATTTTTTGCTAAGTAATAATTTGGCCAATGAAATTATGCGAAAAAAATTTTGGGAAGTGAACATTTGTCAAATTCCTTTCGGTCAAACAAGGGAGACCCGTTTTCATCATATTAGACCAAATAAGTTTTATATCTTTTGAGTGTTATGTCAAACGATTTTATATTTAATGTATGTTATGCTTTTAAAAATTAGTTATTTTAAAATTATATCAATCGTTCATTATATTAACTAATCGCTATATTAAATAAAATTATAGGTTCCGTTGTTATATTTATGTTGTTAATATTATAGATTTTGTTGTTATATCATCTATTACTTACCCCAAATTAAGCTAATATAAGCTTGTGCTATGGGATCTAGACGACTGATAAACATACTTATATATTTATAAATACATACATATTATACACAGAAAAAACGCAAACTCCGGAACAAACATTTGTAGATTGCACAAATAATTTGATTCGACCCGGAATCGAACCTGGGTCCTCAGCGACGGCAGTCGCATACTCATACCACTGCACCACCGAGGCAGTCATTGTATATAGAGATTTTGACATTTGACGTGCTCAACGGATATTTAACTTCAATTTCTCAACTCAGAAACCGGCCGGTGGTTTACTCACACATCGTGTAAAGGTTAACTGCTTCCAGATCAAAAAGATTTCAAACTTTTAATATCATATTGTGTTCTGTCTCCGTTGCTATTGTTGTTTATTAGGTATGCTAGTTACACATTAAAATATTTTAAAGGGTTAACACAGACTTGATTTTGTATGTGGAATTCAACTGATATTCTACAGAATATCAGTTGAATACATTGGAAATCTGTAATACGATCAGTAGTACACTACTGATGATTTCCAATTAAGCAAAACAAACTTTTTTCTATACAAGTGTCACTGCTGTTCCCAGTGCCTTGTTACAATTATTATACGTATTGTACATGTATTACCCTGTTCCGTTACCATTTGCATAGATTCATTAGCCGTAGCCGCTTAGAGTAAATCAAACACAGTACAGTTTCGGAAGGTGGAACTGCACAATGGGCGAGTTTTAATTAAATTGTGTTCATTATGTAAACGGTGTGCATTGTTAGTTATTATAAATGACAATATACAGTACCTAAGTACCTGATCTTAATCTTACAACGCTAAGCTTTGTTTCACCAAGGAGATTGTACTATTTACTGGTATGTTAAATATGTCCTGGCTGTTGGAATTATGGATTGAATTGTAGACTGATTATGGATTTTCACACATTATGTTCACACATACCTACACATTAGGACTCAATAGGCTTGCCCCTAATACGTGAGCACAACAAACTTACTGGCAAGTGTGGGTGTGTAATGCACATTATGTTCACCCATTAGGACTCAATAGGCTTTCCCTTAATACGTGAGCACAACAAACTTACTGGCAAGTGTGGGTGTGTAATGCACATTATGTTCACACATACCTACACATTAGGACTCAATAGGCTTGCCCCTAATACGTGAGCACAACAAACCTTCTGGCAAGTGTGGGTGTGTAATGCACATTATGTTCACACATACCTACACATTAGGACTCAATAGGCTTGCCCCTAATACGTGAGCACAACAAACTTACTGGCAAGTGTGGGTGTGTAATGCACATTATGTTCACACATACCTACACATTAGGACTCAATAGGCTTGCCCCTAATACGTGAGCACAACAAACTTACTGGCAAGTGTGGGTGTGTAATGCACATTATGTTCACACATACCTACACATTAGGACTCAATAGGCTTGCCCCTAATATGTGAGCACAACAAACTTACTGGCAAGTGCGGGTGTGTAATGCACATTATGTTCACACATACCTACACATTAGGACTCAATAGGCTTGCCCCTAATACGTGAGCACAACAAACTTACTGGCAAGTGTGGGTGTGTAATACACATTATGTTCACACATACCTACACATTAGGACTCAATTTGGATCTAAACCTTGTAAAATTATGTATTTTATAGATGTTTTGTATTGTTTTCTGTTTTGTGTACCTATGTAAATAAATAAAAAATACACAACGTCAAAAATTGACACAACAACCGACTTCAAGTTGCCGAAATGGGACTAAATAACTGTCGCAATGGGACCACCTGGGAGTAGTAGCTATCAATTAACCAACGATATGAGGTAACACACATAAAAGATAATTTAAAAAAAATTAAATTAAATTGAGAACCTCCTCCTTTTTTGGAAGTCGGTTGATAAATAAATGAGGTCTACGCCTTCGGGGATATAATATCTAAGTACTAAGTCTAAGTTAAGGCACTTTGGAACCATTAGGCGGTGTCACCTCGCACTGCTAATGGCAATACGATTAATTAGATTTATGTGACGTCTGTTATCGGTATTGAGTTAACAGTGGTATATCAATGTTGATTAAAGTTATTTAGTGAAACTTCAAGAAAGTATTGATATAATTAATTGACAAAACTAAATCACCAATGGAGGGCATGCAAAATGGTACCTATAACAATAAAGACATTTTAGTTTGAAGCATTTACAATGAATAGTGACTGCCTCGATGGCGTGACCTGCATTAGATTGCTACTAAGTTTATTTATTTACACGTAGATATAGACATGCATCTTGTACCAGTTACCTAGTAAGTACTCAATAAACTATGCTTTTAGTTGAAGACTTGACAATGCCTTTAATGGTCTTAAGAATCAAAGAATCAATCAAAGAATCAATTTCATTTATTCAGCTTAGGCACATAAAGAGCACATTATGAATGTCAAACATTTTACAATTTTAAGTCAAGCAATATTATAAAAATACTAAATTAAGTACATAAATAACCATTTGAAAATGATTATTTCGCTGGTTCGGTAAGTTGATTCTCCTGAGAAGATACCAGCAAGAAACTCAGGTAGATTATCCATTTTCTTTTTTAAAAATGTTTTGTTTACATTGTTACAATTAGTTTATATTATATTATACGAGTGGCCAACAACAGAAGATTAGGGTGACCATGCATTTTTATCATTAAGATATTCGTCTACATTATAATAGCCTTTCTTCATCAAACGTTTTTTCACTACTATTTTAAACTTATTAAAAGGCATGTCAACCAAATCCTGCGGAATTTTAACATTAGTTATATTTATTTGTTATTGTTATTGAAACATTGAGATGCTGAGGGATTTCATGTATCAAGTTACCTTTCTTCTGCAGTTGTTGATGTACGGACACAGTGTGGTAGATCTCCCAAAAAGGAAAATGCTATTGCTGCAAAAAAAACAAGAATCTCAATGTGAATTGATACACTGTCTCTACCTGAAGCAAAACGAAAGCTGAATAGGCAACTCGTTGGTTATATGATTGACTCAAATGAAAACTTTTTCGTATCCTGATTGAACTTCTGTTTACCACCAGGGAAATATATTACATGGAGCAAGCGAATAAAACATGATATATTAACATTATTTTTGTGCATTAAATTAGTATTAGTGAGGCTCTATGGTGAGGCTCCACTGACCAACAGGTCAGTGGAGCCTCACCATAGAGCCTCACGAACACGCCATCGCACCCCCAATAGCCGCTTATCATTTACGGACGTTGGTTACCCACTGGTAACCAACGTCCGTAAATGATAAGCGACTATTTCTATCCCACTGGATAGCAATAGCGTGGAGCTGTATGTGACTGCTACCATTTACCCACCAAACTTTGTTATGAATCTTTCATAATTTAAGCTTTAAATTCCTTACAAGTCTAATCCACCGATGTTGGTCTGCTCTTTGTTTTATGCAACTCTTTTTGCTTAGATAATGTTTGATTGTTTAACTCCGAGGATACTGATGCCCGAACGTAGGAGTAAGTACTACATTTTGGTAATTTGGTTTCGGGGGGTTATTTAAACTAGGTATGCAATGCATGCTGCTGTTGCAAAAAACTGAGCGAAGTGTTAAATTTTCGAACGACAACGATTTATTTTTTATGTTTTTAAATTATTTTTTTGGTCTAAACCACCCTCACGCCACGCGTTTCACTGTGGTAAGTTTGAAGGAGATCGGTTCAGGCGTTTAGGAGTATGCGGACAAACGAAATACATGAGTCGCCTAAGATTGAGCTTCGCTCACTTCGCTCAAAAATAAATCGTATAATCTTCAAAATAAGGAAAAACAGTGGCTTGAAACATCTTGTTACTATTTGATAACAATTTTGCGTGCAATATGTAGATACCTACATTAGCAAACGAAATAAACGAGGGCAATGATGAAATGAAGATACTAGTTACCGCAAATTCCAGCTGCTAGCATTATCATTTTCATCAGATTAAAAATTGGTGGATGGGAACAGACGTGGTCAACCTCCCGCAGTCACTACGCTATTATTTGGCGCGCCAGTAATTAATACAATAATAACAAAATATGCAAATGAAACAACAGACTCTCAGAACAATAATTAAAATGAATTAAAATTATGACAGTATAAAAGTATGACAAAGTTAAATCTATTTGAATTATATTAATATTCAAGAACAAAGATCAAAAGAAAATTAGTAGCGGCACAAGTAATGGGCAGACAGATATCGCATTAATTTATTATTTCAATTAAAAGTTTAAGAAGTTGCCCACACTGGCATGGCTGAACTGTTAGGTTTCTTGAAGAATTATTATTGGATAACCACTTAAATTGGTGGTTTTTTCGTGTAATTTATATGATTTTTATGGTTATAAAATATTTTTATATTATTTCGAACCGCGTATCATACACGTAGGTACTTATTTTTCTACCGATCACTTAATTCTAAATATTTTACAGTTCGTTCCGATCTATCGTGTATCGTGCCCGAGTTTGAATCGTATCGTAGAACTACTACCTCAGAGAAGGTAACAGTAGCTCTACTATCTACTACTGAGTAGTTGTGCAAGACGCAGCGCGACATTTTTCCTGACGTACATGACATTTCTTGTTGCCAACATAAAATCGACCCTGGACAATAATATGAACAGCTTCATACATAATACTCTGTCACCGAAACGTCCGATTAAGACCCTGGCACGGCCCAAAACAATTGGAACTTTACTCGTGGTTTTGGCAAGATTACTACTGTTAAACCATTTGTTAAGATGTATGAAAGTTCGGATTACACCAAAGACAGCAATTGAGTTATTAATTCATATTTTTACGATAGTTTAACTCAGTGCCATCTAGTGTCACTTCGGTAAATTATATACTGACGCAGTGCGTAGAACAACGAAACACTTTCTAGAACTTTTGAAGCCGCCCTTTGGAACGTGTGACGTCTATTTGTTTTAGAAATTTGAAAAACCTGTAGATGGCGATGCCATACAGGGATACTATAAATAAAGTCACGGTTTTTTGGTCATTTTGTAATGCAGAGTTTCCAATGTCCACAGGAATACATTACCTACCAAAATGCAATGTAATAAGGGTATTAGCAACCAGTGCGTTTAAGAGAAAAAGGCCTCCCTAATGGTACCAATATCATCATCCACCGAGCCTTTTCCCAACGCAGTTGTGGTCGGCTTTCCAGTCTAACTGTGATTCCCACGCAACCCATGGGCGATATCGAAGTTCTGTAGTTAGATCAGTCGGTTTTTTGATTTAGGGTTCCAACTACCCCTAACGACTGCCATAGATGTTCGTATGACAACCGGGACCGACGGGTTAATGTGCTCTCCGAGTCACGGAGGGTCTCGGTGTCTTAAGAAATGGTCACCCATCCTAAGACGGCCTGACTAGATGTTGCTTAACCTTTGCAATGTTTTAACATTGTCGGTTACCACTAGACCACGAGCCTAGTGGTACCAATAGTGGTACCAATTTTTTTTCAGCACTTTGTCAACGTTAATACACAATCATATCCATGCAAAGTATCATGTTTCTAGCACTCGCCATTTGGGAGGAAAGCCGAAGACAGACGGACGGACGGACGTACATGATGAAACTATAAGGGCTTCTTTTTTTTAATTCTTCAAGACCGCGGCCGCTCCCATGTCCATTGCCGCGGGACGTCTCTGGTGAAACCAGAAGGTATTTCGTGACCACCTTCGTGGCCTCTTCGGGGGTTTGGTCGGAATGAAAAACGCGTCGTTGGGGTTGGGTTTTATCCCGCGTCGGTGAGTGAAACTGGTTGCGTGTTGTGGGGCGAATGCCCCGCAGCACGCAACCCTTCTAGCCTGCTTCTGCATGTAAGGACGGCGGGTGGCGATACCGCCGTCCTCAGGCCGCGATCATGGAGGTCGATGGTCCTGGGCGTAGATAAGTCTGCGACGCCATCGCCGCTGACTCAACTCAGCAGGGAGGGTATGCTCCCTCTCCTTCTCGGCCGCCTCCTTCGCAAGCATGACTTGGTCGCAGAAGGACACGGCCGCGTTCCACCTACTCGCGCTGGAGACCATGGCTTGGAGCATGGGTTCCAGCCATGGTTCCCACGCTGAGCACTCCAGTGGAGTGCGGTGTCGTCGTCGGAACTATAAGGGCTTAAAGTAGCTTGATACTACTCAAAAAAACGCTGGGTAGTGCCATTAATTTCGCAACGGTAGTACTGGTAACAGTAGTGTGGCTGGTGGTGCCGGTGCCATTAAATGAAATAGTGCTGCTACATTATTAATAAAATAATTTTCGGTATTGGTTCAGTAGTTCCAAAGATTACACCCATAGAATTTGGAAACAATCAAACAACTTGCAACTGCAACGGACATAGGTGCGGCCGCGGCCTAGGGCTGCGGATTGAAAAAAATACAGGTGTAGGTAGGTATTAACTAGTAGTAAAGTTGTCAGCCTTCAGAAATAGTTATTGAGCCGATTTACACGCCTGCATGGTAAGCTCATATATATTTACACGCCTGCATGGTAAGCTCATATATATTTACACGCCTGCATGGTAAGCTCATATATATTTACACGCCTGCATGGTAAGCTCATATATATTTACACGCCTGCATGGTAAGCTCATATATATTTACACGCCTGCATGGTAAGCTCATATATATTTCTATTATTTCAGTTCAATAGCACATTACCAACATATAATTTGTTGCAGCCATGAACTATTTATGTGGCTTTATTTAGTTAACGTAGTACTTTGTTTCACAAAAGAAATGAAAGGCCAAAATCACAGATGTAATAAAATGTTGGGAACTCTTGTGACGCAGCGAACCATAAAGTTGGGCAGTTAAATGTTCCCGGAAACGTCAAGACTCTTTTAAAACAGGGTAGTTTACTTACTTAACAATGTTTTACTGTTCATGAACTCATAACTTTCTGTGATTTAGGTAGAACATAATGCCGGCTTAGTATCGTGAACTTTTATAATTAATGTGATGTTATTCCAGAATTCGAGATTTGGAAACAGTTACATAATTTCATAAATGAACTTGGCTTAGCCGTAGCCGTAGCACTAGTCACGTAGTCCAACAGAAGGAAAATTAAGTTTTTATAGTTACGATATTGCATTTCCAATTACTTTCGTAGCACTTCATTTCAACGAAGAATTTTAGACTGAAGCTATTGAAGCAACTGTTTGATATCGAATTTGACACTTAGGAGATGGCGTACAACTAGGTAAACGCTTATAGAATCGCTTTTCATACATACATCATAATTATTGTGTGAGATGAACGTTAGAACTGTTTGAAAATCTTTAATCTTTGTGGGGTGTTACACAATGCTATTTAATCTCAAATTAAGCAGAGCTGTTTATGTCAGTAAGTCACACGCAGTTTGTACGAGTACCTTCCTAAATTGTTAATAAATAATAAATAAATATGTTAGGACAATTCACACAACGCCGTCTAGTCTCAAACTAAGCAGAGCTTGTGATATAAGTACTAGATAAACTGATATAAATACAAATATTGGATAGAAACAGGCGTTACTTGGCGAAAATCCATGACAAAACAATGTTAAGTAAAAATTTTTTAAGAAAAAACTTTTTAGCATTAATTAATAGCATTAATTTTTCGCAGAATCAAAAGGACAACAAAACGTCGACAATTGTTTCGCCTCTAAACGAGGCATTATCAAGACTGTCTCAGAGAGAACAGCTATTAATTAATGCTAAAAAGTTTTTTCTTAAAAAATTTTTACTTACCATTGTTTTGATATAAATACTTTTTTTTTTGTAAATACATACATATTATACATAGGAAACATACAGACTTCGTATAAAATAAACCGCTTAAGACCCACGGTACCCCTGGCCATACCCCTGGTGGTACCGTGGGTCAGGCTCTAATGTTGTTATGTATTCCTGGTACATTTGAGATTTGTGTCTTTTATAATGGACAATCATTTTCATCTGTACTCGGTGCACCTGTTGACACATTTAAATAAACTAAACGGATCGAGATTCGAATGAGATTTCGAGAGTGCTTATTTTTTTTTCTTTTTTTAATTCCGCGAGACCGCGGCCGCTCCCATGTCCATTGCTGCGGGCGCCTCTGGTGACACTGAAGGCATTTCTAGTGGCACCCGGCAGACTTTGGCCACCAGTGTGGCCTCTTCGGTGGTTTGGTCGGAAAGAAAATCCCGCGTCGTTGGGTTGGGTTTTATCCCGCGTCGGTGAGTGAATCTAGTTGCGTGCTGTGAGGTAAAGGCCCCGCAGCACGCAACCCTTCTAGCCTGCTTCTGTAAGGACGGCGGGTGGCCATCCCACCGTCCTCAGGCCCCGATCATGGAGGTCGATGGTCCTGGGCGTAGATGAGTCTGCGGCGCCCTGGCCGCTGACTGCGAAACTCAGCGGGGAGGGTACGCTCCCTCTCCCTCTCGGCCGCCTCCTTCGCGAGCATGACTTGCTCGCAGAAGGACACGGCTGCGTTCCACCTACTCACACTGGAGACCATGGCTTGGAGCATGGTTTCCAGCGAGAGCATATCCACGCCCAGACCCACTACGAGGTCCCGGCGCTGACTCGCCCACGCTGAGCACTCCACCAACGTGTGGAGTGCGGTATCGTCGTCAGAAACCTCGCAGTGGTGACACCGGGGTTTGACCTCACGATGGATGCGAAACAGATAGCTACCGAAACATCCATGCCCGGTAACGATCTGCGTCGCACGATACGTGAGGTCACCATGCCGCCTCTGCAGCCACTCGTCCATGATCGGTCTCACCGCCGCCATGACGGTAGTTCCCCACTTTGGTTGCTCAAGTCGCACCCTTCAAGTCTCCATGAGATCCTGGCGGAGTTGGGACCGCTGGTCCTCTCCGGAGATCGTGCGGTACCCCCGTACTGTTTTGACGGCCAAGGTTCGCAGTGGTCTGTTAAACAAAGTCGCGTTCACCCTGACCGCCAATCTATCCGCCCATACGGGAGCCCCGTATAAGGCCATACTCCGCACGATCCCCAGGTACAGTCTCGGAAATATAATAATATACCCAGTAGTTCTATAGATACACAAACAACAAAAGTAGTAGGAGTATAGAACTACAAAAGAGCACTCGCCAACTCTTATCTCGCTCAGTTTGGTTTATTCAAAATGTGTTCGAAGAAGTTTTGTTCAGAAACCGTTCACCTTTGATCGTGCTTAAAAATGTCATATAGATTCTTCTGTTTTATGCTTTGATGAGGTAGACAGAGCTGTTTATTGTACCCATATTTCGTTAGTCACATTGATGGTGAGGCCATCTTTTATTATAAATGACACGCACCTTGAATAACATACTAGGACTACAGAACTACACAAGCACTCTCGAAATCTCATTTGAATCTCGATCCGTTTAGTTTATTTAAATGTGTCAACAGGTGCACTTCTGACCCACGGTACCCCTGGTACAAATGAAAATGATTGTCCATTATAAAAGACACAAACCTCAAATGTACCAAGAATACATAACAACATAAGAGCCTTCAAGATTTTAAATTCTTTTAAATTTAGTGAAAACCGATTGAATGTTTGAACTCATTATTCCTAAAAAGTACCAGGCGATCATAACAGAATAGGAAGTTCTGGTTATGAATATGGATTTTTTTTCATTGTTTCATAACCAGTTATCAAACAATACATTTTTTTTTCAAAACCAGAACCTCCTATTCTCCTAGTCACAGGTAGGTCAACACATCACTAGGGTCACTTACTTGGTGGTACCGTTTAACTTTAAAAGACCTACGGTACCACCAGGGGTATGGCCAGGGGTACCGTGGGTCTGAAATGAAATAAACAAGTTGAAATAGGTATACGTAATGATTCTTTGAACTGTAATATTACTCAAAACGGTAAGTCAGAACGACACTCAACCATAAAGGCGTATCCGTAAAGGTACGTCCAAATATTAAACGGCAAGAGTGCGGCAGCTACATGCCGCATGGCCAGGACACAATTCTGCCGCGCTCTAGTTAGGACAATCCTACGTATGCGCGGCAATATGCGAGACACACCGTGGCTCTTAGGGCTATTTCGTCCCAAAGGTCTTCGCGTTTATTTTAATTTAAAATTTTCTTTATGTTGAGGATTCCACAATTCCTTAAAATTAAATGAGCCATATAATTCAATTAGTCTAATTGAAGTTTCTTTGTCGATTTTTGTGAAGCGCAAACACATCCAGACACGATTACCGACGAACGATACTGAGCAATGTTTGCGCGCTCGCAGCTGCCGCTCGCGGCAACCGTTCAACTATAGCGCGGCACGCAGCGCGGGGTAGCCGCGCTCACTTGCCGCGCAATATTTGGACGCACCATAATGTAACATAGGACACAGATCGTTAAATGTTCACAAACCAATAGACTAATGGTCACTACACGCTATGAGGTATTTTTAACTCTGTCATCGAATAATTGTTAATAAAGTAAATTCAGCATCATCAGATCATTTGACGCCCACAGGCATTAATATATTTCTAAACATATACTAAATATACATTGAAAATACCCAAGTTCCGAAACAAACATTTTGTGGATCATACAAATATTTAATTCGAGCCGGGAATCGAACCCGGGAACTCAAAGACGGCAGTCGCATACACATACCACTGCGCCATGGAGGCAGTAAATCAGTAAATTTGTGAAATGATAATCAGTGTGTCGATTTGATAGCAGTGCTTGTTTCCTATTCCATATCAAAATAGTAAAGTAATGTTGTATAAGGTATGAGCTTGTCGGCGAGGACATAAAATAATGGAAACACTGCGTACAGAGAGAAATAATCTTATATTAGAATAAGTTACAAAGTTAATGGCGGCGTCTTTTACGGAAAATACGAGCGCGCGGCATAACCTTGCTTCTTGATGATTTTGAGCAGTCTGTCGCAACTACATACAAAAAAAATCTATTATGAAACGGGGATAAATTTTAATGGCTCAATATTTGTCTCACTCAATTTCTCAATCTGTCCCGCTCGTTCCTTGATGAAATGTCATGTGTCACTGTCTGTCGCTGTGGATGTCTAATCGTTATTTTCAACTGCCATTTTGACCTTGCAGGGTTAATATAGTGTAAGTGAGATAATAGAGAAATTCCAAATTATTTGCCCTTTTTCTTAATTATTTTTCCGTCAGAGTCATATTGTAGTAGTAATTAAGTGTTTGTAAGTATTTTTTCGGTTGTCTGGTAGGATGGGGGATCCTCCGGAACCCCCCGATCCACCGGATATTTTTATGTCTGTTGAAGAGTTTTCGCCTTCTCGTATTAGTCATCAAAAAAGATGAAATGAATCTCAAGAACATGTAGCTGCGCCCAAAAAAACCATTTTAGATGCTGAATCTGCGTCAGCTTCGATCCAAACCATATTCAATCATCCTACAATAGTGTTAGGAGTTAAATCCTACGACGAAAATGACAAAGGTCCGTTTGTAGTTATAGTTTCTAAAAAAGACGAAAATTTACCAGCAGGTTACTCGGTAAAACCTATTAAATCCGTTAGTTTTTAGTTGCCCACAAAATAAAAAATATTTCCATGGGGGGAGTTAAAAGGATAGGCAGGAATAAAATGTCGGTTCAATTTTTAAATGCCGTTGACGCAAACAATTTCCTTGCGAATTCAATTTTAGTCGACAATAAATATGAGGCTTACATACCTTCATATAACGTTTCAAGGATGGGTGTAGTCCGCACAGTTCCCGTTGACCTTTCAATGGACGAATTTGTGAACTCAATAGCTCTACCCCCTGGCATTGGATACATTCTCAAAGCTCGTCGCCTCAATAGAAAAACCATTGGTAGTGACAACATGGTTACATATGTTCTAACTCAAACAATAGTCATCACATTTAGGGGCAAATCCCTCCCTTCCCATATATACTCATTCCATACATTCCTTCCCGTAGAACAGTATGAATTTCCCACTATTCAGTGTCTCCGTTGCTGTATGTATGGCCATGTGGCTGACCAATGTCGGCAATCTTCACCTAGGTGCTACAAATGCGCACAACAACACCAGGGCAATTCATGCATCATGAGTGTTGCAGAAATTATTTGCCTTTACTGCAATCAACATCATGTAGCCACCGACAGATCCTGCCCCGAACACAAACGTCAAAAGGACATTAAATCTCTCATGGCTCGTGAGGGTGTATCCTACATGGAAGCCTCACAAGCCACTCCTCTTGTTATTAAATAATTTTCAGCTGCTGCAAAATCCTCCACTCCTCAACTTTCTCAATCATCATCCGCCTCCATTTATCCCTCTCAGTCCACAACATATAAAAAAACCATATTTAAGTCTCCTCGTCCTCATGTTCCCCTTGGCAAGTCTTATGATAGGATTGCTCATCAAGCGCTCATATCACAAGATGGACATTCCTCCCCTAATGGCTGTGCATTCCCAATTTCTCAGTCCTCTTGTTCTCAAGATATTTCCCAAGATCTGCAATCTTCACAAAGTCTTCTTCTTTCTGTTTTAAACATGATTATATCTATTATCTCACAAAATAACATCTCTTTACCGCCCAACGTTGCCCAATCACTTACTAATTTCTTACTTCCTCTATCATCCAATGGACCCGACCATAATACAGTGGAACACTAAAAGCCTCAGACCTAAAAAACCTGAACTGTTCTCACTGATTAATAAGTATAACCCTGTGGCGATAGCTGTCTCGGAGACATGGTTAGTACCTGGTAGTACATTTCGTATTCCAGGTTACTCATGTCTTCGGGATGACAGAGCTGATGGCTATGCTGGTTGTGCTCTTTTGCTCAGTCGTAAACAGTCTTTTGCTCAGATTACCCTTCCCTCTCACTCCCCTCATATAAATATTGTTGCTGCCAGGTTATGTAATTTGTCATTCATTGTATATCCCTCATCCTTGCTCCACCCTGATCCCTGACCTTCTTTTACTGTTCAACTCAGTCCCTCCTCCTGTAGTCATTATGGGAGATTTCAATGCTCACCATACTTCCTGGGGGTCCACTATTTGTGATGCATTTACTTATACCTTAATAGAAGTTCTGGATGAACTTAACTTGTGCATTTTAAATTCAGGATCCCCTACCCGCCGAGTTCTCCCTTCTCAAAACCTTAGTGCTGTTGACCTCACTATCTGCTCTCCCTCTCTTTCTCTTATGTCCTCTTGGTCAGTTCTTGACCATTCTCACGGAAGTGATCATTTCCCTATTATAATAAAATTTTCTATGACTATATCTCGTCCACTGAATTCATCCCCCTCTTTTAGATACAGGTTGTCTGGAGCAGATTGGCCTGCCTATGGTACATCTTTGGAGTCCAAAATATCATCTCTGTTGGTTCCCACTGGCAGCAATATTATTCAGTCCTACAACCTATTCCGTGACTCCGTTATCTCCTGTGCGAATGTCCATATTCCCATTAAAGTCCCTTCTAAGTCCATTCTATCGACCCCATGGTGGGACGCAGAGTGTACTGACTCTGTTAAATCCAGATGCGAGGCTGAATCGAATTACAGCAGATCTATGACAGTTGAAAATCTGCTTATCTATCAACGTCAAGCAGCACAGACTCGAAGAACCCTGTCCGCAAAGAAAAAAGAAGGCTGGACCCGGTTCTGTGAGAACCTATCTCCCAGAACCCCATCTTTAATTGTTTGGAAACAAATAAAAAGATTCAGAGGTACTGGATACTGACAACGATTTGACATTGTGGGTTGACGCCTTTGCTGATAGGTTAGCCCCACCATGGGTTCCTACTTATGACTCCATTCCATCCGCTGTCCGCCCTTCTGCTCCTACTCAACATGAGGGAATGTTTAATAATAACTTCACAGCTCAAGAATTCCAGCTAGCAATCGAGGGATTAAAAGACTCAGCTCCAGGGTTTGATCAAATCCCATATTCTTTTATTGTCAAGGCTCCAGTCGCTGTCCAAATTCACTTTCTGGACATAATTAATGTCATTTTTAACAGTGGGAGTATTCCTCCTGATTGGAAAACTCAAATTATCGTCCCAGTCCTTAAACCTGGTGTTGACCCATCCTCCCCTAACAGTAGGCGCCCGATAGCTCTGTCCTCAGTGATGTGCAAGATAACAGAGCACCTTATAAAACACCGTTTGGAATGGTTTTCGGAGAGTCGAGAAATTTTGGCTAAGTCCCAGTTTGGCTTCAGGAGGAATATGGCTACTCTGGATAGTCTTAGCATTCTAACTTCCGAGATTCGTATATCCCTCCTTCAAAAGAAATATATGGCCACTGTTTTTTTAGACATTCAAGCAGCTTATGACAATGTTCTTCTTCCGGTACTCAGAAATAAACTTCTTCAACTGAATGTTCCGGACAAGTTAGTCCATTTCTGTGCAAACCTTTTAATGGAAAGATCGATAATTATCAAGAACCAGAACTGCCTTCTTCCCCCTAGAACCATCTGGAAAGGTCTTCCCCAGGGCTCGGTTCTAAGTCCCCTCCTTTATAGTTTGTATACTTATGATGTCGAGCAAGTAGTCCAACCATTTTGCCAGATTCTTCAATATGCAGATGACTTAGCTCTGTTCTCTTCGTCTTCCTCTATTGAAGAACTTTCAATAAACCTAAACAATGCCCTAATCCACTTAAATCATTGGCTTCTAAATCATGGTCTTTCTATATCCCCTTCTAAATGCAAGGTAGTTGTGTTTACTAAGAAAAGAAATATTCCATCAGTTGACTTGCAGATTGAAGGTTTGCCAATCCCTCAATATTCTAATGCTAAATTTCTTGGCTTGTGGCTTGACTCAAGAATGACTGGGTCAACTCACTTTGATTACATTAGTAGTAAATGCATCAAAAATATTAATATCCTTCGGTCACTTTCTGGTGCATGGTGGGGTTCTCACCCATTCAATCAAAAATTATTATATAATGCAATTGTTCGCAGCCATATGGATTACGCTTCATTTTTATTAGATCCCTGCAATAAATCTTCTCTTGCAAAACTAGACAAAATTCAGTCAAAATGTTTGCGTATTATCCTTGGAGCAATGAAATCTTCCCCAATCAATGCAATGCAAGTAGAAGCAGTAGATCCTCCTCCTTTCCTCCGTAGACAGTACTTATCGGACAAATTTCTTTTCAAACTGGTACAAAACTCTCAGCATGTCCTCTTGGATAAACTCGGCCTTCTTGGTGATTTATACAATATAGGTTCAATCTCTTGCCCTGATAACCTTCCTTGCATCTTAAATAGTTTCATAAAATTCACCCGTCTGCCAAATCCTGTCATTCGGTCCCAACTAAATCCTCTGTATTCTCTTCCGTATGAAGCTATCATTTATTCTGCTCCAATAATACTTGACATGGGGGTCCAAAAACATGATATTTGTGCTAACTTTGCCTTCAATAATTCAATATCCAATAATTTCGATGGGTGGACTAAAATCTACACGGATGCTTCTAAGTCAGACTATTGCGGTTCTGTAGGAGCGGCTGTATGGATTCCAAAGTTCCACATTATCCTTAGCTTTAAATGTCCCTCTATGACTTCAGTTTTTACGGGAGAGTCTATAGCTATCCTTGAAGCTATTCTGTATGTTTTATCTCATAACCTAAACAATTCTATAATACTATCCGATTCCAAAAGCTGTCTCCAAGCAGTTAATTCACACCCCTTGCGCACTAAGTCCAGGTCCCCTATCATTTTTCAAATTAGAGAGGCGCTCTTTAGGTGTCATCTAAAGAGTCTTGCAATCTGTCTCGCTTGGATCCCCGGTCACTCAAACATTGCGGGTAATGAAACAGCTGACTCATGCGCAAAACAAGCAGCCAGACTAGGCTCTTAGGAGTATTCTGTAATATCGACACAAGATCTGTCACAAGTTTCAGGAGACAGCTTATCTCGTGCATGGAACGAGGTATGGCGTCTGTCTCAAAAAAAGAAGGGCAAATACTATGGTGACATCCAACCACTCGTGCCCAAAAAGCCATGGTTCTTTAAGAATCGGGGCTTTGGAAAAAACTCGACATCGGTAGTTTCTCATCTCCGCTTAGGTCATGCATGTACGCCAGTTCACTTGGCAAAGATTAAGGTTAGGGATCATTCTCTTTGTGAATGCGGTTTGGATGAAGGTGACGCGGATCACATCTTCTTCTCCTGTCCAAATCAACGAATTTCTCTTTACGATATGCTTTCCTCTAATATTCCTCTATCTACATCTTTCAAAACTCTTCTAGCCCTGGTCCATACCCCTTTTATCAAGACCCTTTGTAAATATATTGAATATAATAAATTAAAACTATAGGTACCTACCTACTTAAATTACGTAACCATATCCCCCCTTTTTTGTGGTCTCTTATCTATTTATATCTTAATGTATTGTGTAGTTAGTAGTTACTGTAGATAGAATATTCTTTATCTATGGTAGTTTTAATTGTATTCTTTTATCTTTTATGGTATTTTTTTTTTTGTTTAGACTCTGACTGAGTTATGGAATTACTCGGCCACCGATCATAATTTCGACCCACAGTTAAAATCTCCTACGTTATTAGCTTTACTCACTGGTCATTGGCAAGTTGCTGCAAGTGCAAGCAGAGGCCATAACAAAGAATTGAATTGAATTGTTATTTTCAATTTCAATAATAATGTTTTTCTTTGAATGTTATTAGTGAAATAATTGGGAGAATAGCTGAATTTTATTAAAATTTTTGTAAGACCGTTCTCTAGAAAAGACCGTTTTATACATTGTTTATTAAAATCTAATATGAAGTATGTATAGAAAGTGTGAAATATGTAGTTTAAAATCTGGAAGAAAGGACGGCACAAAACGGATTTTCATGGCCAGATTTCCTATGGATGTGAACAATAACACCGGAAGATAACAAAATATATAACTACATAGCATGAAAGAATGATGGAAAGACAAATTATCGCTCAAAACATTTGATAAATGTGTTTTTGTGTTCGAACGTGATGTAAAACCTTATCTTCATAACTAGGTAATCGCTGGAATGCGGGCGGTTACATCCAAATAATTAAGACGGAGAATCCTACCTTACCTCTAAAAAATATAATTCAATTTTCAACAATGACGCGAGCCAACGCAGCCGCGAATTGTTCAAGTGTAATTATAAAGATGCAAAGGTGACCTGATTCCTGTCAGCCTATAAGCTAATTATATCAAATGAGTTCTGTTTAGTGTCTTAGCTGCATGTTATAGTTGGTAGAAGCTTGATGATAAAGTTGCGGGGTAGGTTAACTTGTAATTTAAAGCTATTGCTCTGATAATTTACTTGTCAGCACATTGCAATAACCTTTCTAGCTCATTCTCATGATATTGTACGGATGGATGGAAAGTAACCTCCATCCAACCGTGAAAGTAAGTTTGACCCGTTAAAGTGATACTGAATTGAGTAACCTGTTGAGACTAATAGAATTGTAAAGAGACTAAAGAAAGAGAGTGTGAGTGACACACCAGACAGATGCCGGGACGTTGATATCCTTTGTATTGGTTTCATGTAACTTACTTAATTGGGGATGGATTGAGACGTCCTATGTTCATCTAGGCGCCAAGTAAAGAGATGAGGGACGTCCTTAAAGAGTGTTGGGGACGTCCCTAAAGTAAAGTGAGCGGCTTCCTGTGACGGGGTGTATGTGACCCCCATCAGGACCGCCAGATCAGAGTGAGGAGACGTCCTCAAAGTAGAGTACGGACGGCTTCCTCTGATGTGATGTATTGTATCCACAACAGGGCCGTCCGACCATTGAGTAGAGTGAAAGAGTTGTACAGTAAAGTGTAGACGGCCTCCCATGATCCACCAGGACCGTCTGACCATTGTATATAGTATAAAGTGAGTATAGTAACTTACTTGCCCTTAGATAAATCATTCCCTGGTTCATTCAATTGTATGCTAAAGAGAAAAGCCTAACCCTTCCTTTTACCTAAAGAAAAGATGAAACCAGGTTTACCATAGTTTAGAATGTAGGATACTTAGACAAGTGACAATGGTTGCTTGAGCTCTAATTTATACTTACAGAAAGGATAACAAGAGGGACTGTTGGGTACTATGGACTAAGGATGTATTGGAGGCTCAGATAACCGGATCATCATTACACAATGGAAGCGAAGCAGATTGTAGATTATATAAAACCTTCTAGCCTACTAAAGTGAGTTTTAAATAAAAAGGGTCATAATGTTACACAGTCACCAATACTACGAGCTGCAGAATATTGATTGAAGAAGAAATTACAAATATTTTTAATATACATGTAATGTTTTTAAATAAATATTTAATTTCATGAACTTATCATTTTAAAACCCAAACTGAGCCTATACTCCGTTTTTTAATTAAATGTACTGCCTCCGGGAAATTGAACGCTTATTCATTTTTAACATGTAACTTGTATGACGCAGGACTTTAGTTGAAAAATGGAGTATAGCGTCTGCGAAAATATAAAATTATTTAAAAAAAGTACGGACCACTGCGTTTATCGATATCGATAAATGCCACTGCATTTATCGATATCGATAAATAAAATAATATTAAGTGGCACATCTCTATTTTTCTTTCCTTATGTTGGCGACTCTGTATGTGTAACATTTGTTAGGTTGACTACATAACTTTACCCCTGATTTGACATTTTGTAAGATTATTTTGCACTATGGGAATCCCGTCTCTTCTTACGTAGACTTCAGAACACTCAAAATCAAAGAGAATACAATAATTCTCTTTGATTTTGAGTGTCCTGAAGTTCGACTGAAGGTTGCATCAGATTATATGTGACGGATGGCGGTGGTGGCAGCTGACGTGTGATCCGAATCACACGCCACGATGAGTCGCTCGTATATCTTAGTCGATGTATCGTACGGTTCCATTCGTAGTTAGTAGTGGGCCGCAGGGTGCAGCGTCATTCAAAACGCGGTCCTTGTGTGCGCGTTGACAGAGCTATATGCAAATTCAGTTCGTGACGTTCGCCGTTCCAGTCAGCAAAAAAACTGTAGAAATACTGAACAGTGAGCAACACATTTTTGCACAAAATCTGCTTAAGACGTAGTCACCGAACTGTTTGGGGAAAATTACACGCAGACAGCTGGAAAAGTGAGACCATAAATTTTCCTTATCGAGTGCAAAAGTTTTTCTTTCATTAGGTTCATTACTTGCGATTTCCCTAAACTTGTGTACAACGCCACTGTTTATGCCTTTATACCTTGGGGGGTCAAAGATGTGACTTTGTATTGTTGTTTTTAGTGTAATACTCGTACTTGAGAAGAGAATGTGGTCGGTCGACTGAGCTGGGACCACGACAGTCGCCTAATTGTATTGTTTTTGTTAGTCTGGTGGGACCACTAGTATTTTGTCTTGTGGGACCACTAGTATTTTAAACCCCAAATCCATTATTTAAATCTATTTTTAATATGGTTAGAAGGAAAGTGTCTTAAATCTTATTAAAAATTCATCTATTTTTTTGTTATCTATTTTCTTCTTCTCTTATTAATAAAAATGAAACGCCGTTCGTTTGTGTCGCTAAAACTTGAGAACGGCTGGAGCGATTGGGCTCATTTTTAACCCCCGACGGAAACCCGAACGGGGTGTTATAAGTTTGATGTGTGTGTGGGTGTGTGTGTGTTTGTAAGTCTGTCTGTGGCATCGTAGCTCCCAAACGGATGAACCGATATTGATTCTGTTTCTTTTTTTTGAAAGATGGGTTAGAGGAGAGTGTTCTTAGCTATGTTTTATAAAAATCGGTTAAGCCATTTCAAAGATATTAGGGGTGAAAGTGGTGATGAAAAATTGAATGTGTTCAAATATAACTGTGTTTGGTATCAAATGAAAGGTCATAACTTATACAACACGATACCGCAAGTTTTATGAAAATCGGTTTAGCCATTCGAAAGATATGAGGAGTGGAATGTATTTCTAATTCTGTAACCACAGTCCGCGCAATTCGCATTAGCTCTGAATAATTGTTGATAGACTATACGTATGTTGATATTAAATAATGAATTATGTGAGTCGGGTTTTTTTTTAACTTTTAATTAAATTTACTTGTTGTCTTGAAATATTGGTAAGGTTATATAAGGATTTTTTTTTAATTTGACAAACGAAGTTCGCTGGGACAGCTAGTTACTCGTAGATTATATCACTATATACTCGTATTATTATATATTACCGTATCGTATTACCTGTACTGATAGTTGTAAGTTGTGTATAAATAAATAATATACATAGTAGACGTAAGTCCGTCAGCTTAGGTATAATTCAAAGTTTAGGTAAGTGCAGTCGGTTTTTTAAGCCGGTTGCGTTACATATGAACTATATGTAATTTTCTTTGTTTCCGTCTAATTCATCATTGTACAAATAATCATTGAATAGGTTCTATGTTTGTCGTTGGTTTTATGTCAACTAGATAGATTGTCTGTGGTTGGCTTCCTTCCGCCTTCCATCTCGTGCTATGGTATACGAATCAGTTTTTTGTGATGCTATCGAAATACAGTGATCTGAATTTATACAATTAATCGTTATTTATTTCATTAATAACACCTGACCCAACCCCTGACGAAGGACACATAGATGGTAGAAGTCCGTTGGCGTCCTGGGGTAATCCTGACGACGGTGTACCCAGGACGCCCGGCAATGGATGATAGGGCAGCGTTGCTGTGTCAGTCCAGTCGTTGAAAGCTCATTTATCTGCGGGTCATGGGTCTGTGGAGAGGAACAAAGAAAACTACTTAGACTTACATACGTATCAATACGTAAAACATAACCCTTGCAGATGGAGTCAGGTAAAAATGTGATTTGTAATTTTGATTTTTCTGTTAAATGTACATTGAAGCTAATTAGATATTTCGTCCTAGTCGACCGATTCAAAACCAGTGTCCAGGCGTGGTCCCAGTTGACCACATTCTCTAATATACCTATTTGATAAGATAACATGCTAAAGTTTGTACTATAGTCCGGCAATTTCGTGCGCGACCGTCCCGCGGGGTGACAGACGGTGGCGGGGACGAGGTAGCGCACCATTCTAGCACACGGCTACACACGAAGAGAAGTGTGCCAGGATAAATCTTGCGATAAGTTGTACTTACTTGTGACGTAATATAGGAGTAAATACAAAGATAGAACTACTTTTATTGTTTATATTTTTTTATTATGCTTGAGGACAAATTATTAGGAAAACTAAAATTATGATATATTGTTTTATTATAAATCAATTTCCATATCACTTTCATGTTCACTCTCTGTTTGATCTTCTTCATAACTTTCGTCGTCATCATCATCGTCGTTTTCACCCAGTTGAATTATGAATCTAAAAAGACAAAAATGGACTATAGAAATAATAAACAACTTCACGTACAATGACATGATTCCGAGATTATAGCTTGAGCACTCTGCCAAGTTAAAGCAATAATAATCGATTATGTTAATAAACAACAACGTACCTGTCCATCTATCTGTCTATCGTCAAATACTCGATCTGAATTATAATATTCGTCCTCGTTTTTCGCCTTACAAAAAATTGGTACACTTTATGTACAACCTCCTTAACTTGTCTTGAGATAGCCTTACTCATCCTGAGATCTTAATCTCGTGTGCGTCGAACTCAAAGTAGTACGGAATATCAAGCACGTGTTGCCGCTTCGACTGCGCGGCCGAGACTGCCGTATTTGACGCGCAGATGCACGCGTTTCCCTTCCCCGCTGCACCACCCGATACCCGCTGACATCTTTAGTACCTCGTCCCCGCCACCGTCTGTCACCCCGCAGGACGGTCGCGCACGAGCTTGCCGGACTATAGTTGTCCCGGTTTTATGATTATTGTTACGGTTTTAAGTTCAGATCAGAAAAAAAAAACAGTTGCAGGTTTACTACAGGCTACAACCTCATTCACTTTCTATTCCAAATTTTAATAACATTAATACAACTCATAGTATAAAATATTTTATTACATAAAGGTTACAATCAGAATACTAAATATATAATTTTATGTTAGTTTTAACATTATTATAAACATAATTGAACGAAGCGAGCCGAAGGCGAGTGGAGCTCTCTACGGGTGACTCGAATTATTTTTCAAACGATTTATGTTTAATTGTTTCTCGGCGAATACTCGGCCGATTTCGGATTTTCTTGCACTCATAAAAAGCTTACAGAATTACCCAGGTTATTACGATGCCAGAATTTTGAATTTAAACTCGCTTCGCTCAAATATATGCTGCAGCGTAACGGTACGTTTCGCGACTGCGGCGACCTAGTTAATTACTTGTACCGTGTACATTGAGTGTATGTACAAGTAATAAGTCAGGTGTGTGGGAGTCGAGGGTGTATCTATGTGATCGATGTATATACAGTTATGTTGTGTGTATCAATGATTAGTTAAGGGTGTTCATACCGGCCACTTGTTGTGTAACGAAAGGCTCCTACAGGACTGGACCCTGGTCCCGGTGGTCGCCTAAACATCTTCTAACTGACGGACGAAGTTATGAAGTAGGTCCTTAATTGTGTTATCAAATAATGTAGATTTCATTTCATTTCATTATTTCAAAGGAGAAAAATGTTCGGACTCGTGGCTACCCCGTTTTGTTACCCCAGGGTGAGCATGATTAATTTGACTTACTCGTAGTCACCCTGCACGGTGTGACTAACAATAAACGCTAAAAACACAGGACTCCGCGTCACACTGCTAGTGTCGGGAAATCATGACTATGAATAATTATTATTGTGAAGAAGAAAAATACATAGAGTTAGTACATTAGTATCTCTTTGGAAAATATATTTTATTTTTGAGAAATGTCGACAAATTTATCGACAATCTGGTTTATTCCCAGTAGTTCTATGAAGCTAGTTCCACATGGAACTTTTGCAACGCACTTTTGCAACGCAAATGCACTAGTTCCATACATGGAACAAGTGGGAATAACTACTTGTAGCGGATATATATACCTAGTAGTTCCAAAGATACACAAACAACAAAAGTACTAGAAGTATAGAACTACAAAAGAGCACTCGCCAACTCTTATCTCGCTGTTTGGTTTATTCAAAATGTGTTCGAAGAAGTTTTGTTCAGAAACCCTTCACCTTTGATTCTTCTGTTGAATGCTTTGATGAGGTAGCCCTTCAAGTCTCCATGAGATCCTGGCGGAGTTGGGACCGCTGGTCCTCTCCGGAGATCGTGCGGTACCCCCGTACTGTTTTGACGGCCAAGGTTCGCAGTGGTCTGTTAAACAAAGTCGCGTTCACCCTGACCGCCAATCTATCCGCCCATACGGGAGCCCCGTATAAGGCCATACTCCGCACGATCCCCAGGTACAGTCTCGGAAATATAATAATATACCCAGTAGTTCTATAGATACACAAACAACAAAAGTAGTAGGAGTATAGAACTACAAAAGAGCACTCGCCAACTCTTATCTCGCTCAGTTTGGTTTATTCAAAATGTGTTCGAAGAAGTTTTGTTCAGAAACCGTTCACCTTTGATCGTGCTTAAAAATGTCATATAGATTCTTCTGTTTTATGCTTTGATGAGGTAGACAGAGCTGTGTATTGTACCCATATTTCGTTAGTCACATTGATGGTGAGGCCATCTTTTATTATAAATGACACGAACCTCGAATAAAATACTAGGACTACAGAACTACATAAGCACTCTCGAAATCTCATTCGAATCTCGATCTGTTTAGTTTATTTAAGTGTGTCAACAGGTGCACCGAGTACAGATGAAAATGATTGTCCATTATAAAAGACACAAACCTCAAATGTACCAGGAATACATAACAACAGAAGAGCCTTCAAGATTTAATAAGTATTAGTCAAGGAGATTGAAAGTACTACATACTGTTCTATGGAATATTTTATATATCGGGCACTTCACTATCTACGATTCAGTCAAGTACGAGCCTTTTCATAGTAGGGTAACCACGAGTAAAAAAAGTCCTCGTGGTCACCCTGGGGTGACAAAACAGGGTAACCACGAGTCCGGCGCCAAAAATGTCTCGACAATCTTTTAATTCATATTCAAAATTTAAAATTCATGTTGTGCATAAAATATTTATAATAGGTAGGTAAGAAAAGAATATCATTGTAGGTATAATAATTCTGTGGTAACATCAAATAGCACAAATATGAATGCAAACTCTGGCCAATGTAATTTAGGTACTCGTTAAATTGTGTCAAACTTAACTAGGAACTTATACATTTTCGTATACCCTTTCGTACACATAATATTGAGTTCAGGTATTTTAGATAATGTGACAGTGTATAAAATAGTATTGTTCGTGACTTTACAGTGTGTTTCTCGCTACACTATTCACGGAGCACATTTTTAGTGAAGGGCGGCAGCAGTTGTGTATCGTCCGTGTGGTCGTGCGGAGGTGAGCGCCAGCGGTGGTCGCGCGAGGGGCGCGCACGCACCACCACGCTCGCGCGGCACCACTCGCCCGCGCCTCCTGACCCGTCCGCACCGGTGTATAGCGACACGGTTATAGAGCCCACGGCGGGGCCGCAACGCCACCTAGTACCGCAAGTAATATCTTTTAAGAAGGCACCTGACCCTAATCAATTCGCCCAATCCGCTACCGCTAGCCCCGCTCCCGCTATCGCTCGAGTGAAGGATAGCGATATTCACTTTCCAAAGGACAGACAGAGATCGAGCGCGTTCTCGAAAATTTAACGTAAGCGACAAAATAAAAACTATGAATTAAAGACGAACTATAATGATTATGAAAAAAGTATGTTGAGCAAATGTAGGTTTTATCAATGCCTTTTTTTTAACCCCGAGGAGGCTAATTATTAGCTTGTATCATGGGGCCTATGTAACTAATAAACATACCTATACTTCTATATGCATACATTACTATGTAGGCTATGTATTATTCCCTGACACAGATCAAACCATACATACCGTATACACACTTGTGTGTTTACGAAACTTGAATAAACGTTTGACGTTTTACAAGTCTCAAACTCGATTCTGATAAACTATAGATGAGAGAGAAATGATATTATTATTTTGTTTGATAGAAATTACTTACGCAGCAGTGTATTGAATATAAATTCTCTCAGTGCTGTACGGGGCCACTTCTAGGAAGTGCGGCCAAAATTCAAATTCATTGCCTCCCTTCCACTGAACTTGCAGGCGTATTGTCTTGTTAACTGCAGAAGTACCCAATACTAGATAAGTAAACTGCAGTATAATACAAACAGCCAATCACAACGATCTCCTGCAATATACCGAAGGTCCGCAGTCGCCAAGTTAACCCTTTGGGAAACAATGTCACTACAAAACGGTTACTTATTCACTTTGTCAAAGGAATATTAGATATTTCTTTAATCAAGTACACCTATGGTATGTATCCTTTCAAGAGAGTCTTTTTATGGTCAGATTTTATAATATCTACGTAAAACACTAAATGTTCTCACTGTTAGTATGTGATACAGAGATGTAAGACTTCCGAAGGTCGCCGTCTAAGACGAAGCCAAAGTTCAACACTTCCGGCTCCAATATGATCATGGGACACTCTAGGTTCACAATCAAGGGCAGTGTCTGTTGGAAAACAATAAAAACATTAATTAAGATAATATATAAAATAACCGACATAATCCAAAATCAGACGGTTTTTTAATATTCTTTTTACTATCACCACCTTTACCTCCATTACTTTAACCCTTGGTACACCTAGGGTGCTGCCGAAAGGGGGTATGGTCCCGCCACTAACTAACTTCATGCTCTTCTTCAAGTATCGATGTAGGTACAATATTGCGTAATTTTGTGGATCTAATATCGCAGATGCAGTGTAATAATGAAACAATAGAAATTGTATAATAATGACTTTTTTATTAATGTTTATCCTAACTTATATACTAATTAATTACAAAGGAAATTGTACAATGAAATGGTGGGGCTACATTCTACGTGCTTATAACAAGTACGTGCTTATATTTGCACGTACTGAAATATTATTATTTATCATATTTATTCCCTTTATATTACCTACTAAGCACTTTGGAGATGAAACATATTAACTAATAATGTGCTATGCCATACGTCCCATACCCTAACAGTGTAGTTGATAAGGTTGAAGTAGGCTAAAAGTTCAAGGGTTGACAGGCTGATATCCGTTGGCAGATTGCAGGTAATCAGTTATCGTCGTGCATCCCTTAAAAGAAAAAATAAACGTCATCACATCGGTACCTGCAGTATGTTGATGTCATTGTATAAATACAGCGGAGTGACTTCCTGCTGTTGAACCGCATTCTGTTGACTTTGTGCACACATTTCTCGATCTGACAGTCCCCTCCTGGACCAAGCTTCCATTGACGATATGCACACTTCCACGCACACCTATACAATGAACACGTATAATTACTAGGTAAAGCTACGCTGCTGTAAATAGTGCGCGGCTTCGTATTGAACGAAGCGCTTTTTTTTTGTATTTATATTGAATATTTGAGCTGCGTTACGACCTTAATTGAAATCAGCTATTAATTTAGGTGAAAAAATTTTAATTATCGGTCAAGAGGTTGCTGAGAAACGAACGTCCGAACATTTTACATTTAACCTGGTCTATGGGAGCTCCGCTCAATAAAGATATCGCATTCATACCAACAAATGAGTGTTCTTACGCTAGTTCTTATGACTATCACCCAAGCAACTGATAATTGAGTTCTAAAAAAAATTCGACTGGTTTCTGAATCGAGAATTTTGAAGTGTACGTTGAGTACGTGAAATGTCAAAATTTGTTCCAAAACGTACTCAACGGATACTTAACTTCAAATTCTTTTTCAGAAACCGGCCGTTAGTTTATGTTTACGGTTGACTTGTCTTCGAACACAGCGTCTGTGAACATGCATTATCGAGTGTAAATATTTGGCAGCTACAATAATTTACAGTTCCATTTACAATGTTCCCGTGTTTTCCACGAATTTCCAACAAACACAAAAATATTTGATCATAATAAATATTGATTAACACGTTCAGCGCCAGAATGGAAAGTAATACGCTTTCGTTTAGGCCACGTCGGACAATACGGGCGACACTTACCTGACCCATTCAGGCCATGTCGGACAAAGCTGTCCGACACTCGGACCTCCACTTGAACGTCTAGTTTTACGCGTCGGACAACCGAACTAGGCGTTTTATCTTTCTATTAGACCCGCGTGGCCCCCTTTTTTTTTTTTTTTTTTTAGTTCCGCGACCAAGGCCGCGGCCGCTCTAACGTCCGTTGCCGGGCGTCTCTGGTTACAAGCAGAACGTATTTCCAGTGGCGCCCGGCGGACTTTGACCACCTCTGTGGTCTCTGCGGGGGTTGGGTCGGGATGAGAATCCCGCGTCGTTGGGGTAGGGTTTTATCCCGCGTCAGTGAGTGAATCTGGTTGCGTGCTATGGGGCAAAAAAGCTCCGCAGCACGCAACCCTTCTAGCCTGCTTCTGTAAGGACGACGGGTGGCGATCCCGCCGTCCTCAGGCCCCGATCATGGAGGTCGATGGTCTTGGGCGTAGATGAGTCTGCGGCGGCCTCGACGCTGACTACGGAACTCGGCGGGGAGGGCACGCTCCCTCTCTCTCTCGGCCGCCTCCTTCGCGAGCACGACTTGCTCGCAGAAGGACACGGCCGCGTTCCACCTACTCCCGCTGGAGACCATGGCTTGAAGCATGGTCTCCAGCGAGAGGGTATCCACGCCCAGACCCACTACGAGGTCCCGGCGCTGACTCGCCCACGCTGAGCACTCCACCAACGTGTGGAGTGCGGTGTCGTCGTCGGAAACCTCGCAGTGTTGACACCGGGGTGTGACCTCACGATGGATGCGAAACAGATAGCTACCGAAGCATCCATGCCCGGTAACGATCTGCGTCGCACGATACGTGAGGTCACCATGCTGCCTCTGCAGCCAATCGTCCATGATCGGTCTCACCGCCGCGATGATGGTGGCACCCCACTTGGGTTGCTCAAGTCGCACCCTCCATGACTCCATGAGATCCTGTCGGAGTTGGGACCGCCGGTCATCGATTTCTTGAGACGCAGGCCTGTGGTCCCGCTCCAGCGCCTCCTTGCGCCATTGGAACAATGACGCAAGGGCTCTCGCTTCCAGGTCCCATGGAGGGGTCCCGGCTAGGAGACATGCAGCCTCTCCGGAGATCGTGCGGTAGCCCCTTATTGTTTTGACGGCCAAGGTCCTCAACGGTCTGTTAAGGAGCGTTGAGTTGTTGGCCGTCAACCGCGCCGCCCATACGGGAGCCCCGTATAGGGCCATACTCCGCACGATCCCCAGGTACAGTCTCCTGCAGGAAGCGTTGGGTCCCTTTAGGTTGGGCATCAGTCGCGAAAGCGCGACCGATGCCTGTGTCACCTTGGGGACCAAACTTCGGAAATGTGGTCCGAAGTTCCATCGGCTATCAAGTACGATCCCTAGATACTTCATCGAGGGCTTGATGCCGATGCTAACGCCTCCCACATTTATGCTGGAACCTTCAGGTGGACCGTTCCGAGGTCTGTGAAAACACAGAACCTCGGACTTGTGCAAGGCCACCTCCAGTCCCAGCCGCCGTATCCGACCCACGACTTGAGCAACACCCGTCGTGACCTTGAGTGCTGCCTCCTGGTACGTTGCACCCCGCGCCGTGACGAGGGTATCGTCGGCGTAGCACGTTACGCCGACGCCCTCAGGCAACGCACCCCGCAGCACCCAGTCGTAGCCGATGTTCCACAGAAGCGGCCCCAGGACCGACCCCTGCGGAACACCGCACGACACATCTCGCCGAGCTGGCCCGAGCCAGCTGGGGAAAGCTATGGCCCTCTCCGAGAGATAGGCCCCGACAATACGACGGAGGTAGAGAGGCGTTTCGTGATACACGAGCGCCTCCCTAACGCAGCTCCATGGCAAGGTGTTGAACGCGTTGGCGATGTCAAGAGACACCGCCACCACCACCTTGCCCTGTGAGACTGCTTCCTCCGTCAGGCTCCTGACGCGCATGATCGCGCTCACGGTGGAGCGTCCCCGACGGAAACCGTACTGGTTGTCCGCCAGGTCTGGCCCCACCGTCGAGAGATGCTCGACGAGGCGTTCCGCGATAATTCGCTCAAAGAGCTTACACACCTCGTCGAGCAACACGATCGGCCGGTATCCGGACGGTGAGTCCACCGGCCGCCCCGCCTTACGAATCAGGACCAGTTTCCCCGTCCTCCACACCTTGGGAAACTGGCCCCTTTCGAGGCATGCGCTAAAGAGCCCCATCAGTCGAGGCCCGAGTTCTTCGAGGGCCAGGACCCATGCACGGCCAGGAATGCCGTCGGGTCCGGGGGCAGTGATTTTCCGGCGTTTAAGCCGGAGTACTGCCGCACCTAGCTCCCCCACCCTGACTTCGGGTACGTCGTCTTCACTGATGCTATCCGCGTCGGGCAGAGACGGAGCCATGCGCGGAGGGACGTGCTCCTCCGCGCTCGTCGGAAACAGGGAGCCCATGACCCGCTCCAGCTGCTGCGGCTGGAGACTCTGGGTCAGTGGGGGCGCCCTAGGTCGGAGTTTCTCCCTGACCTGTAGGTACGGGCGCCCCCATGGGTTCTGCTGCAGGGTCTCCAGGAGCTCCTCGCGGGCCGCCGTCTTGGCCCGCTTTATTGTCTCCTGGAGATTACCTTTAGCCTCCCTGTAAGCCTGATAAAGCTCCGCCTCTCGGGTTGCCATCGCTTCGTGCTAAACCATTTGGTTCACGTACGGCCGGAAGACCTGCGGTGGAAAGAGCCCTACGAATTATGTCGTTTAGAATAGCGTGCTGAGGTATACGACCTGCGCTTCTGCTACAAGAAAGACCATGGTGTCCCAGATTATCGACGGCTACTCCACAGGTGCAATGATGCAGGGATACACAAGGTGTACCCAGCCGAAGGCAAGTAGCAATGCGGAAGGTTGTGTCGTCCAACATTGTACCGATGTTGGGCGATGGGAGCGCCTGGATCCATAACCCTGACTCCCATTCTCCAACAGCTAGCAGCCGTGCACGTTCTGAAATATTGACAGTGTCAATTAGTGTATTAATTCTCAATTTACAGAGCGGCAAATCCCACAGTCGCTGTGAGCCTAGGCGTGAGGGCAGGTCAGTGTCGGGACAAGACATCCTCCAAGCATTTATGGCATCGGTCTTGCATCGAACCTCGGAATCAATCAGTGTATTTGACAAAATTTTCCGACCGACGACAGAAATGCTGGCAGACTGACATCTGTGACTTTACGAATACCTAGCCCGCCCATGCGAACTAGAAGAGACGCTTAGACCCAGGCTCGGAATATTTACATTTAAAATTTTACACAAAGAATTTTGTATTAAGTTGTCTAGTCTGCCCAAAATTTCTACATTTTTCCTAAATTGTCCTGAACGGAGGGCATGTGTAAATTTGGGTACGAAAAGACACAAACGAAGAATAGTGAAAGCTGAATGAATACTGATATTACATAGACTATACATACATACATCAATAACCTGATCAAAATTTTGAATTTTTTCCTCGATAAAAGTGGAAAAGCCCTCTTCTAAAATTGGGGACCCAAGGAGGCGTAAAGAAGTTTTGTCCAAAACTTTTATGTTGGGGGCCAAACAGTTGAAATTGGAGATAGTTGTTAATTTATCTGTGTTTTCAGATATATATAAAAATCTCAAATTTATTCGGGTTCAGTTCTAAGCCAATTGACTGAAACTCGTTCTTTATTAGGGTTAAATCTTGTAAAACTGTCTCTACTTTTCCCCCTAAAGTCCCGTCATCTAGGTACCAAATGTTGAATTTTGATTTTATTTTTTGAATTATTGGGTTAATGGCCAAACTGAAGATGACTGGTTCTAACGGATCACCTTGCTGACATTCAAAAGGTTGTCTTTATAAATTAATTTTGTTGGCTGACTATAGCATTGCCAAAGATAGTAAAAAAATTTGGGGGTTTCTAATTTGGCCTGTGTCAGCAAGGTGTCCCTGTTGACAGAGTTGAAGGCGTTTTTCAGGTCAACTTTCAAGATGACCTCTCCATCTTCGCTACTGTCAAGGTATGTTGCAAGCGCATGGATTGCGGCCTCACGACCTCCTTTTGATCCAAAACCTAATTGAAAGGGCTGAAATTTGGTAGTAAGCTCCGTATTATAAAAATAACAACAAATGTTGGCTGCCAAACGCCGCAAAGTGCTACCTACGGCAATGGGACGAATGCCACCATCCTTCTTGTTAAGGGCACATAAATTGGCCCCATACAAAATATCTGTGATGCCACTGTCCACATTGCCTGAGAGCATGAGGTTGACTAGAGCTGTTAGCTCCCTCAGAAGTGCATCACCAGCTTCCCCAGCGCTCGGACACAACAGATCCTTAAGGTACTGTGGTGTCAGACCGTCAAGTCCACCAGCTGATCCAAAACGAAAGTTAAGTACCTGTATTAATATGTATGTTTTTCCCGACACTGAGATTATTGGGTGCTATTATCACTGGCAGCAAGCAATGTGGAGGATGGGAAAAAAGATATTCGGCATTAAAAAGAGTAAACCTCAAGCCAGAGTTGTATCACTGTGTTCAGTATTGCCATTATTACCAAGTGATCGACTTTTGGAATCGTGGAAATATATTAAATCACGGTGCAACACCAAACATGAAAATCCAAAAATATATTAAGTTACTTGCAACGTTTTTGGCTGAAGAATGATATTGTTAAAACCATCAGTGTCTTCGGAGAAAGGCACCGAACCAATAACGTGTCCGAGTCTTGGCATAGCAAAATTAAATTTAAAAAAAATATGCACAAACATAATGCGTCTCCTGAACGTTTTGGTCAAATTACCGAAAAATAAAAAGAATAATCCAGTTAGAACTAGAACAAAAATAGCAATTGAAACTGATGAATTCATAACCTAAACACTAATGGAATTAATTACTGGCGAAATATCAGTTGGATACCCATAAGAAATGTTAAGATAGTCTACGAGTCATTTCATTAGTCATTAGTGTATCGGTTATGAATTCATAATTTTCAATGTATTTCTGGTATGAATATATTTTTGTTCCCAAGGATGGAGTTTTTTTTTGAGTAAACTATATTGTATGTAACTGATGGTTCTCATTTTCTATCGATATAGTCAGAATTCCCATCCCTAATGCCATGGAACCACGGGTAATTAAAACTACCCATGGACCCGGTAATGGGTAAACACAGAAAAGTAATGTATCGCCAATATTCATATTGTTACGTCTGTTAACCGGAAGTGGTTGACAGACATATTCTACAGTGATCCAACGCTTCCTGCAGGAGACTGTACCTGGGGTCGTGCGGAGTATGGCCCTGTACGTGGCTCTCGTATGGGCGGCGAGATTGACGGCCAAGGATGCGACTCTTCTGAATCGCCCACTGAGGACCTTGACCGTCAAAACCATACGGGGGTACCGCACGATCTCCGTAGAGGCTGCATGTCTCTTAGCCGGGACCCCTCCACGGGACCTGGAAGCGAGAGCCCTTGTGTCTTTGTCCAATGGCTCAAGGAGGCGCTGGAGCGGGACCACAGGCTTACGTCTCGAGAAATTGAGGACCAGCGGTCCCAACTCCGCCAGGATCTCATGGAGACATGGAGGCTGCGACTCGAGCAACCAAAGTGCGGAACCACCGTCATCGCGGCGGTGAGACCGATCATAGACGAGTGGCTACAGAGGCAGCATGGTGACTTCACGTATCATGCGACGCAGATCGTTACCGGGCATGGATGCTTCGGTAGCTATGCCACACCTACATAGCGATGTCACACCCCGGTGACAACACTGCGAGGTTTCCGACGACGACACCGCACTCCACGCGTTGGTGGAGTGCTCAGCGTGGGTGATTTAGCGCCGGGACCTCGTAGTGAGTCTGGGCGTAGATACCCTCTCGTTGGAAACCATGCTTCAAGCCATGGTCTCCAGCCCGAGTAGGTGGAGCGCGGCCGTGTTCTTCTGCTAGCAAGTCGTGCTCGTGAAGGAGGCGGCCGAGAGGGTGAGGGAGGGTACCCTCCCCGCAGACTTATCTACACCCAAGACCATCGACCTCCATGATCGAGGCCTGAGGACGGCGGGATAGTCACCCGCCATCCTACAGAAGCAGTCTAGAAGGATCGCGTACTGCGGGGCTGAGGCCCCACAGTATGCAACCAGATTCACTCACCGACGCGGGATAAAATCCTACACCAACGACGCGGGATTTTCATCCCGACCAAACCCCCAAAAGGCCACATAGGCCGGGCGACACTGGAAATACCTTCTGCGTGCGTACCAACGGACGCGAGAGCGGCCGCGGCCTCGTGGCGCGGAATTTAAAAAAAATATTCTCTATCCATTTACCTCAGTGGAGCTTCTCGGCGGAAGGCCCAGCTCTATGAGAGTGCTCCTCAACTCATTATTTACGTGAGTCTTACAAATCATATTGCATACAACTTTAGCTGTTTCCTTATCGCACTGTTGCACTATGCACCAGGGGTAGGCAGTGTGCAAGTTCACATCCAACACGTCGTTGCCCAAATTTCGCACCTGGAAATACTTGCGAATCCTGAAAGCATAAATATTACTCAGTTGAAAGAATTTTTGAATCAGTCCTATAGTTTTTCGGTTTTTAAACTTAGTTAAGTAAATACTAATGACTAACCTAACAAAGTCACCGTCAGGCAAGTCCAGCACAGACAAGTTGACCTCCACGTCCTCACACGACAGTGCCAGCTCGGGTGCGCGCTCCACCTGCCGGAGCCGCACCAGCTGGGGCTCCGGCTCACTGCGGTGCCAACACTCACTGTGTTCCAAGTGCCACCAAGTTAATAATTGGGTATTTCATTTAACATTCCAATAGAAATTAAGTACCTAAATTAGATCTTTAGATGTTTAATATTTAATTAGTAGTGGCTCCGACTCGCTCTAACCACAGAACGGCATGACTGAATTTGATGTAATCTGGAGCGGGAGACTCCATTTATCTGTTTGGAGAGAAATCATTACCTTTGATATATTTTGGAATTTTATTTTTCAAATCGGTCAAAACAATTGTCACATCTCGTCAAATAATACATGTTCCTTAAGTTAAAATACAATAAGAATTACAATATACAAAATAAACATAATTATAGACTAAAAATATTTACATTACAAAATATCGTTTGAAAAATCCTCCGCGTCATTGCCGACTGCGAAGGTTCCCAGAATGCTGGCTGTGTTGCCACGTTGAATGGCGATACTTATTCTTTGGGCCAGAAAATAGCCAGCCTTATGGTCCTGAGAAGCATCGATTAGGCGTTTAGCAATGTCTCTATAAAGGCGGCGAGCACTCGGACCCCATGACCCCAGTGTATCAACCCCAAACGGCTCAAATATGTAATCACCTGCTAGGTTAGCATATTTACTCCGTTTAAGGCCTTCAGCCGATGCAGCAGCAGCGCCGGCACATCCGGATGTACTTGGAAGGTGTGAAGGTGCTAAGGTGTCAACGCATGTAGCGTCCCACACCAAAGGCCTTCCCATCTTCCAAGGTAGCAACGACATTCCGTCCGGTCTCTTTCCATCGCTTCGTGCTAAACCATTTGGTTCACGTACGGCCGGAAGACCTGCGGTGGAAAGAGCCCTACGAATTATGTCGTTTAGAATAGCGTGCCGAGGTATACGACCTGCGCTTCTGCTACAAGAAAGGCCATGGTGTCCCAGATTATCGACGGCTACTCCACAGGTGCAATGATGCGGGGATACACAAGGTGTACCCAGCCGAAGGCAAGTGGCAATGCGGAAGGTTGTGTCGTCCAACATTGTACCGATGTTGGGCGATGGGAGCGCCTGGATCCATAACCCTGACTCCCATTCTCCAACAGCTAGTAGGCGTGCACGCTCTGAAATATTGACAGAAGTGTCAATTAGTGTATTAATTCTCAATTTACAGAGCGGTGAATGCCACAGTCGCTGTGAGCCTAGGTGTGAGGGCAGGTTAGTGTCGGGGCAAGACATCCTCCAAGCATTTATGGCATCGGTCTTGCATCGCACCTCGGAATCAATCAGTGTATTTGACAAAATTGTCCTGACTAATTCTTCGGTGCTATGGACCGACGACAGAAATGCTGGCAGACTGACATCTGTGACTCTACGAATACCTAGCCCACCCAAGCGAACTGGAAGAGACACTTGGACCCAGGCCCGGTTATTAATATTTACATTTAAAATTTTACACAAAAAAATTTGTATTAAGTTGTCTAGTTTGCCCAAAGTTTCTACATTTTTCCAAAATTGTTCTGAATGGAGGGCATGTGTAAATTTGGGTACGAAAAGACAAAAACGAAGAATAGTGAAAGCTGAATGAAGACTGATATTACATAGACTATCAATAACCTGATCAAAATTTTGAATTTTTTCCTCGTTTAAAGTGGAAAAGCCATCTTCTAAAATCGGGGACCCTAGGAGGCGTAAAGAAGTTTTGTCCAAAACTTTTATGTTGGGGGCCAAACAGTTGAATTTGGAGATTGTTGTTAATTTATATGTGTTTTCAGATATAAAAATCTCACATTTATTCGGGTTCAGTTCTAAGCCAATTGACTGAAACTCTTTCTTTATTAGGGCTAAATCTTGTAAAACTGTCTCTACTTTTCCCCCTTGGAAATTGTTTCAAATGTTTTCTTTCGTTGCGTTGCGTTCATGGATCTAATGATGAAACCAGTGTTTGCTTAAGTTAAAGTGAATAACTGAAATACCCAGCATTATCGAGAGGTATAAGTCGTAGCACGAGGAGTGCGGGGGGCGCCACCTCCGGCGCGAGCGGGGGCGCCAGCAACACCAGCCACTCTTGGGAAGCTCCCTCTTGTAGTGTACAAACTTTAGGCGACACCTGGATGAAATACATAAATATACTACTATGAAATACATAAATAAATATAAAATTATCAAAACTTCAGTGTCACGAACTGCCTTGTTTAGACTTAATAATAATAATAATAATATTCTCACATCTACGACTCAAACACCCGGCACAATCGCAAACGAACCGACCCACTTGGCGTAAGCCCGTGATAGGTTCCATACCAGCAACAAAAGCTGAGACATGAAAATTTCATAACCCAAAATAATAATAATAACTGGCAACTCTGAACATCTCATACATCATTTTCATTCTTAAAATATTTTAATATTTTTATTTACATATTATTGCCTAAATTTATACAATTACTTCAGATACCAAATTAATATAAGCAAAAATTCAATAAATAAAGGATTTTATAATATTTTATAACAATAAACAAAGTCTACAAAATTAACATAGAAGATTTGACACATGTCATATGAATACCTACGAAAATATCAACAATATTATGGCTAAATTCAAAATGAAGTGATTGAGATGCAAACAAGAGCCAGAAGCAGAAATGCGCAAATAACACCCCCGGACTCGTCACTAAACTCCGCCTCGCAGGCACCGGACCGCACATCGCTGACACAGGTGCTCGCTGAGGCGTCGAGCTCTTCAAGTGACGAGTATTTCTCTCCGCCGACGTCGCCAACACCTGTACGCCGGCGAGGGAGAGGCCGGCCGCCGAGCAGTTTGGGGCCCCGAAGCCTACCAGCTTCGAGTAGTACCGCATGCGATGGACTTCATCCATCAATGAAAACGTCATGCGGGCATATTATGAGGCTACAGATGGGGAAACCAACCTGACTGCGTACCGTTCAAGGATGCTTCCTTTGTTTCAGGCTCTTGAACCAACAATGACCGTTGCCGTCCAACGACTATCGGATCAAGTGCGGGCTATCCAACGATGTAAGTTGTTGGATCAATCTGTGCTTGATCGACTACGCCTGGAAATATTATCTACTCGTACAGCTCCAGTGTCAACGAGAGCATCGTCACCTGTGACACAGACGGTTGCTACAAGTGTGACGTTAGCGACGCCCGCACCCGACGTGGGAAATGATACGAGTGATACATCTATCCAGGTAAGCGAGCAATTGAGGAGTACTTTGGAAGATGTGATCTCGCAGTATAGGTTTATACCTAATTCTAGACCGCGGCTACCACGCTTGCCAATGCATAAACGAAATCTGGCGTTGATGGGAGCCCTGAATGCATTGCTAGAGCCGTACTTACGGACTAGCAGTGATTTGCTTGATACTCACTCGATTCTTTACTGTGGAGCCATTGCCGCCTGTCGTGTTGCACGCGTTAAATTCCCCGAAGTTAACCGTGCACCACGACCGGATGGTGTTCTCGTATGGCAGGGAAGAATCGAGCGACGTATCGGCACATTTAGGACTCTCATTGCAAAGCTTATCTCTTTCAGCCGGGGAAATAGTCGTCCCCGGGTCATGCGGTTCGTGACTCAGGCATTTTCTGGAACCGGTATTCGTCCCCAGCAATACTTAGCCAATGTCACGGAACGTATTGACTTTCTGAAACAGAAAGTATATGCATGGGCAAGCCGTATCCGTCGTTATAGAGAGCGTGTAAATAGATACTGGCAGAATCGCATCTTCCAAAGTGACCAAAGGAAGGTGTACCGAGAGTGGGAGGGAACTGGACAACGTTTGAGCGACGGACAACTGCCAGATGCTCACACCATGAATAAATTTTGGCGTGACATATGGTCGGTGCCCGTCGAACATTCGGAGGGCGACTGGATCCGTGTCGTCGAGCGTGAATGCAGTATCATCGAACCCATGGAATCTATTACCATAGACTCCGAAGACGTTAGTTGTGCAATGCGTACGGCCCCGAACTGGAAAAGTCCTGGGCCGGATGGATTGCACAACTTTTGGATAAAGTGGGTTCAGAGCTCGCATGAACGCTTGGCAACACAGTATCAAGAAGCCCTTGAGTCTGGTTCCTTACCCGCTTTTATGACCACTGGCATCACCTTCCTGCTCCATAAATCAGGTAGTACCACGGATCCTAAAAACTATAGACCCATCACTTGCTTACCTACCATCTACAAGCTCCTTACATCTATTCTGAGAAGTAAAATAAACTCGCACTTAGTATCTAATCATATCTTAGATAACGCTCAGAATGGATGTAGGGCTGGGTCTCGTGGTACTAAGGAGCTACTCCTCATTGATATGGCCATTAGTCAACAAGTCAAGCGGAGTAGGGGCGCCCTCTCTACTGCCTGGATTGACTACAAGAAGGCCTATGATTCGGTGCCTCATTCATGGCTGAGGAGGATTTTAGAGTTGTATAAAATTAATCCGACTCTTAAATCCTTCTTAGTCTCGTGTATGGGACAGTGGACCACAGTCCTTCGTCAACCAGGTAGTGGTGGGCCCGCCTCTGACCCGCAAGGCTTGATAAGGATCGAGCGTGGTATATTCGAGGGCGACAGTTTGAGTCCATTGTGGTTTTGTTTAGCACTGAATCCACTTAGCACATTGCTGAAGGATTCAGGGCTAGGCTATCGGTTTCGTAGAGGGGGTGAGGTTCTATCTCACCTGATGTACATGGATGACCTCAAACTTTTCACACTGAAGCACCAAGATTTAGTGACATTATTAAAAACTACGGAAGTTTTTAGTAATGCCATTAAGATGGAGTTCGGTGTTGATAAGTGTGCGGTTATGCATGTACAACGGGGGAAGGTTGTAAATTCACCGAATTTACAACTTTCTGAGATAATAACTCTCAGATCTCTCTCCGAGACCGAAACATACAAATACCTAGGTATGTCAGAGTCATTGGGTATAGCGGTAGAGGATATCAAGAAATCGGTGAAAGAACGTTTTTTTGGCCGCCTGACAAAAGTACTTAACAGTTCTTTGTCCGGTGGTAACAAAATGCGGGCTTTCAACGGTTGGGTGATACCTTTATTGTTATACTCCTTTGGCATACTTAGGTGGACTCAAACGGAACTAGACGCTCTGGATAGGCGAGTCCGTCAACAACTGACATCGCATCGAATGTTACACCCACGATCTTCTGTCATGAGACTGTACATTCCGCGGAAGTGGGGGGGGTCGAGGCTTTTTGAATGCCAAGAACCTCCACAACCGTGAAGTGTGCAGTCTGAGAGATTACTTTCTACAGAACGGGTGTGACATTCATTGCGATGTCGTGATGGTTGACAAGGGCCTGACACCTCTTTCCTTGGCTAACGAGAACTGGCGTAAACCAAAGGTGCTAGGTACTGAAGACCGTAGGGACGTATGGAAGAGTAAGGAGCTACACGGGCGGTTCTACCGGGTCTTAACAGGACCCGACGTAGACCTGCTCGCTTCGGTGAACTGGCTGCGTTTTGGGGACCTCTTTGGGGAAACTGAAGGTTTTGCCTGTGCAATTGCAGATGAGGTTATCAAGACGAACAACTATCGGAAATACATCATGAAGGACGGTACGGTCGACATATGTCGAGCATGCCACCGTCCTGGTGAATCACTTCGCCATATTATTTCCGGTTGTTCGTATCTTGCTAACACCGAGTACTTGCATAGGCACAATCAAGTAGCCAGGATCATCCACCAGCAACTTGCTCTTCAATATGGCCTTATTGAGTTTGAAGTACCGTACTATAAGTACACACCAGTGCCAGTTCTTGAGAATGGTCGTGCATTGCTCTACTGGGACCGATCAATCATCACGGACAGGACTATTGTTGCCAATAGGCCCGATATCGTGTTGGTTGATCGGACCCAGCGTCGGGCAGTGCTCGTCGATATCACCGTCCCGCATGACGAAAATCTCGTGAAGGTAGAGAAGGACAAACTTAGTAAGTACCTTGATCTGTCCTTCGAGATAACCGCCATGTGGGACGTAGACTCGACGATCATTGTCCCGGTGGTCGTTTCGGCAAACGGATTAATAGCGAAGAGTCTCGATCACCATTTCAAGAGACTCTCGTTAGATTGCTGGATCAAGAGTCAGATTCAGAAGGCTGTTATCCTCGACACGTGCCGTATTGTTAGGAGGTTTCTCAGTCTGTAGCCTCCACCGCCGGTAGTTTGGGTCCTACTTCGCTACTGGTGGGTCACTATTTTTTATATTTTTAAATGTATTTGTTTCTTTTTTTTATAAATGTATTTAAAAATGTATGAAATAAGAATAGTAATGAATAAACGAAATAATAATAATGTCTCATTTTAAGAGGTCCAAGTACCTACGTAATCACTGCAATCATTTGTATCGAGATGCAAAACGTTGCCATTTCCATAAATCATTAGATACTCGCGATTCCTCCGTGATCTGGAAATTTCTAAAGGCAAACGGTATCGGTAGATCTCCGTCTACTGATTGTGACGACATCAATCTGAGTGCCCTTAACAAACACTTTTCGAAACCACCTGTTACACTTGATCCACATCCTAAGGCGCGCACCCGGCTCGATCTCTCACAGATACCGCTACCGCCATGTCCCCCGTTCAATATGAAAACGGTTTCTGAAGATGACGTCCAAAAGTCTCTTCTAGCTATTACTTCCTCTGCGGTAGGTAACGACCAGTTATGCTCCAAATGTTTACCCCGATTCTCTCTGCCATTATTCCTATCCTCACCCATAGCTTTAATCTTTCCCTTCACTCGGGTGTCTTTCCAAAAGCCTGGAAACAGGCATTTATTATACCACTCCTTAAAACCCCAAATCCTTCTTCATTATCCCAATTCCGACCCATCTCCATTCTCCCTTTCCTATGCAAAGTGCTAGAGCACATTGTACATCAGCAACTGTCTTGTCACCTATCGCAGAATAATATCCTCAGTCCATTTCAATCTGGTTTTCGATCGGACCACAGTACGGTGACCGCACTCCTAAAGGTCACTGACGATATTCGTTCGGCCATGGAGAATAGGTTACTTACTGTGTTAGTTCTACTAGACTTCAGTAGTGCTTTCAACTCCGTGGATTTCGATGTCCTACTTGGAATCCTTAAATCCCTCAACTTCTCTACGGATTTTGTGGCCTGGTTCGATTCGTATCTTCGAGGACGCTCGCAGTCCATTCGCCACAATGAGCATTACTCGGAGTGGTGTAACCTTAGTGCTGGCGTCCCTCAAGGCGGCGTACTCTCTCCATTACTATTTTCCATTTCATCAACTCTGCTGTTTGAGTTATCTCCTGTAACTTCCATCTCTATGCAGACGACTTGCAGCTGTATCGACATTTTGCTTTAAACGAATTTAGAACTGCCATTGCAGCCTTAAATAGAGACCTCGCGGCTATTAATCAGTGGGCTTGTTCGTATGGCCTTCACATTAATCCCAACAAATCGCAGGCCATGATTATTGGCAGTAGGCAATAGCGTAGTGGGTTAGATATGGCTTTGTTTCCACCAGTTGTATTGGACAACTCTTCCATTCCGTATACTGAAGTCGCCAAAAACCTCGGGGTCTTAATCGATTGCAATTTGACGTGGAACGCTCATGTAGGCGAAGTGAGTAAAAAGGTCCATTTCACCTTCCACACTCTCAAGTTTCTCCAAAGCTTCTTGCCCTTGGATATCAAAATTTCTCTTGCGCAGACGTTAATTCAACCCATACTAGACTATGCGGATGCTTGCTACTTGCTCGAGCTCGAGGAGCTCCTAAATAAACTTGAGCGCTTGCAAAATCTATGTGTCCGATTCATATACAATTTATGTAAATACGATCACGTCTCACAATTTCGCAAGAAACTCAAGTGGCTCCCGATCCATCTTCGTAGAGATGCTCGGATATTGTGTTTCCTCTTTAACGTTCTACACAATCCTTCCTATCCGTCCTACCTAGGGGAGCGTTTCTTATACATGAACGCACCCGATGCCCCGTGTAGGTCACATCTCCAATATCGCCTTACCTGTCCCTCTCACAAATCCGATTTCTATTCCTACTCCTTTACTGTTCATGCGGTCAGGCTGTGGAACTCGCTCCCGCCGAACATACAGCGCTGCAACACTATTTTTACATTTAAAAGGAAAGTGAAGGAACACTGCGTTACCCAGATGGAACACTGGCTCACAAAGCCCAAGAGAAAGCGGATATGCTCGCAGACCTCTTTGCGGCTAATTCCCGGGTCGACGACCGTGGCCTGCAGCCCCCCGCCATCGCCAACTGTGGCCACACAATGCCTGATATTGTTATCAGGCAATGTGATGTACGGGCAGTGCTGCGGTCACTCGACACGCGAAAAGCCAGTGGCCCTGACGGCATTCCGGCGGTGGTGCTACGATAATGTGCAGCTGAATTGTCTCCAGTATTAACGCGTCTGTACCGCCTGTCATACTCTTCAGGGCTCGTGCCGGAGGTCTGGAAGGAGGCGAACGTACAACCGATCCCCAAGAAAGGGGATCGATCCGATCCAGGCAACTATCGACCCATAGCTGTCACCTCAGTCATTTGCAAGGTGCTTGAGCTCCTTATAAATAAGCAGCTCATGCAATACCTAGAGGATCACTCGCTAATCAATGATCGACAATACGGCTTCAGGCCAAAACGATCAACGGGTGATCTTCTGGCATTCGTAACGCATGTCTGGGGTGGGGCTATGGAAAGGCACGGCGAGTCCTTGGCTATTAGTCTGGACATCGCCAAAGCCTTCGATAGGGTCTGGCATGCTTCGCTCCTTTCCAAGCTTCCGGCATATGGTCTACCTCCTCAACTGTGCAGCTGGATTGCCAGCTTTTTAAACGAGCGCCGAGTGCGGGTCCTCTGCGATGGCCAGGCTTCTCGCTTTTTGCAAGTGAATGCCGGGGTACCGCAGGGGTCCGTACTATCACCAACTCTCTTTCTTCTGCATATCAATGATATGCTATCCCTCGGGAACATTCATTGCTATGCAGATGACAGCACACTGCACGGGAGTTACTCGGTTCGTCCGACGGCGGGGCGATCTGAGATTGAGGAGGAGAGACGACGACTCGTGGCTGATCTCGACCGTAACCTCGATAGTATCTCTCAATGGGGTACCGAGAACCTGGTCGAGTTCAATGCCCGTAAAACACATGCGTGTGCATTTACTGCGAAGAAATCCCCTTTCCTTCCCCTACCCTCTCTTCAGAATGCATTATTACCAATGAAGGACAACCTTGATATCCTTGGCATAGACGTTCGTCGAGAGCTCAATAATAAAAACTACATCGAAAGATGTATAGGGCTAGCTTCGCGGAAACTAGGAATACTGAATAAGGTAAAGAGACTCTTTACACCGGACCAGAGGTGTCTGCTGTACAAGATGCAGATTAGACCCTGCGCCGAATACTGCTCTCACCTCTGGGACGGCTCCGCGAAGTATCTGCTGGACGCTCTCGACGCTATGCAGCGACGGGCTATCCGTATTATAGATTGTCCGGAGGTAACGGGAAGCCTTGAGCCGCTAGCTCAGCGCCGAACAATAGCTTCCTTGGCCGCATTCTACCGTATTTACCACGGCGAGTGTTCTGAAGAGCTCTTCAATCTGATCCCACCCTCTTCCTTCCGATCCCGAACGACTCGTGCCGGGCAGAGAAGCCACTCCCACACAGTGGATAGCATGTTCGCGAGAACCGAACGTTTTAAACGTTCGTTTCTCTGCCGAACGATAGTGGCCTGGAAGGCCCTGCCTGTGCACGTGTTTCCTCCCACATATAATCCTGGGTTCTTTAAGCGGAGCGTGAAGAGGCACATCAGCAGGTCGTCAAGTTGAGGGCCACTCTCTATAGTATTACGTGCTGTGAGAGTGGCCCACAATCGCTAGACGTCGTCACGACTTACCACCAGGCGGGCGGCGTCAATTTGGCGAACCAAACATAAAAAAAAAAAAAAAAACAAAAAAAAAAACTATCTCTCCTCTCTGTCTTAAATATCTGTATGTATGTATGTATGTATATTATTAATATATATTTGTATATATCTATTTATGGTTCCTATTTCTTCATGTATGTAAGTATATTATATTGTACCTATATATTATTATTATAACCTAATCTGTATATATCTATATATTAGTATTTGTGTAATATAGATCCACCTACGCACACATAAGACTTATTCTATCAAACATTTCTTTCCCCTGGCCCGCTGGAAGAGATTTCTTATGAAATAAGTGGTGCCTTTGTACTCAATCTATCCTTATTGTTTATCTTCTTGTTATTTTATTTATTCCTTCCTTATTGTTCATCTTCTTGTTATTTTATTTTTATTGATAATAGGTATGTCTTAATTAATCAACTTATCACAAATTATTTTAAAACAGAAATTAACTCCTCTGTGTCATCGTAGGACATCCCTTGGAGCATTCTTTACTACAACGAGCATAATTTAGAGGATATATATGTGTTGTTGCGTTTATCCTATTGTACAAGAGAGGTCCTAAGAACAAATAAAATTTGCATGTGTATTCGTGTTTTATCTCAGTTCTTTCAGTGCAAACAATATATTTCTGTCTTTTGTAAGAGACTTCAGTGCTGTAGGGAAGTGATGCGTGTTGTTTTAGTACTGTACTGAGTATGAATAGCTGGCGGACTGTTAATACTTCACAGGATTTGTATAGGAGGTTAGTGGGAAATAGGAAAGAGCGGAACGTTGATACCTTAAGGATTGCTCTCTGAGCTCGCTCGACGGGCAAAAGCAAGGACTTACCTACTTCTCACCATGACGTTATGCAATATGTTAATATTGATTGACAAAGTGCATAGTAGACTTGTTTAGTCACCTTTGAGTCACCTATTATATTTTATTTTATTGAAGACAAATATCAGCTTTCGCATTCGCTTAATTAGTGCTTCACTATGTTTTTTAAACGAAAGCGTCTCATCTATTATGATACCCAGGTATTTTATAGTATCTGTTATTGCTATAACAGGGCAAGTGCACTTGTTATCCTTATTATCAGGTTCCCTACAATAGTGAGCGTACAGTGAGGGATTTAGCTGGGTTGTAATCGGCCTTTGAGCATCGAGAATGATACGTATTTGGATTTATCTGTATTTAATGTAAGTAAATTGTATTGGCGCCATTTATTTACGATGTTAAATCCTCGCTGAGCACGCCGTACGCTTCTGACTCTGATTCAGCAGAAAAAATGAGGGCAGCGTCGTCCGCGTATGATATTACCGTGCGCGTGCCGTACTCGAGGTTTATGTTAGATAGTTCATTTATATAAATTAAGAACAAAGTGCTTCCTAATACGCTTCCCTGGGGATTGCCGAACGAGGTGTTCTCGAGATCTTCACTGATAATATTACAGATCTTTACACATTGAGTACGCTCTTTTAAGTAGCTTTTGAGGAGGTCCAATTGTACGTCTCTTATTCCCATGTTGTCAAGCTTTGTCAACATTTTAGGAATAAAGACCGTGTCATAAGCTTTGGCAAGGTCCAGGAAGATTCCCACTGGGTAGTTACTCTTGTCAAGCTCTTGTGCTATGTAATCCGTCAGATGATGCACCGCATCGGCCGTAGACCTATTCAGTCTTACTATAAAAAGTATTTTAAACACTGGTCCAACAAGTTTTTAGTTAAACATTGTCTAAACAGTTGGACTAACTTGAACATTGAGTCTAACTTGTTGGACCGGTGTTTAAATTTCGCTACCACAAAACAGTGTTTATCGGCAATCTAGCTAGACAACATCTATGTTTTCACTTTTGACAACACTTCTCACCATTAATTCAACTCCTAAGTATTCGTTCTTTTGTGTTTCGTGTTATGCAATAATGTTTATAATCGTAGTAATCGGGTCTAAGGATAGAACCGCAAAATTAAGTTTGTTTTTTATTGTATGTACTTTTCCGGGATAAAAAGTACCCAGTGTGGTGCCCAGGATATTAAAGAATAATTATACCAAGTTTCATCGTAATTGAACCGGTAGTTTTTGCGTGATGCCTGAACAAAAAGACAGACAGACAGACAAAAATCGTTTTTAATCACATTTTTGGGTTCGGTGTCGGTCTAGTAACACCCCCTGCCATTTATTTTTTTTGATATTTTCAATGTACAGAATTTTCACTTCTACAGATTTATTATAAGTATAGAAGATAGGTACAGTATGTGGCGAAAACTGTGCATATAAAATATCTCTGCTCACGCCCTTAGGAAAAAAAAGCACTTCAAAAAATTTACTCAACAACCCGACCGACTTGAAATTACCGAAATGGGACCAAATAATTGTCAGAATGGGACCAAATTGAAATAGGACCATTCGGGAATTAGTCCCTTTCAATTAAAATAATTAATTTCAAAATCCGTTCACCCAGTCCAAAGATATGAGGTATCAAACACCTTAACTCCTCCTTTTTTGGAAGTCGGTAGAAAACAGGCTACCTCTATATCATTATAATAATATAGCAGTCACACTGGAGCGATGAAAGAGGCCTTTTTAGGGCTAAAACTACAAGAAACATTCACTATAAAATTTTATATTATTACCGAACTTTTTTCTGCGTCTGGCAACACTATTGAACAGTCGTAAAATTTTAGCTCCTATAAATTTATTAGTGAAATAAATACAAATTACATCAGATAACTCCAATATCATCACAATAGTAGTGCAAAAATAATTATTTCAAAGAATTTTGTGTATATTAGTGTAAAAATAAGCTAAAAAGTGACGAATCAGCTGACCGTATTGTTCAATGTTATTTCACGTAAATACATAATGTTTCTCCTATAATAGGTAAAATTATTTTATTATACGTGTTTATTCATATACTCAACATTGAAAACAGGCGATCTATTTTCGTAAGTACAGAAAAGTTTTGATTTTAATTTACCGGTACCTAACATAACCTCGAACTACCTACTTGTATTTTCTAAATTGCGTTAAATTGCACTTATTTGTCGAGAATATGAATACCCGTAGCCGTAGAGCCTTATCCCGCCAGCAGGAGGAGCCCAAACTTCAGCTGGTGTTGCAGGAACTTAAATCTAAAACAGAGCTCTGTTTACAATTAGAAAAAGAAAGAGAAGAAAATGAAAACTTGTTGATAGGTGCTTTAGACGATAGTAAAAAACTAAAATCTGAACTAGCTAGGCTTCATATTAGTTATGATGAAATTGTAATGCAGCGGAACCACCTTCAATCAATAGTAGATAGGTTTCAAGAGTGCAGTGACGAGTATGAAGGGACCTTGAGGAGGACTACCTTGCTGGAACAGGAGCTACGGGATGCCCAGGGGCACATCTTACACTTGGAGTCAGCTGCCAAGCAAGTCGTAGTCCAACAAACGGATAACCTTTATAACGAGCTAATGAGTGGTACTCCGCAGTTTGTTCCTTCTGCAACAGTTCCAAACCTGGACTTGTCTACTATAGATCTTACCAATGACAGTTCATACCAACTGGACAAGCCAGTTTATTTTTGCAGCAGGAATAAACTAAAAAAATACCTAAAAATAAAGAAATTCATTTTAAAATCAAAGAAACAATTAAAATATCATAGAATCGTAATCAAAAAGTGTAAAAATGTTAACTCTAGTTTAAAATTAAGAGAACAAGCTAAATTATCTATGTTAGAACTTAAACAAAGTCATTTAAAATATTACACTGACACACAACGCTTAGAGTCACAAATAAAAAATTTGCAATTTGAATTAGAGTATGTAACTAAGAAATATGAATGGTCTCTAAAAGACTTTAATAAGTGTTCATCAAGTATAGATAAGGTACTCAAAACATCTAATTATAATACTGAGCGCCTTAATACCTTCATAAATAACCACTCATGCAATATCAATTGCACAAGTCCTTCTCAATCATTGGAGAACCAGGCTTCCCTTACAACTTGCTCACCTTCTACTTCATTAGTGTATGAATTGTGTGACAGTGTAAAAAGTAATAGTCATACTGGATATACTAAACTAGTTTTATTTAGTGATGATATTGGAACTGATTTTAGTTCTTTTCTGATACAACAATTTAATTCAAATTGTTATTCAATTATTAATAACTGTTATCCAGGTGCATCTTTAAATGAAATTATGCAAAAGATATTAGAATATAATTTTGACTCAAACAGTAAAATAATTATTTTCTGCTCAAACAGGGGTAAAATTAACAAAAATGAACTATCCCTATACTTTGACAAAATGCAAAACTTAAATGTTGAACATGTAGTAATGTTTACATTACCATACATAAAAGGTGTGCCAGACGTGGAAAATTCTCTTAGATATAAGATAAATTTACAACTCAATTTAACTAGCCAATATAATAATAAATTCCATGTAATTGACTTTAATTCTGTTTTTAAGAGAACTGTATATAAATACAATTTGTCAACTTCTGACAGTAACTTTAACAATAACAAACATATTGTTTATGTAAACAAAGGTAGGTATTTTCTACCAAAGCATTATAAGAGACAAATAGCAAGTTTGCTATTCAATTATTTTTACACTTCAGCCAAGAACTTGGCTGACAAAACTGCTTTTATTGAGCAATGTAGATTTAGTGTTAAGACTTTGGAATCTGTTCCAAGTAATTTAAATTAAGTTCTACGACAACAGAGGCAATATTACCCTTTAGCAGACATAGTCAATTAATTGAATTAAATTTAGTTACAAATATTAATTATGTTAAAAAATGCCCTCCAAATCAAACCAAATCAAAAAATGTAAATTATATCAACATAGGGCATCAAAATATTGGTTGTTTAACACATGGCAAAGAGTTAGAGTTGGAACTGTTAATGAATTCAGATAATATTGATATTTTTTGTATTACAGAACATATGCGTAAGCCGTATGAGCTCTTGTTCAATTTCAGTAATCACCGGGTTGGTAGTGCATTCTGCAGGGTGAGCACAGTACGGGGGGGATCTTTGATTTTATTAAATAAACAACTTAAATTTAAAGAACGGAAAGATATTGTGTCTCTTTCTCTAGAGTGTAAAGTCGAACTGTCGTGCGTGGAAATGGAGCAATTCATAGTAGTATGCGTGTATAAACCTGGAACCTCACCCTTTTGCGAATTTGAGGAACTTATTGACAAAGTTCTATGTAAACTTGGAAAAACTAATAAGTACCTAATAGTATGTGGTGATTTTAATGTCGATTTACTTGTTAATACGCCTATGAGTTATAATATTTTAAATTTATTTAAATCACACAATCTTACAAACTTATTTTTGGAGCCTACTAGATATTGTAATACAATAGCCACTTGCCTGGATAATATATACAGCGATATGTTGCCAGAAAGTAAAAGTATTATAAAAAAGCTAGATTCAGACCATTGTGGGCAAATAGCATCTTTTAAAATCACTAAAGAAATAGTTATAAAACGTAAAATATTATGTAGACCAATAACTGGTGACCGCTTGGAACGTATGAGGGTTGGACTTTGCAATAAAATTCCATTCTTAGACACTGGCTTAGATCCAAATGTAATGTATAAATTATTTTTTGATTCTTTTTACAACGAGTTCAACTCCATATTCAAGTCTAAGGAGGTCATGATTAGTGATAGTCCTACTTTCAGTGAATGGGCCACTGAGGGTATACACAAAAGTAGACAAAAACTTTATGAACTATACTCAGAAAGACAGCTTAATAGATCAGTTGCATTTCTAGATTATGTTAAAACTTATTCAAAAAAGTTTAAAGCAGATTGTTTAGCAGCTAAATCAAAATATATAAGTGATAAAATTCTCAATAGTGCAGACAAAGTTAAATCTACTTGGAAAATTATAAACGCGGAAAGAGGTCAACAAAAATTAAATGATAATCATTTTAAACTTAATATAAATGGTAAAATAACTACATCAGACTTCGAGGTCGCTAACGAATTTGAAAATTTTTTCTCCCGAATTCCTGTAGATTTGACAAAAACCCTAGGCTCTTCAACCCCCATTGCAGAATCTTTGTTAAAAGCAAACGTTCCTTGTTGTAACGTTATATTTAAATTCAGTAAAGTTAACATAAACACTATCTTAAAAACTTTTAAATCTTTAAATATCAAGAAAACAGCTGACCTTTGGGGCATCTCTGTGTATTTAGTAAATTCTTTTATTGAAATGGTTGCTCCTGAACTAGTAATAATATTTAATAATTGTGTTGATAGTGGTGTGTTCCCTGATTTAATGAAATCTAGTAAATTAATTCCCCTGTTTAAATCGGGTAGTACTTCAGATCCGTCCAATTTCCGTCCCATTTCTGTACTACCTACATTTAGTAAAATTTTTGAAAAAATTATGCTTAATCAAATGCAAAATCACTTTAACGTTAATAAACTATTACATACAAAACAATTCGGTTTCACTCGTGGTCGGTCCACCACTGATGCCGGAATTAAATTATTAGAGTGTATATACAGGGCCTGGGATGAGTCATATGATGCTTATGGTGTATTCTGTGACTTATCTAAGGCCTTCGATTGCGTTCAGCACCAGACTTTAATTAAGAAACTTGATCATTACGGAATCCGGGGGACGGCCTTGAATTTCGTCAATTCTTACTTAAGTGATAGGGTCCAGAAAGTAGTGATCAATGGTAAACAGTCACCTGGTTCTCCTGTAGCAATGGGGGTACCGCAGGGTTCAATTTTGGGACCTTTTCTTTTTCTAGTATATATTAATGATCTCCCTCACCTCATAAGAGACGACCACGATGTAGTTTTGTTTGCTGATGACAATTCTTTAATATTTAAAGTTAAACGTGGACAGCGCGAACTTGACGATGTAAACATTGCCCTCTCTAGGATAGTCCACTGGTTTTGTGCTAATAATTTATTATTAAATGAAAATAAAACTAAATGTGTAAGATTCACCTTACCTAATGTAAGACTTGTTAAAACCAGTGTTAAGGTTAGGGATGATATAATAGAATTGGTCGATGACACTGTCTTTCTGGGCATAACGTTAGACTCCAAATTGCAATGGGGGCCTCATATCGGGAAAATTTCGGCCAGGCTTAGTTCAGCAGCCTATGCTGTCAAAAAGATCCGACAACTTACAGACATTAAAACGGCGCGTCTTGTCTACTTCAGCTACTTCCACAGTATCATGACATATGGCATACTACTGTGGGGTAACGCTGCCGATATTGAATGCATCTTTGTGTTGCAGAAGAGGGCTATCCGGACTATCTATGGAATGGGGTCTCGGGAGTCATTAAGAGATAAGTTTAAGCATATTAACATCCTTACAGTGTATTCACAGTATATTTATGAAATTTTATTGTATACCCACAAAAACAAAAGTAAATTTGTGAAAAATAGTGATAATCATAATCTAAACTTAAGAAATAAGGATAAACTGGCTGTTCCTAAATTTAGGCTTCATAAAGTGAGTAATTCTTTTGCGGGGAACTTTATTCGAATGTACAATACATTGCCAACTGAAATAGCAAATTTATCTGTCAATAAATTTAAAAAACTAATAAAAAGTAAATTGTGCCATAAAGCTTATTATAGTATTAATGATTTCTTAGATGACAAGGCGGCCTGGTTGTAACAACGTAACGAATTGCTCCTTTCTAAATAACTCTGTATTAGATTTAAGATGAAATATTTTGAAAAAAGCCGAGCTGAGTTTCTTGAGGGCTCTTCTCAGTCTCGTTGCATTTTGGAACCCTCGGTAGAGTCACACCAACTTCTGACGAATCTAAATAATTTTCTGAAAATTTCAAAGATAATAAACGTTATTTTATTTTATTTTATTTTATTTTATTTTAGAATCATTTCCCGGTTTGTGTTGTATTACAGTATTTCACCACTAGATTAAATTCCATAAATAGCGTAGGTGCATGACACTGGATATAATATTTAACATACTGCAAACGTCAAAGATGATCCGGGTTCAAATCCTAGGAAATTTGTTTTTGTTTTTGTTAACAAATTCTTTATATTCTCAACTGACTTCTAAAAAGGAGGAGGTTCTCAATTTGACTATATAGTTTTTTGTTCTTTTTTTGGCCAGTTTTTTCTTGTTATTTTTTTTTATTCAAGACAAGTATGTAGGTATTTCATTATTGTTTTATTATTAAGTTGCTTCAAAATAAATATAGTAGTATCAGTAGGTATCAGTAGGTGAAAATGTATATCTATATTATAATAATATTATCCTATTGTGCAAAAGTTACGTAACCAGAGGGCTTATTCAATTTTAATATCAGCGACATCTATCTGTGCTTTAACAAGAGTTATTGATTACAAACCATCTCCAGTCAAATTTATAGCAGTACCTATTCTAGCCGAGACGTGTACCGTGGCGCTGTGATGACATTTTATCAAAAAAACTTAAATTGGAGTTTTAAAGACCCGAAAACTACTTATTTAATCGTAGAAAAACTTTTAAAATATAGATATATTATCCTAGAATGGATTCCTGACTAAAACGAAAGATATTGTTTAAATATTATGAACCATTACCCGTACCGCCACCTAGTTTAAAATAATTCAACTAACACGACAGGCCCAAAAAAATTGTTCCTGATAGACTACCAGTGCTATCATGTAAAAAATATTCAGATAAACGTTTTGATGCTAAGGATCGCATCACATCATTGTGTAACTATGTTACCTGTATTTTATTTGATAAATTTAATTTGTATATATGCATATTATATATATGTATTGCATCCCAAGGTCACCTTTTTAGTAAAAAGGCCGTCTGCGTACATTATTTTTAAGACATGTGTAGTGTATATATTATTATTTGTTTCTTTTTTTGTGTATAATAAAGAGTATTTTACTTTTTTTTATTTTTTTTTGTTTTATTTTTTGTCGAGTGCTTAAGGGAAACGTGTAAGGACGGTGGGTGGCTATCCCGCCGTCCTCAGGTCCCGATCATGGAGGTATCGATGGTCCTGGGCGTAAATAAGTCTGCGGCGCCCTGGCCGCTGACTACGGAACTCAGTGGGGAGGTTACGTTTCCTCACTCTCTCGGCCGCCTCCTTCGCGAGCATGACCTGCTCGCAGAAAGACACGGCAGCGTTCCACCTACTCCGGCTGTAGACTATGGCTTGAAGCATGGACTCCAGCGCGAGGGTATCCACGCCCAGACCCACTATGAGGTCCCGGCGCTAACTCACCCACGCTCAGCACTCCACCAACGTGTGGAGTGCAGTGTCTTCGTCGGATACCTTGCAGTGTTGACACTAGGGTGTGACCTCAAGATGGATACGAAACAGATACTTAACGAAGCCAAGGTTATCAACGGTCTATTTAAAATAGACATGTTGTTGGCCGTCAATCTACCCGCCCATACGGGAGTCCCGAATAGGGCCCCGTTATGCTTTAGACGTAGAGTGGATATAACCCCTACGGCTAATTTCGACAGTTTAGTTTGAGATAGGTATACTTGCAATTCAAAAAATATAAAACTCCTTTGTACCAAAAATACGTAAATATTTACCAAAATACTTATGTTGACATAAACACAGGTTAAACACTCTTCTTCGTGTGTTTAAAATATTGACTAACTTTAAACAGTGTCTATCTCTAAAACACCATTCGACGTTATTTTGTGGTAGCTATTTTTTAAACACATGTTCGCCATATGTTTATCTTTTTTTGTGGTAAGACTGATTAGCTTTTAAACCAAACTAGGTATTTGCTCTAAGCAAATACCTAGCGAATTGTCCTCTAAATATTTAGTCAACCTGTTGTTAATACATTACAGTTAACAATTTTGGAAGATACCATTTAATGGTTGCACCAGCGTACGCCTGCATTTTTTAAGGGTTTTATTTGATATAAGGTCCCAACCAACAGCACAATCTTCTTTTAGATTCTTGATTATCCTCTCTACCTCCTCTTCGTCGGTGTCTAATAGCACAAAAGATGACAGGGTCGTTGTACTCTGCAAGGGTGGTGTACAGTTCTTTTTATAATCTATGGTCAGCTGACTCTAAATCACCCGGCGTCCACTGTGTGGCGCCACTGTGCCATTCAACGTTCGCCATCTTTGAGACGTTCAAACTAATTTTCTCCACAAAAACAAATAATTTAACAATCCAAAAACTGTTCAAAGTGAAAGTGGTTTGTGTAACAACAGCATCTGACCACCGGCGCCGGTCTTCAACAGGATTCAAGAAACAAATCTCCCAGACACCGGTGAGTCATTCTTGCTGACCTAATATTAAATTTTAAATTCAATTAAATTGGCTATTGACATACATTTTGGTCAAATCGAACCAGGATCGATCAGTTACGATATCAATACAACTGAATAAGTTACGATATCAATACAACTGAATATCTATGTATTTACATGTATTTATCGATAAAAATTCATTATTTCATCAACTTTCATTATAAAACTATTAAGTAGGTACCTACACAGGTGCGACATATTTGCATATTTCTATGTCAATTCCTATTGTAGGAGTCTAAAACCTGTGTGAAACATAGAAATATACACATCGTATCTCAAATCAGTGTATATTTTAATGCAAAACACAGTACTTTAAGTTTTCATTTTACAAAAATATCTGCGCTCACGATCATGGCCGCCATTGTCGTTCGTGCTTTGCAGTTTCGTAATATCATTTAAAATGACTAAGGGCGACGCAGGCGAAGGTGCGAGCGAGTTAGCTGCCGCGATTGATGTTAAGTTTCACAGTTTAGCGGGTTCGCATATTACAACAAAAGAAATGTGTTTCATGAGATTGCAAAAACTATTTGATATTTCTAAACAAGTAGGTACAAGCGCCGAATCAGCTGGTGAATTTTGTTCTCGATATCAGGACATGCCGCAGTGGCGCGAAAGGTTTGAAAATAGTGTCAGTGCTATAACAGCTATTAAAAAAAGTCTGTATGCGAGTTATGTACCGTCCTACAATGATCTAAGTAGCTTTGATACTATGTACTATCACATTCGTAGCGTCTATGAAGGTATGTTTGGTTCCAGTGAATCAAATAGTGATCAGTTGAACAAAACTTGTAAAAGTGAAAGTCAGTGCGCAAAACCTAGGCTACCTAAGTTGGAACTATTTCCTTTTGATAGTAAAATTGAAAACTGGCCTACTTTTCGAGACACATTTCTCAGCTTAATTCATAATAATAGTGAAATAGCAAATGTCGAGAAGTTCTACTATTTACTTGCAGCGGGGAGCGGTCCCGCATTAACTATCGTGAAGTCTATGCCAGTTACGTCTGACAATTATCCTATTGTTTGGTCTACTTTAGTGAAGCGATATGACAACAAACGCGCATTAGCTACTAATTATTTAGATAAAATATTTAATTTTAAACCGTTAGTTACCGAATCTGTCACGGGACTTAACGAATTCTTAGAGACATATCAAGAAAACGTTAAGGCCTTACTGCTGCTCAAGGTCAACAACCTATCGGGATTTATATTATTTTATGTCGCTTTGCGTAACTTAGACTACGTAACTAGGCGCGAGTTAGAAAAGGAGATAGGACAATCTGAGATACCTACTTATGAGGAATTAATACTATTCGTGGAGAAATATGTACGTGTTCTCGAGATGGCTGGACACATTCCTGGTTTTTCGAGTGGTAGCCAACCGTCTACCACAAAACTTAGGAAAACACAGTGAACGACCTTGTCGTCAGCTGTTACAAGTACAAGTACAGACAAAAGTGTTATGTCAATGAAATCCATTAAGTGTCTGTACTGTACAAAGATGCATTCTATTTATCGATGCACTGACTACATCGATCTGACACCGGCGCAGCGACTCGATAAGATCAAACAATTACGTCTATGTGAGAATTGTTTACGAGAAAATTCGATCGACAACTGTCCGTCTACGGTACGATGTACAGTGTGCAAAAATAAGCATCATCACACATTGCACATAGATTCTCTTGCAAATTCGAATACTAGTGCAGTAGCATTGATGTGCTCGGCTAGCTTGTCAGTTTTGCTCGGCACCGCTATCATTCACGTCGCAGATTGTTGGGGCCAGTTCCACACCGTACGTGCTTTAATTGATAGCGGTGCCATGACGAGCTACATAACTCAAAACTGTGCAAAACGTTTAAACCTGACGCGACGTTAATGTCACTTTGAACCCATTGGGCTGGGTGGTAGTTTGGTCAAGGATTTCGGTTTAACTACATGCAATGTTAAACCACGACATTCTCCTGGTCCTGTACTGAAGACGGACGCGGTTATAGTCGCCAGTATAGCTGGTAATTTACCAACGCTGCCACTACCCGATAAGATTGTTACAGAACTTCAACATATAAGGTTAGCTGACCCAGGGTACTAGCGACCTGCGGCTATAGATATGTTACGGTGATCTGTTTCCATATATTTATGACGGTCAAAAGATACTTCCGCGAGAATCTGGTTTACCTGTTGCTATGAGCTCCATTTTTGGTTAAGTTCTTGTGGGGCAGACATACATCTGTCACTCCAGGGATCCTACAACTACCAACGCGAATCGCTCTGACTCTTTCTGCGCGTTTTCCACAATTGAACAAGTTATGCGATCGTTTTGGGAAACAGAAGAAGTGCCATCTAACGTACCGCTAAGTCCGTATGAAGAGCAGGCAGAGCACTTGTTCGCGAAAGGCCACAGGCGTGACACTTCGGGTAGGTATATAGTGAGGTATCCTGTTGTGTATTTAACAGTAACTAAATAGGTGTAATATTGTAATAAAGGTTTTAGGTAACTGAACAAGTAAAAAGCCATTGTATATCCATAGACAACTGTATTCTCCTAGTGTTGGTCAATGCATTAGTGATGTTCTAACACTTTCCCACGCTATATAATTCAAAAGTAGGTAGGTATGGCACAAGCAACATTAAATAAAATAATTAGGTAAGTAAGCATTATTAAAGTAAGTACATACAGAATTAAAATGATTTACATATCCAAACGATTGGGTGGTTTTCGAATTCTTGTAGATTTTCTTAAAGTAGGTGTTTCCCTTATCACAGGTGTTTCTTGTTGTACTGGTATGTTTGTAATTGCATGCTTTGGTGTAGGCTCCTTGTTGGATGTAAAATATGATTGTTCCTGTATCTCGTTATTATCTCTTTCAGGTTCAATAGGTTGATTCCTGTCTGTCTCAGTAGTTGTAGGATTCTCTTTTGCTTTAGGAGTCTGTACTAAATCACTGGGTGTAGTATGTTTACTATTCATTGTATCTTCTTTATTTTCTATTGTCGTTTCAGGTATTATCTCCTCATATAGTGATTCTTCATCTCTCATCTCCACTTGTATTTCTTCTCTCTGGTTGTTAATATTGCCTGTCTGTCTCAGTTGATCTATATGTCTCATTTGTAGTTGTCCATCTATCATAACTTCATAGTGTAGTTTACCTTTTCTAGCAGTGATCACTCCTAATTTCCATTTATCTTGTCCATTGTAGCATCTTGATATAACTTTCTCTCCTTTACTAAATTCTTTATTAGTCTGTCTGTCCGTTGTATCCTTTGTATTCATTTCAGAGCATATGTCTCTCTTTACAAGATCTATTCTTGTCCGGTATAGTCTCTTGAACATCATTTCCGCAGGGCTGAGTACTGTAGTTGAATTTACTGTCTTCCTGTATTGCATTAGGAATCTACACAGTTTTTCCTCTAGTGTTCCTTTTTCATCAAACATAGCTTTTAGCTTATTTTTAAATGTTTGAACATATCGTTCTGCTTGTCCGTTGGTTGCTGGGTGATACGGTGCTGTAAATTTGGATTGTACTCCATTTTCATTTAGAAATTCCAACATTTCTCTTGAAACAAATTGTCTTCCATTATCTGATACTACTATTGTAGGTAATCCATATGTTGTAAATAATTTTCTCAGTATCTTAATTGTTGCTGTTGAATTTGTATTTTGTGTTGGTATCACTTCCAGCCATTTCGTATAAGCATCTACTACTATTAGGAAATTGGTATTAAGGTATGGTCCAGCATAGTCTACATGTATTCTAGTCCATGGTTCTTTTGGGTATTCCCATGAATGAGTAGGTACTTTAGTAGGGTTTTTCTGTATCATACAGCAATTTTTACATTTCTTCACCATATCTTCTATATCTTTATCTATGTTTTTCCACCATACATAGCTCCTTGCTAAAGCCTTCATTTTAACGATTCCAACATGTGAAGTATGTAACTCCTGTAATATTTGAGGTTGTAGTTCTTTAGGAATCATCACTCGAATTCCCTTGAAAATGCATCCATCTTGTAATGAGTATTCATGTAAGGTTCGGTTGTTACTCTTTCCAGATTGTATCTCATTGTAAAGTTGAACACAATCAGGATCCTTTGTAGAAGTCTTACGTATCATTTTCAGTGTAACTGGTAACATTTGTACTTGGCTCAAATAGAATGAATCGTCATCTGTAAGTTCATCTTCATATTTGTTTGTAGATGTAATTTTCATGTTCGTCTTGTTATTTGTAGAAGTAGTTTCTTTCACAGGTATCCTTGAGAAATAATCTGCATTTGCATGTTGTTCAGTTTTCTTCACTTGTATATCATAATTAAATCCCGCTAGGAAGTTCGCATAATGTGTAAGTCTTAAAGCTGTAGTAGAGGGTATAGCTTTATCCGGGTGTAGAATTCTAGCAAGAGGTTGATTGTCTAAAACAAGTGTAATTTTTCGTCCATAGCAGTATTGAAAAAACTTCTTCAGTCCCCATATGAGAGCTGCTGCTTCCTTGTCCAGTTGGCTATAATTCTGTTCAGCTTTTGATAGAGATCGTGATGCAAAAGCTACTGGTTGCTCTCGTCCATTAGGCATCTTGTTTGAAAGAACTGCTCCATATCCCGTAGGTGAAGCATCGGTTGCCAGCATTACTGGTAGCTTGCCATCAAATGGCTGTAGTACTTTATCACTGCAAATTTCCTTTTTTAGATTCCGAAAACTTCACATTGTTTACTCCAAATAAAGGGTGTATCTTTAATTAACAGATAAATAAAATAAAATAAAATAACGTTTATTATCTTTGAAATTTTCAGAAAATTATTTAAATTCGTCAGAAGTTGGTGTGACTCTACCGAGGGTTCCAAAATGCAACGAGACTGAGAAGAGCCCTCAAGAAACTCAGCTCGGCTTTTTTCAAAATATTTCATCTTAAATCTAATACAGAGTTATTTAGAAAGGAGCAATTCGTTACGTTGTTACAACCAGGCCGCCTTGTCATCTAAGAAATCATTAATACTATAATAAGCTTTATGGCACAATTTACTTTTTATTAGTTTTTTAAATTTATTGACAGATAAATTTGCTATTTCGGTTGGCAATGTATTGTACATTCGAATAAAGTTCCCCGCAAAAGAATTACTCACTTTATGAAGCCTAAATTTAGGAACAGCCAGTTTATCCTTATTTCTTAAGTTTAGATTATGATTATCACTATTTTTCACAAATTTACTTTTGTTCTTGTGGGTATACAATAAAATTTCATAAATATACTGTGAATACACTGTAAGGATGTTAATATGCTTAAACTTATCTCTTAATGACTCCCGAGACCCCATTCCATAGATAGTCCGGATAGCCCTCTTCTGCAACACAAAGATGCATTCAATATCGGCAGCGTTACCCCACAGTAGTATGCCATATGTCATGATACTGTGGAAGTAGCTGAAGTAGACAAGACGCGCCGTTTTAATGTCTGTAAGTTGTCGGATCTTTTTGACAGCATAGGCTGCTGAACTAAGCCTGGCCGAAATTTTCCCGATATGAGGCCCCCATTGCAATTTGGAGTCTAACGTTATGCCCAGAAAGACAGTGTCATCGACCAATTCTATTATATCATCCCTAACCTTAACACTGGTTTTAACAAGTCTTACATTAGGTAAGGTGAATCTTACACATTTAGTTTTATTTTCATTTAATAATAAATTATTAGCACAAAACCAGTGGACTATTCTAGAGAGGGCAATGTTTACATCGTCAAGTTCGCGCTGTCCACGTTTAACTTTAAATATTAAAGAAGTGTCATCAGCAACCAAAACTACCTCGTGGTCGTCTCTTATGAGGTGAGGGAGATCATTAATATATACTAGAAAAAGAAAAGGTCCCAAAATTGAACCCTGCGGTACCCCCATTGCTACAGGAGAACCAGGTGACTGTTTACCATTGATCACTACTTTCTGGACCCTATCACTTAAGTAAGAATTGACGAAATTCAAGGCCGTCCCCCGGATTCCGTAATGATCAAGTTTCTTAATTAAAGTCTGGTGCTGAACGCAATCGAAGGCCTTAGATAAGTCGCAGAATACACCATAAGCATCATATGACTCATCTCAGGCCCTGTATATACACTCTAATAATTTAATTCCGGCATCAGTGGTGGACCGACCACGAGTGAAACCGAATTGTTTTGTATGTAATAGTTTATTAACGTTAAAGTGATTTTGCATTTGATTAAGCATAATTTTTTCAAAAATTTTACTAAATGTAGGTAGTACAGAAATGGGACGGAAATTGGACGGATCTGAAGTACTACCCGATTTAAACAGGGGAATTAATTTACTAGATTTCATTAAATCAGGGAACACACCACTATCAACACAATTATTAAATATTAATACTAGTTCAGGAGCAACCATTTCAATAAAAGAATTTACTAAATACACAGAGGTGCCCCAGAGGTCAGCTGTTTTCTTGATATTTAAAGATTTAAAAGTTTTTAAGATAGTGTTTATGTTAACTTTACTGAATTTAAATATAACGTTACAACAAGGAACGTTTGCTTTTAACAAAGATTCTGCAATGGGGGTTGAAGAGCCTAGGGTTTTTGTCAAATCTACAGGAATTCGGGAGAAAAAATTTTCAAATTCGTTAGCGACCTCGAAGTCTGATGTAGTTATTTTACCATTTATGTTATGTTTAAAATGATTATCATTTAATTTTTGTTGACCTCTTTCCGCGTTTATAATTTTCCAAGTAGATTTAACTTTGTCTGCACTATTGAGAATTTTATCACTTATATATTTTGATTTAGCTGCTAAACAATCTGCTTTAAACTTTTTTGAATAAGTTTTAACATAATCTAGAAATTCAACTGATCTATTAAGCTGTCTTTCTGAGTATAGTTCATAAAGTTTTTGTCTACTTTTGTGTATACCCTCAGTGGCCCATTCACTGAAAGTAGGACTATCACTAATCATGACCTCCTTAGACTTGAATATGGAGTTGAACTCGTTGTAAAAAGAATCAAAAAATAATTTATACATTACATTTGGATCTAAGCCAGTGTCTAAGAATGGAATTTTATTGCAAAGTCCAACCCTCATTCGTTCCAAGCGGTCACCAGTTATTGGTCTACATAATATTTTACGTTTTATAACTTTTTCTTTAGTGATTTTAAAAGATGCTATTTGCCCACAATGGTCTGAATCTAGCTTTTTTATAATACTTTTACTTTCTGGCAACATATCGCTGTATATATTATCCAGGCAAGTGGCTATTGTATTACAATATCTAGTAGGCTCCAAAAATAAGTTTGTAAGATTGTGTGATTTAAATAAATTTAAAATATTATAACTCATAGGCGTATTAACAAGTAAATCGACATTAAAATCACCACATACTATTAGGTACTTATTAGTTTTTCCAAGTTTACATAGAACTTTGTCAATAAGTTCCTCAAATTCGCAAAAGGGTGAGGTTCCAGGTTTATACACGCATACTACTATGAATTGCTCCATTTCCACGCACGACAGTTCGACTTTACACTCTAGAGAAAGAGACACAATATCTTTCCGTTCTTTAAATTTAAGTTGTTTATTTAATAAAATCAAAGATCCCCCCCGTACTGTGGTCACCCTGCAGAATGCACTACCAACCCGGTGATTACTGAAATTGAACATGAGCTCATACGACTTACGCATATGTTCTGTAATACAAAAAAATATCAATATTGTCTGAATTCATTAACAGTTCCAACTCTAACTCCTTGCCATGTGTTAAACAACCAATATTTTGATGCCCTATGTTGATATAATTTACATTTTTTGATTTGGTTTGATTTGGAGGGCATTTTTTAACATAATTAATATTTGTAACTAAATTTAATTCAATTAATTGACTATGTCTGATAAAGGGTAATATTGCCTATGTTGTCGTAGAACTTAATTTAAATTACTTGGAACAGATTCCAAAGTCTTAACACTAAATCTACATTGCTCAATAAAAGCAGTTTAGTCAGCCAAGTTCTTGGCTGAAGTGTAAAAATAATTGAATAGCAAACTTGCTATTTGTCTCTTATAATGCTTTGGTAGAAAATACCTACCTTTGTTTACATAAACAATATGTTTGTTATTGTTAAAGTTACTGTCAGAAGTTGACAAATTGTATTTATATACAGTTCTCTTAAAAACAGAATTAAAGTCAATTACATGGAATTTATTATTATATTGGCTAGTTAAATTGAGTTGTAAATTTATCTTATATCTAAGAGAATTTTCCACGTCTGGCACACCTTTTATGTATGGTAATGTAAACATTACTACATGTTCAACATTTAAGTTTTGCATTTTGTCAAAGTATAGGGATAGTTCATTTTTGTTAATTTTACCCCTGTTTGAGCAGAAAATAATTATTTTACTGTTTGAGTCAAAATTATATTCTAATATCTTTTGCATAATTTCATTTAAAGATGCACCTGGATAACAGTTATTAATAATTGAATAACAATTTGAATTAAATTGTTGTATCAGAAAAGAACAGTCTGTATAGAGGTCTCAATTTCGTTGCCAGATTTGGTATATATTGTTGATAGTAGTTAATTAGTCCAAGAAATTGTTTTAGAGTTGTGACGTCTGTAGGTCTTAGTGTATTGACAATATCTTTTATCTTGTCATATGTTGGATGTAGCCCATCTTGGTCTATTTTATGGCCCAAGTATGTAATTGATTTCTGGTTGAATTGGCATTTCTTTTTATTCAAGTGTAGTCCGCAGTCTTGTAATTTCTTAAATACTTCTTCCATTCTGTGTAATAATTCTTCTTGGGTAGAGCCTTGAATAAAGATGTCATCGTAGAAACACGCTACTCCTTGCAGACCATGTAGGGTTTGATCCATGTAGCGCTGCCATATATTTGGTGCTATCTTCACTCCGAACATAAGTCTATTTACTCTATAAGTTCCTTTGCAAGTACTTATTGACTGCATTTCTGCTGTAGCCTCATCTACCGGCATATGTAAGTATGCTTGATTAATATCTAATGTACAAAAGTATTTACCTCCGCTGAGCTTTGTAAAAATTTCTTCAATCCGGGGTATTGGGTAATTGTCATCAAGTAATCTTGGGTTAAGTGTACTTCTGTAATCTGCACATAATCTAATTTGTCCATTAGGTTTTATTGCAGGTACTATGGGTGTTCCCCACTGTGAGTATGTTACTTTTGAAATAATATTTTTCTTCTCTAATCTGTCTATTTCCTCTTCAATTTTATCTTTTAAAGCGAATGGAACAGGTCTTGGCTTGATGTAAACAGGTTTTGTATTTTCTTTTAATTGGAATGAGCATTTAAGGTTTGTAATTTTTCCTAAGTCATCTCCAAATAGATCTTTGTATTTATAAAATAAATTCTTAAGTCTTTCCTCATAGTTTGTAACTGTATATATTTTATTTACATTTTCTGGTACTTGTATTTGAATGTTCATTTTCACTATCCATTCTCTTCCAATTACAGGTTCTGCATGTCCTTTTATCACAAATAGCCTCATTATTTGTTTATTATTTTTGTATATAACAGGTACTTGACATATTCCATTTGGTTGTATAATTTCACCCGTATAAGTCCTTAGTCTCACTGTCGTTGGTGTAAGTGGTAAATCTTGGATATTCTTCCTATAAAATTCTTCAGAACATATAGTAACTGCTGCCCCTGTATCAATCTCCAGTGTATGTATTTTCTTGTATATTTGAATTTCTGTTAAAAACTTTTTATTTTTATACGGCACGGCACGGGCTTTAAATATCTCATAAATTTCTCCCTCTTGTTTGTGTCTCGTTGTTTTATCTCCTTGTTGAAACATACTGTAGCTAGATGTCCAGCCCGTTTACAGTTATTGCAGAATAAATTCTTGTTACGGCACTCATTGGCAAGGTGGTTCTTATTACCACATCGGTAGCATTTAGTTTCCTTTGTATTATTGTTGTACTGTTTTTTAGTTGAAATATTGAAGTTATTGTTTCGTTTTTTCTGTGTACTATGATTATTGTAATTTTTATTTAATTTATTCTTTGTACTGTACCTTTGGTTCACTTTATAAGATGGATAATTTCTCTTAGAGGACACTTTATTAACATTGTATTTTTCATTTTGCATCTGTTCACTTTCCGACTTGGATAATTCAATATTAATTGCCATTTTGTAAATTTCTGTAAATTCCTCTGCCGTTTCTTGTAGTAAACGTTCTTTAATTTCCTGAGACTTCAAACCACGTATAAATTGTACTCGCATGTGTGTCTCGAATGTAGATTTCTTGCAATCTTTGCATATGAAATTGCATTTCGACCCAATGGCCTTGAGATCCGCCACGTAATTGGCTAAATTCTCGTTTTCTTTTTGTACGCGTAAACAAAATTTGTTTTGTTGTGCAATTTCACTTGGTTTTGGAGACACATGGTTCTTTAGTGAGGTTATAAGTTCTTCATACTTTTTGTCTTCCGGCTTTGTAGGCGAGGTTATATTTTTGACCACCTGGTAGTATTTAGGTCCAATACATGTTAAAAACATTTGTACTTTTGTTTTTTCTTGTGTAATTTCTTTCAGCTGTATGTAATTTTCGAGTCTTTGTATGTACGAGTCGAAACTTTCATTTGTTTCATCAAAATTTTGCAACATCAATCCTGCCGCTGGATTTGGCTGTTGAACAGTTAATCCTTGTATCGCGATGGCTAATTGCTCCAACACTATTTTGATGTCTGCCATTCTCGTCGCCAATTTCTGTTGTGTATTTAACAGTAACTAAATAGGTGTAATATTGTAATAAAGGTTTTAGGTAACTGAACAAGTAAAAAGCCATTGTATATCCATAGACAACTGTATTCTCCTAGTGTTGGTCAATGCATTAGTGATGTTCTAACATATCCGTTGCGTGAGTCGGTGGAATTGGGAGACTCGAGTCAAATGGCAGCTCGGCGACTTCGTAACTTAGAGTCAAAATTGGAAAGATAACCTGAGCTTAAAATACAATACCATAAATTTATGCGTGAATACGAGGACCTCGGACATATGACCTGTCTTGGTGATGCCCGGGATGTGGTATCGAAATACATCATACCGCATTTTTGCATTATTAAGCCTAGCAGTTCCACTACGTCTCATCGTGTGGTATTTGATGCGTCAGGTAAGTCATCTAACAGTTTGTCGCTGAATTCAGTCGTACTTCCAGGCCCTAAACTGCAGGCAGATATCAACCAGCTTCTAATTAACTTTCGTCTTCACGAGGTTTATTTGTCTGCAGACATCTGTAAAATGTATCGCCAGATTATCGTGAACCCTGACCAGCGATCTTATCAATACATTCTGTGGCGCTATTCTTTAGATCAACCAATCAAAAAATACTTGTTGAATACACCTAGTCACACACTTAAAACATTTGTTTCTACTAGGGTGTCTAAAACTAATGACAGTGTACCCTGTGAGTGTTGGTATCATGTCAGTGGGGTCAACAATCCTGCCGATATCTGCTCTCGTGGAGCTTCAACGTCAGTCTTGCTAGCCACGCGAGAATGGTTCACAGGACCAGACTGGCTCGATCTAGATCGCCTACACTGGCCAATTAGAACCATGGACGAGTTTCGTGACTGCAACCCGCCCGAACTTAAGTGCGTCAAAACAGTGTTAGTGTCAACTGATGCTGATTCAATCAGCTCACTTTACACTGTAACCGAAAAGTATTCTAGTTTTAGTAAATTGATCAATGTCGTAGCACGATGCTATCAGTTTATACGTAACTGTAGACTGCCATCAGGCGCACGTACAGGCTGTCTAACCGTGACAGACACTAGGCGCGCCCACAGTGTATTAGTGAAAACCGTACAAGAGCATCATTTTGGTAGTGAAATGCAGGCATTAGTAAAGGGTGGTAATAGTGATTCCTCTTCAAAGAAACTCAACCCTTTCATTGACCATTGTTTCCTCAGGGTGGGGGGTCGAATTTCCCAGTCAGAGTTATCTTACCAACAAAAGCACCCTCTTTTACTTCCTAAAGATGCCCACTTCACAAAGATTCTAATTGATCATTTCCACAAAATTTACTTACATGTGGGTCCTCGCACACTTCAAAGTCTACTAACACAAAAGTATTGGATCGTCAACGCTCGTAATGCTATTAGGTCACGAACTAGGAAATGCATTTCTTGTTTCAGAGCAACTCCTACGAGTCGACAACCCTTAATGGGCGAATTACCTAAATATCGCTCTCAGGATGTTCATGTATTTCACACTGTTTGTGTACACATGGGCGGACCGTTTCCTACAAAAGAGTCAACGCGTAGGAACGCTCGCATCTCCAAATCCTATCTTTGTGTGTTCGTGTGTTGTGCGACACGGGCAGTTCATTTAGAAGTGTTGTCATCACTAAGTACGGAATGTTTTTTGGCATGTTACGATCGATTTACAGCTAGGAGACGTTTGTGCCATTGTATCGTTTCAGATAATGGTACGAATTTCGTGTCAGCAAATAAACAATTAAGCGAAATAACTAAATTTTTAAACGACGAATCGATTAATATCAATAACAGTTTTATTTCTCGTGGTATTGTTTGGCGATTTAATCCCCAACGGGCAGTAATTTCGGTGGACTACATGAGGCCGTCATTAAAGGGGCCCACGCTCTCTTACGACGCACCATTGGTACCAGAGCGTTATCATTCGAGGAGCTGGGCACACTATTCATACGGGTCGAAGCCGTACTGAACTCGAGACCTCTGTGCGCGCTGTCCAGTGACCCGAACGAATTTCAAGTGTTAACACCGGCACATTTCGTCATAGGTAGGGAGCTTCTGTCTGTACCGGAGAACAGTCTTACAGATCTTTCTGGCTCTAGACTGGGTCGATGGCAACTTGTCCAGCAGATGTCTCAACAATTTTGGAAACTCTGGAAACAAGATTACTTACATACGTTACAAACACGCCAAAAATGGCATAGTTATTCAAACAATTTACAACTCGGTGATCTTGTTCGTATAAATTCAGATGCCCCGCCACTCAAATGGGCACTAGGTAGAATTACGAAACTGCATAGTGGCCCCGATGGCGTGGTCCGTGTAATTCGTTTAAAAACATCGATCGGCAACGAACTAACTCGTCCAGTTTCAAAAGTAAGCCCGTTGCCTCTCGATCACAACTTTTAACTAAACTATAATTCCTTACTTAGATTTAGTTTATTTATTTTTATACATTATACAGTCCATTGTTCTAAACTTAATTACACTATATCTCAATATATAATTTATCTATTCAATTACACACGTTATACATCCTCCTACACTCAAACTAGTTAGCAAATTCTACCGAACTTGGTATCGTAACTGGGAAATCCTTGCGAATTCGGTGGGGGGAAATGTACAGTTCTTTTTATGACTGCCTCGGTGGCTCAGTGGTATGACTATGCGACTGCCGCCCCTGAGGTCCCAGGTTCGATTCCGGGTCGATTCAAATTATTAATTAGTGATCCACAAATGTTTGTTTCGGAGTTTGGGTATTTTCTATGTATAATATGTATGTATTTAGAAATATATAAGTATGTTTATCAGTCGTCTAGATCCCATAACACAAGCTTATATTAGCTTAATTTGGGCTAGATGACGTTGTGTGAGAATGTCCAAAAATATTTATTATTATTTATTTATTTATTATTATTTTATAATCTATAGTCAGCTGACTCTAAATCACCCGGCGTCCACTGTGCCATTCAACGTTCGCCATCTTTGAGACGTTCAAAATAATTTTCTCCACAAAAACAAATAATTTAACAATCCAAAAACTGTTCAAAGTGAAAGTGGTTTGTGTAAGAACAGCATCTGACCACCGGCGCCGGTCTTCAACAGGATTCAAGAAACATATCTCCCAGACACCGGTGAGTCATTCATTCAAATTTAATATTAGGTCAGCAAACCTAATATTAAATTTTAAATTCCATTAAATGGGCTATTGACATACAGGTGAGCTTGTTGGGAAATGCGTATTTGCTGCGCAAGTCGCCTAGCAACATCTATAAAGAACTTATTTACCATGTTAGATGATGCGACCTGTGATGAATGGAGGTTTAATAAACTTGAAGGCGATTCATTTTGTTTCGTAGTGTATGTTATACTCTTAATATGACGCCAGATAATTTTACTATTCAACCCTGCCTTTTCCAGTTCTTGTTTGTCGTGATGTATTTTAACTTTTCTTAACAGATTATTGCAAAAATTCCTGTATCTTTTGTATGACAACTGTAGCGCTAGATTGTCAGGGTCGCTCTTACATTTCAAGTCGACAACGGATAAGACCAGGTGTAATCCAAGGTTTTAAGTTATGATATTTGTTACTCGTTCGTGTTATACGTGTATTTTAATTAATTGCACTTTTTACTCATTCGATCAAGTATTGCATACAAAACTGCGGGTCATCAGAATAGTCATCAGAATAATCGCGACATCGACTTTGACCCAGTCAAAGTCGATGTCGCGTAAATCGTCTTCAAGTTTATTCATGTTTAATTTCGAGACTAAGCGAGTTTTTTCTAGTTTAGGTAACTTGCAACTCATTGTTAGTAGGGCAGCGTTATGATCGGTTATAGTGGAATGTATGACGAATGCAAGCGCGGGATATTGCGTTTTTAGCATGATTATGATCTATACAAGACCCACTGGCCTGCCGCGTGACAAAAGAGTGCGTAGGGAATAAGCCATGAAATGAGCAGAGGTTTAGATAATGCTGGGATAATGCATCGTAATGCTGGCATGTTTATGTCTCCAATTAAAATTATGTTTTTAAAGGAAGATAGGCTTTTACCTAAGGGTATCATTTAGTGAATCAATAAACGTGTACTTATCGCTAAAGGCGGGAGGCCTGTATATTGCTAGTATTGCCAAGTCCGTTCCTATTTTTATTAAAAGACTATTACACTCTTTCATATTCGGTTCCTCGACAATTGCATTAATTGCACCTTTTAAGTAAATTACAACGCCGTCGTTTTGATTGTATAATTTATTACTTCTGTACATATTATATCCAGGCATTAGTGGTATATTATGGTAATGATAGTCTACATTCCGTAAAGACGATGACGTCAAGATTCACATTTATTCTATGCTGTAAAGTTAGAAAATCATCAAAGTTCTTAAAGACACTGCGTATGTTTTGAGTAATTATGGATAATGGGTTAGTGTACGAGGTTATATATTGTTTGCACTCTTCTGCCTCACATGTTCTAGACTCTGCCACAGAGAAGCTATCTATGTCATTTATTAACTTATAAGTCATTACTATGAACCTAAAATAAAACTAAAACTATAAAGAACAAACAAAGGTAAGTTTGAAAACTTGGTTAAGGACGCTCTTAGGTGCCTTCATAATCTATCGAGTTAATGTACCTTTTTTCAGCGAAAATTTTTGCTGGGCAGTACGGAGCGCCTGTAGAATGCCTGTTCGGCTTATTGAAGCGCGAGCAAGTAGCGCATTTCCCTTCGTCTGTTTTCTTTGAGCATTCCTTTATTGCACTCAATAAAGGAATGCTCACACCTGTGGCCACTGCCACAGGTGTGTGAAGCCTCTCGACAAGTCTTCGCCGCATGGCCATACTGTTGGCACTTAAAGCACCGAGTGACCGGAGTAAAATCTCTAACTGGGCATGAAGACCAGTTCACAAACAATCTTTCCCTAGCAATAAGGGCTTTACGTGTCCTTGCAGATACCTCTAATATATAGCTACAGGTCTCAGTATCTCTCTTACCCGACTTGTGGCTCAACTTAGTAAAAGTCATGAAAGGCTCAAAGCTGCACTCCTGGCTACCAGCCAGGTTTTGGTTATAAAGGCAGTTAAAAACTTCTTGCTCTTGCATGGAATCTTGCGTCTATGGTGAGGCCTGAGTTCGTTAGTTGGGCAGATTGCTTTTCTTTTCAATATCTCCGCGAGCTTTCGAGTCCGTGCTGATTATAACGCCACCGTTTTTTGTCTTACGAAGGCCTCTTATAATAATATGAAGTTTCAACTGTTCGGGGCAGATAATCTTTTGGACTAGTGATTTTGTCTCGTCACTTGACTTCCCTTTGTCGTTGGGGTAAATGGCCACTGAATTAAGAGTTGATGCTGGTATATATTTGTTATCGCCTTTTTTCACCATGTCAGCAAACGACGGCGACGCCCCGGGCGTACTTTTTGCTGATTCTTCAATTTTATGTTTTAAGTCCTGCAAATTTTGGGCTAGGTCTAGCTGATCACCAAGCGACTGGACATGTTTGCTGGCTTGTTCGGCTTTCATTTTTAAAGATTGGTACTCTACTGCTAATTGGGATGTACTATTACCTACTTTCCGGCACAAGGAACTAATCCTAATCTTTTGTTCTGAGTTTAACTTACTCGTAGCCTCACATACAATTGTGCACACCTCATTGAGGTACTGCTCGATGGTGGTCATCCAATTCTAGATCTCAGGTGTAGAAATAACCTCCATCCTGCTTTCCTCTTGGGCAATGTTAGGGCGTGGTGCGGGTACGGAAGTCGGCGGAGGTGAGCGGACAGTCCTTGCACTCGTGTTGAAGGGGCTTCCCTCCATTTTTATTTTCAGATAATGCTTACTCTAACTATAGTACATTATCGTCGTAATAATATTCACAATTCACTTGACACAAATTGCACTTATTAGTAATCGAGGTCACTACTCAGCAGATTATCATTTGATATTACAATAATTAATTATACTTAATTATTGATCACACACGTCTATTCATAGCGACATTTAAGTCAATATATAATAATATAGACTTGATTAGTACGTGTTTTTGATTGTTTCAACTTGTATCTTAATTGATGCCACAGCTTTAACGTAATGCATGAACAAACAGACAACAAAGAAAAGGCCATAGTTCCAGTTTGGGGATCTCTTATTTAGGTGCCCCACGAAATGTACTGAATGTACTATGTACCATCTTAGCGAAACACGCTAATATACCATATAAACCTATTGCTGAAAACTATATAAAATCCGTTGTATTATCAGCAAACAGACTTTGTCTTCTTTCAATACCGTGATAATACAGCAAGAAAGGAACATACACTATAGTAATTGTCGTCCTGGAGGCCGTAGTCGGGCGCCAAGTAAAGGTCCACACCTGTGTCCATGTCGTTGTCACCCTGCGACGTTGGTGTAGATGTGGAAGAGATTTCACCTTCAATAGCTGGACAAACAATACACCGCAATTATTTTAACTTTAGAACACTCCAAGCTGTTTCGTCCTCGAAAAAGTTGGGTCATGACCTGGGAAACTAAAACTACACCTCGGTGCAGTATGCAATGCGGCGAAAAAGCTAGTAGAGTTTCCTTATAATCGAAACAATTAATAACTTACAGTCAAATGCGGTGAGACAGGGGCAGGTTGCGGGCAATACATCGTAAAAACGCAGGTATACTCTAAACGGTAACTCATCTTGCACATGTTCTGTAGAAAATGATAGAAATTAAGTAACGTATAGGTACACACAGTCATGTCTCTTTCCCTGGAGGTACTCGTATAAACGGACGTATTTCAAAGCAGATTTGCGGCAACTTTGAGTACAGATTTGCGGCAACTTTGAGTACAGACCTATATTTGCCAGAACTTCGACTGTCTATGACTGCAGGTGAGAATGACTTGAACCCTAGTGATTTTGGTAGACCCTTAGCACCTCTAAGAAAGAACAATTATTATTGCGCTAAAAAATTGCGAATATAGTTTTTGGAAGGTTACTTTACTCCAATATAAGATAAATGGAAAATTTGAAATTAGGTTCAATGGCAGACTCTCGGGAATTTAATCAAAGTTATTATAAAATATGCTAAAGTATCTGTTATTTTTAATTAAGAAAGCTAAAGAGGTCCACGCACCGTGTTCCTGTGATATGTAAGCATGCACCAGGAGATCTGATCGTGACACGTTCTTAGCGATCAATGACCGCGGCAAATCTGTTCGAGACAACCTGGAACAAGGAACTGTTCAAAAACCTTTAGAAAAATCACAGGTACAAGATAGGCACCAGTTTGAAATTCCTCGCCAATCCAGAGCTTTGTCTGTCTTCCAACAAGTGTACCGCAAGCAGACAAGAACGATCATTAAAACTAACAATTTAAAGTATCAGTAAAATGAGGAAAACCTTACCATATACTAGGTAGTTCCACAGACGTATAGTTTGGTTGCACTCTGAACTGTAATGGATGTCCTACCACATGTATCCAAACATCTAGTACGATAGGCTCCACATTTTCTACCTGTGGTATATATTATCATGTGGTAATAAAGTAGTATTAGCGACCATGCTTACTAACGTGTATGTGTCTCGCCTCATTATCACCCGAGGCAGGCAGCAGTTTTATCCGTCTGGCAGTTTTACCATTTCCCACAAGAACATGTTTTTGAAGTGATATCTCTTTTCACAGAAACAAGCGTGCCAACAAATGTCTAAAGTTATAAAGTAGGAATAGGTCAATGTATACTAGGTATTAAGTTAGAGCTCCAAGTTTTTCTCAAATATAAAATCAGCGAATTCAAAAAGGACAACGATTTTATCGATTTAGAGAAAGGTGGTAAATTTTAAAAAGTGTCCCTTGTAGTTGCATGTTACATGTATTAGTTACATGTATAAGGATTTGTTCGTAGTAGTAGCCCCAGGAGTCGGCGTAAACGCACACGCGCAGATCCTGGGCCGCGCGTGCCGCCAGCACACCGCCCGCCGGCGTACATGCCACTGCCACGCCCGGCGCGCACACGTCGTGTGCCCATTCATCTGTCCACAAGCGGACAGAGTCGTTAGCAATACTAAACACACATCAGTTAAAGAAGCGAAAGAAATTAGAAAGTGTCGGTCTGAGTTTAGGAACAAAGCATGTGTCCATGTGATACATAGAAACCTACCTTACATCACAAAATATTATAAAAAAATTTCTATGCATTATTTACAATAAGAATTACAATATACATAATTATATACTAAAAATATTTCCATTATAAAATATCGTTTAAAAAATCCTCCGCGTCATTGCCAACTGGGAAGGTTCCCAGAATGCTGGCTGTGTTGCAACGTTGGATGGCGATACTTATTCTTTGGGCCAGAAAATAGCCAGCCTTCTAGTTCTGTGAAGCATCGATTAAGCGTATACTACTATTATAAAGAGGCAAGATTTGTATGTTTGTAATGAATAAACTCAAAAACTACTGTGCCGATTTCAAAAAATCTTTCACCATTGGAAAGCTACATTCACCCTGAGTAACATAATGTTACTTTTTATCCTGGTAATGTGTTCCGGGAATGAGTAAACTAAAGCTGCGGCGATCAGCTAGTGTCTCTATACGCGGCGGCGAGCACTCGGACCCCATGACCCCAATGTCTCAACCCCTAACTGCTCAAATATGTAATCACCTGCTAGGTTAGCATAATCAATAATCATTTATTTATTTGTGGAATACAGGTTCGTTTAGGTCTTACTTACAATATATTATTTGGTTCACTATATCCAACCACATTGAGTGATGTACAAATATTCTATTTTATCTTAAATGCTATGAATGATAATATAAGTTGTATTTTGATAATTAATAATAAAATGAATAACAAAATGTCAAGGCTAAAATGTCAGAAAATTAATTATAAAAAATATTAAGTAAGTATGTCAAGTAACAAAAATTCATAATAAATAGTATTCATAATTCATAATAACGTCTAATAATATTCATAATTCATAGCAATGTCATTAATAAATAGAAAATAAAAAATGTTGTAGTCATTATGGTAAATTAGGCAAATTTATCTAACAGATATTATTATATTTTAGGAACTTCTTAACTTTAACTTTAAATATGTTATAATCTTCAGCAGATTTAATGTCTTTTGGCAATTTATTGTACAATTTCGGTGCCATTGCGAATACACTTTTTTGTAACAATGTCGTGTTGGCAGGTATAAGATGCAGATTACCAGACCTGCGGCCACTTGTGATTACAGAGAATTTACCCCAATTCCGTTTTACAAACATTACGGTTTGAGGCCTTCAGCCGATGCAGCAGCAGCGCCGGCACATCCGGATGTGCTTGGAAGGTATGAAGGTGCTAAGGTGTCAACGCATGTAGCGTCCCACACCAAATATACCATATTATAATACATACTTGCTACATCTTGATATCACATCGAGACCTATTACAGTCAAATCTGTCTCCGACAGTATTGAAATAAACAAGTATGCAATTTATTGGAAACAGAATAATATATAGTAAGCTGTAAGAAATACATTGAAGAAAATAAGAGATTTTATGTTTGTGAGTAAATCCTTATACTTATTCAAAAATAGGTTTTCACTTACAGAGACAGAAGTTCACCTCAGGACAACCTTTAAGCTTTGTTTTTCACTCCAAAAAAAGAGGAGGTTCTCAATTAAATTTTCAAGTTTTTCATTTTTTTTTAAACTTGTGACCTCAAACATAACTTCCGACTGCGACTGAGTGAACTGATTTTAAACTTTCTCAATTTATTTGGAAGCTTGTTCTTTTTGTGTGGTCCCATTGCAATTAGGTCCCATTACGAAAATTATTTAGTTCCATTTCGGTAATTTGAAGACGGTTTTCTTTTACTAAAATTATATAAAGATCGTTTGGCAGGAAGAAAGTTATCGTCTGTTATTTGCAGTCGCATTATAACTGACTCACTTGCAATAATGTGACGTACCGATAAAGGTGTCGAGAGTCCTGCGGTGGCGTCTCGGCCAGCGGCGTACGGCGCAGCTCCAGTACGCCGTCACCGCCGACTCGTTCCGGAGGACCACGCGCCGCTCACGTACTGACACAAATGAACCCTTACATCACACGGACAGTTTCACAAGATGGTAGGCAGAATTGTCGCATTATAAGTCTAAAACTCACCTATAAAATATCAATCAGCGGGGCACAACTTACACTAGTTAAATTAACAAGAGGTACCCACTCCGTTATCCAGTTGTATTGTTGGTCCCTCGTAATAGGGGGCAAGTCTGTTGCCACTACTAGGCACATTCAATAGAAAATCAATAATCATTCAGTAATCTGAACCTAATTTCCAACAGTCAGTTGTTCAGAACCGATGTTACATAGACATAGAATCTCTGCAATTCTAGTAGTCCGGAGGAACGTGATATACTATCCAAGAAACCTGCTAATGTATGGGAAATTAATAACCTGTGTTCAACGGAACTTCAGTGAATTCCAATGAAAAAGACTCAGGTGCTTCTGGTATGTACGGTTTGCAGAAAGGGAAGCAGCGACACACGCGGGTCAGCTCTGGACGCTCCGTCACTGCGCCAGACAAGCACATAAGGTTACTCCTATGCATAAACATCTTATTGTGTCAAATATGTATAAACCTAATTACAATGTGCAATGTTGCAGTGATAATTAAATATGTATTGTGTGTAGATTTATTGGCAGTTACAAATTCACTAAAGTGATCCCTGTGTTAAAGATATAAATTTGTAGTAAGCCTTAATGGTCCATCTGACATGACCACCTAGGTTACATACTCTGTGGTACTTTTATCATTACCTATACTCTGTGGTATTTTTGACAGGAGACTCTCTGCTGTGCAATTAAAGAATGTGCCCGTGATTTAATGTGTTTATCATTTTATAATCAATACGCTTCCACTGCGCTGTCAAATATGGAAATATTTAAATAATAATGTGAAGAAACAAGTTACTAACGTGCAAGTATATAAGAAGAGCTGAAGAAAGGAACATAGAACGAGATGTCGACGAATACAAATTATGTCTTACCGAAACTTCAAGATGGAGCCAATTTTTCTAATTGGAAATTCAGAGTTCAACTATTACTCGAAGAAAAAGGTTTGGAAGAGGCGCTGAAGGAAGAAACAAAGACAGAGAAGAATGTGGATGCCAAGGCACAAAGTGTCATAGTGCAATGCCTATCAGACAAGTTTAACGATATTGTGAAAAAGTGTACAACGGCTTCTGAAATGATAGCGAAACTCGCTGAGGTATTTGAGAGAAAGAGCGTGTTTAACTAACTATATTACGAAAGAAATTGCTATCTCTAAAATGTAAAGATAATGAAAAACTACAGGATCATTTCTTAAAGTTCGAGAAGCTTATCTCCGAGCTCGAAGGGACTGGAACAACCTTGGATGAGACCGACAAAGTATGTCAGCTTTTGTTGACACTACCAGATGATTACAACATGGTAATAACAAACATTGGAAACCATGGACAAAGATTTAACCGTTGATTTTGTGAAATCACGGATGTTGGATACGGAGCTGAAGCTCAAAGGCCAACAAACAAACACCAGTTCAGATACAGACGCTCAAAGCTTTTTAGCTAGCTTCAGATGTGGCAAGAGAGGCCACAAAGCGTATCACTGCCGAAGTGGTCAAGCAAACTTCAGAGGGCGTGGACTTGAAAGAGGCAATCAGCATCATAGAGGCCAGCGCTACAGTTCAAATAGAGGTCGAGGATCAAGAACGTCATGGCAAATAGGAAATTTCACTCAAACGGAGAACGAGGAAAACAAACAAGAGATGATGTTCACGGCTTTCAGTGCAAGTGATGTTAAAGTGAGTGAAAACATACAATTTGTAATAGATTCAGGCGCAACAGAACATTTGATTAAAGAAGAATACTTACCTTATATGACAAATGTGCAAAATTCAGAAAAAGAAATAAAAATATTTGTTGCAAATGGTCAGTATATGCTAAGCACAAAAAAGGGCAAACATAACTTGATATATAAAAATTGGAACATAGAAATTGAAGGGTTAGTACTCTCAGGGTTATCACATAACTTGTTGTCAGTCAGTAAATTGCTCAAAAAGGGTTTTCAAATTAAATTTTATAAAGATCATGTGTCGATTTCTAATACACAATCTACAGTAAGCGGTACAATCAAAAGTAAACTGTATGTCATAGATACACAAATTAATTATGAAAGATGCTGTATTTCAAATGAAGTGACATGGCATCGTAGGTTAGGACATGCCAACAGGAACCAGCTAAAAAGAATGAGACTTCCCTACAATAAATCACCATGTGAGCCCTGCATGCAAGGTAAGTCAACCAGGCTACCGTTCCCAAACACTACAAAACCACAATCCCACTGTAATGGCGAATTGATACACACAGACATATCTGGCCCGATGCGAACTCCTACTCTAAAAGGTGAGTTATACTACCACACTATTATTGACGATTATACACATTTCTGTGAGGTATACCTACTCAAGAACAAAAATGAAGCGACAGACAGACTCATAGAATATATAAACAAGATAGAAAGACAAACGGGAAATAAAGTGAAGAAAATTAGAAGCGACAATGGAGGAGAGTTCAAAAATGAAAAAATAAATAAATTTTGCAAAAAGACGAAGGAATAATTCCGCAGCATACCACACCTTATAGCCCACAGTCAAATGAGATTGCAGAAAGGATGAACCGAACCATTTACAATAAAGCGAGGACATTATTAATTGAAACAGGACTACCAAAGACACTATAGGGTGAAGCAGTAGGATGTGCAGTTTATCAGATAAACCGACCCATCCTCTGCCATAAATTTTTATACACCAGCAGAGAAAAAGTTTGGTAACAAAGATTTGAGTAAACTCAGGGTATTCGGATCAAAAGCATGGGTTCATATCCTACCAAAACAAGATAAACTTTTAGAAAGGGCAAAGGAAATGAGATTCGTGGGATATAGTCCAAATGGTTATCGTTTATGGGATCCAGAAACCAACTAACTAAAAATATCAAGAGATGTTAGATTCGATGAGACTCAATTAAGGTACAAAGAAGAAGACAAAAGAGAAGAGAATGACAAATTAAATGATGACTGTTACTTTGAAGATAAATTTGAACAAAATGAAAACGGCAATAACAAAGAAAAAGACCAAGACAAAAAGAAATATACACAGAATGATGTTGATGGAGAGGTTTTGAGCAAAGAAGTATTAAGGAAGAATCAAGAAGAAGAGAATATTCAAGAATTAAAAACAAGATCAGGAAGAGCAATTCACAAACCAAAAGGATTATCAGAGGATTATGAGTTATATACGGCATATTGCTTGTTATCTGGAGACCCACAAGAATATGAAGAAGCAGTAGAAGACAATGATTGGAAGAATGCAATAAGAAAAGAATTAGATTCACAAATTAAATTAGAAACATGGGAAGAAGCAATGTTGCCAAGGGGAAGCAAAGCAATAGATACCAAGTGGATATTCAGAACTAAGCAAGATGGGACTAAGAAAGGAAGACTTGTGGCAAAGGGGTTCCAACAAATCAGCGAAGACTATCATTATGCTCCAGTAGCAAAAATGTCCACTATCAGAATAATGATGAGTTTGGCAGTACAGCAAGGTATGCCACTCAAGCAATTGGATGTGCCAACAGCATTTCTGAATGGAAAAATAAATACAGATGTTTATAAAAAATGTCCTAAAGGAATGACAATTAAAGAAGGAAGAGTACTCAAACTAAAAAAGGCATTATATGGCTTAAAAGAAGCACCCAAATGTTGGTATCAGAGATTTAATGACTTCATTACTAAAAGGGGATTTATACAATCAAAGCATGATTCATGTTTATATAGAAAAGACAAGACCTGGATACTACTGTATGTCGATGACATATTACACCTCGGACAAGACATTCAGAAAATCAAAGAACTAGAAAAGGAATTCAGAGTAAAGAATTTAGGAGAAGTTCACAATTACCTCGGACTGGAAATTACAAGACAAGGTGATACAATAGAAATAAGACAAACTGAAATGATAAAGAGACTGCTTGAAAAGTTCAACATGGAAGACTGCAAAGGGCAAAGAGCAAGACACCCATGGAAGCAAACTTCAACGCAAATACTGAATCAGACATAATTGATGTACCATTCAAAGAACTGATTGGCGCTTTACTTTTTATATCAACAAATACTCGGCCGGACATCACTTATACAGTATCATATCTAAGCACATTCTTAGATAAGCCTACAAAAGAGTTATGGATAGCAGGTAAAAGAATCTTGCGTTACCTAAAGGAAACGTCAAGTCAGGGGCTGCATTACAAAAATACAGGTGAGCATACTAAACTCATATCATTCTCAGACGCAGACTGGGCCGGCGACAGGACGGACCGGAAAAGTACCAGTGGCTGTACTATATATCAAGGAGACAATTTAATAAATTGGTTTTCAAGAAAGCAGACATGCACCGCTCTCAACAGCTGAAGCAGAGTACATAGCAGCAGCACACACAGTGAGTGTGTACATATCAAAGGTTTACTCTCTGATTTCTTGGGTCCTGGAAATGTTTGGATCTTCCCGTCCCATCCACTCGCGGCCAAACTCAGGGCGGAATAAGACGCGCAAAAGCACGCCTCCTTCGCCCGGTTCGCCGGCGGCGGTTTGGGTCAGCTAGGGGATTCTCCTCTCTGATTCGCTCCGCTGCTTCCTTCTGCGAGACCACGTCTTCGCAGAAGGTGGCGACCGCGGTAAAACAACCGTCGCTATCAGCCATGGAACGCAGGATGGCTGGTAGCGAGAGATCGACTCCGAGTGTTGCGGTGAGTTCACGGCGCTGCACGACCCAGGCCGGACAGACCTCGAGAGTGTGCTACGCAGAATCCTCACCGCAATCGCAGTGATGGCAGGCGGGACTCGATTCCCTCCTAGCGACGGAGAACAGGTACTTTCCGAAGCAACCATGCGCTGAAAGCACCTTGTCAGTCGGAAGGTAAGGGTCCCGTGGTGTCTACCCGCCCAATCGACTATGACCGGCTGGAGAGCCGCGACAGTGCGATGACCTGCACGTGGTTCTTCCAGCCGGGACGACCAATGAGCCATAATGACTCCGTGTGCGGCTTCCCGCCACCCACGTACCTCTTCGGGTGGTGGCCGTTGACCATCAGCACCCGCCCGGTACTCGGCCGTCAGTCGGTAGACCTCGGCGAGCACCACCGCCTCTAAGTCCCAAGGGGGAGTTCCGGCCAACGCGCATGCCGCTTCTGTAGACACATTGCGGTAACTACGTATTACCCTGACCGTCAGGACGCGCTGCGCCCGCCATAAAAATGGCTTGTTGCGGACGGTCAGGGATCCCGCCCACACCGGGGCGCCATACAGCGCCATTGATCGGACCACCCCCGTGTATAACCGACGACAACCGACACTAGGTTAGGTAATAGTCGACCCAATGCAGACGCAGTGCCGATTAGTCTTGGCTCCAGCAAGCGGAAGTGCTCGTCGAAGTGCCACTTGGAGTCCAACACTAGACCCAGGTACTTCAGTGTATCCTTCACCGGTACGAGAACCGGACGGACCTCAATCGAAGCGTTTGGCGGAGGGCGGCGATAAGGGCCATGGAAGACCAGGGCTTCCGTCTTCTGCAAGGCCACCCTCAAGCCCAACGCCTCGATCCTACCAACCACCTGAGAAACGCCCACAGTGGCCAGTCGTGCCACCTCCTCAAAGCTACCACCAGGGGCTGCCACCAGCGTATCATCCGCGTAGCATATAACCGTCAACCCCTGGGGGAAGACTCCGCGGAGAACCCAATCATAACCGATGTTCCACGAGAGCGGCCCGCGGACAGATCCTTGTGGAACACCGCATGACATGGGTTGCTGCAACAGACGTCCATCGCAGTCCTCGTACAGGACCCGTCACTCCTGCAGATAGTCCACCACAAGCCGCCTCAAGTAACCCGGCACCCCATGGAAACGGAGTGCCTCGTTAATACAGTTAAATGGCGATGTCAAGAGACACCGCCAACAGCATGCCACCGCGGCCTACCGTTTCCGTTGCCACGGCCTTCAGGCGCAATATGGCGTCAATCGTCGATCGCCCAGCTCGGAATCCGTACTGGGCGTCCGACAGGTCGGGGCCAACCGTAGACATGACTATGCGGGCAGAGAGAATTCTCTCAAAAAGTTTACCCGTCTCGTCCAGCAACACGATGGGCCTGTAGGCCGCAACCGATTCTGCAGGCCGTCCCGGCTTTGGCAGAAGCACGAGTTTTCCACTCTTCCAGCACAGACGGAACCTTCTAGATGAGAGGCAGGCATCAAACAGTTCTCTGAGACGGTCACCCATGTGATCGAGGGCCAGGGCTAACGCGCGGATTGGAATTCCGTACGGCCCGGGGGCGGACTTCTTTGAACGGAGTCGAAGAACAGCCGCTCCAATTTCCGCCTTCGTGATCGGCGGAACCTCTTCCCCAATGGTGAGTACTGCGCCTTCAGCTGTATTACCCATGGACGGAGGCGTGTGTTCCGCCCGATCCGGGAAAAGACCCTCGACCACTTCCGTCAGGAAGCGGGGCTGAAGGGTTTGTATCAGGGGGAGACCTGCACGCAGAGCTTCTGACGCGCTGCGCGATAGGGTCGGCCCCAGGAATCACGATTCAAATCCTTCAGCATTTCCTCTTTACTGCGTTCCTTGGCAGTACGTATACCTTCATACGTACGTATACGTATAGCTTCAGCGCGTCGCGATAAGTCTCGTAAAGCCGGTTCTCTTCGTCTTCACCGCGGTTACGTCGCCGGCTGCGAGCATAGGATCTACGTGCACGAATACAGGCCGCACGGAGAACTGTTAATTCGGTAGACCACCAGTACACCTGTTTCTTTGGTGGCCGTCGAGTAACCCGGGGCATCGCCGCATCACAAACAAAAGATAAAGATCTGCTAAAGCGGCGTGCCCCTGCATCAACCCCCTCGGAAACAGGCTGTGGAGAGAGCCACGACTGGATTATGGCCTCCTCTGTCAGTAGGTCCCGATCGAGCTGACGCACAGCCCACCGCGAGAAGCGGGAGGTACTGCCAGCCTCGTGATTTCTGCCAGCGGTCTGGGTCCGGGAGAGCTCAAATCGGATATATTTGTGATCCGAGAGCGTCTCCACCTCCTCCAGAACTCGCCAGCTTCTGACTCGTTCGGCGACTGCTGGGGTAGCAAACGAGAGGTCCACTATGGAACTCCCCGACCGTCGCTCGAACGTACTAGCGGTGCATCTGTTAAGAATACAGAGGCCCACCGAGTTGGCCCACTCGAGAACAGCCTCACCCTGGACGTCAGTCCTAGGGGACCCCCACGCCGTAGAATGGGCGTTGAAGTCCCCCATGACCAGGACTGAACCTGAAGGCCTTCGCCGTATCGAGAGCTCTATGGATTCCAGAGCAGTCTCGAGATCAGCTAGACTCCAGCTGGCGGAAAGTAAACGCCGTATACGGTGATACTTCCCCACTCGACAGCAATATATCCCGGGCCCTTGTCTCTTGTCGACAAGAGGGGGGAAATGAGGGTCCCCGGAACTGATGATTGCCACGGATCCTTCCCGGTCACCGGCCCAGTTGCTACGGGAAGGAATAAAGTAGGGATCCGCGACTACGGCTAAGGCCATTGACCACTCCGCCATGTTTTGTAGGAAAAGATCCTGCGCATCGCGGCAGTGGTTAAGGTTAGTCTGGAGGAGGTTGTGATCCATTAAGTAGCAACGATTACAATATCCTCCTCCATCCGCGACGACGGCGGCATGCTCTCTGTTTTAGGTCCAGAGTCCATCTGGAGCGATCGACGTGCCCCTGGGTCCGGTCCATTGGAACGGGGCTGCCTGCAGCCCTGACCTCCCACCATGTGGTTCGCAGGCAGCTTGCCTGCTGCACACGCGGGGCAGTGAGGGCTTTCGGAACAATCCGCTGACAGGTGCCTTGGCTTACCACAGCGGAAACATAGTCCACTGCAGTCAAAAGTCGCAGTGCAGGTGGGACGAGTGTGCCCGGATGCCATACATTTGAAGTACCTCATGGGCCGGTCGTCGAGCAGGGTAACCCTGGCTGAGACGCAGCCCACAAGGAGCCGTCTGGCAGTGGCCAGTAATTTGGCCGCAGCAACGGGCACACTCGCCCAAACCGCACCAGTACCACCAGGTCCGGGGCGGATAGCTCCAAGTCTGACAGATTCTGAGGCGCATTTCGTCGTACTGACTATAGCGCTCCGAACATCCTCCGCTATGTCGAAGTCAGCCAGACCCGATATGCGCATCTCTGCACATTTGGTAGGCCTGGCGACTTTTACGCCCTCATCCTCCGCAAGCAAACCTCGCAGCTTTTTGCGAAGGCGTCAGCCACCTTATTCCCCTCTGCCCCTGGAAACTCGAACATTCGAGCACCTGTCTGCGAGAGGCGAGACCTTACTCCAACACCTCCAAGAATAGAGGGGTCGATCCCCTCTTTGGCCTTTCGAAGCACGGCCCCATACGTCAGACCACGCTCCCGGGCCTCAGGTGCCACAGTAATTACGACAGCAGCCGTTTTCGGCACCCGGAGTGGCTTACGTTTCCCCCCTCCTGGGACGGGAACATCACTCCTACCAGAAGCTTTCTTCTTCTTCTTCCGTCGTTGCATGCGTCCGCCACTCGCTGTCTGCCACTCCTCAGTCTGAGGAACAGTGCGGGCAGACACCGAAGGGCAAGGAGCAGTGGCACGCGTTGAGGCTTCACTACCCCTTACAACGAGCGAGGGTGATGGCCGTTGCGAGAGTGCCAGCAGACCACTCTGAGAGGTGGTGCCCTTCTTTTGCCGCCTCTTGCTTGCAGAACGTGTTTGAGCACCTGGTCATAAGTCATAAGTCATTTATTTCTTAACAAACAAACATTTGTGTCGAAATTAAACATAATAATTAATAAAAACATAAAAATTAATAAATATTTTAAAGATGTCAATAAATAATAACGAATACCTACATTCTACATAACAAAAAAATACAAAATTCCCAAATTCAAAATTGGTGCCTTAGAATTCCCCGCAACCACCGTAGCGAACGAGGGACCCGCTAACACGCTGGGTTTCGACACTGCCGCGGCTCGCAGGTCACCGCTACGAGGAGGACGCAGGATTTCCCGAGGCAGACGCGCCTCGATTGAATCGAAGCGTGCACCTACCATCGTACCTACCCGCAGCATGATCTCCAGCATCTGAATATCCGTTAGGACGGGTGCATTATCATTTGCAGCCGCTGGGATGGCTTCCACCATCTGATCTGGGAGAGAAGGGCGTGCCACTTGGCGCATCTGCCTCAGCTCCTCTTCCACCTCTGCCAATCGCGTGGACAGACGCTTATTGGCCTCCAGCAGCTGCAGAGTTTCCTCTGAAACCGTCCGCTCATTAAGGGTCTCCAGTGTGGCCTGCAGGTCCGTGTGAGCCAACTTTAGGGCTTTCTGGAACGTGCCTTTCAGGCGGCTGGACCTCAGAGCTACCTCCAGGATGACTGTCAGACTCGCCTGGGATCTCTTTAGCATCTCCGCCTTCGTCTCGAGTTCAACCTTCTTGGGTGTCTTGATGCTTGCCGCCAGCTGCAACACCATGTCCTCCGTACGTCGCGACGTTTCGGTACGTCTGCGAGCTCTTACCTCAGCAGGGTTCTCACCCACACGGAACTCGGCAGTGGATGGGCCAGCAATAAACTTCGACGGAGGAGGCATCTCCGTAGATGACCCATCCATGTCCGTCGAATAGTCCCGCTTCCGGCTTGCACTCCGACTCCGTACTGAAGTCCAGAACTTGGACGCGATTACACTCGGCGTGGTCGCCGACTGTTCGAGAGACATGTCCGAGGAATCACCCTCGACCGAAGCAGCAGTGGACCGTGAGGTCCTCTGACATGCAGTTGCAGCAGGCGTACTAGGTGTAGACGCCGCAGGCGGAGATCCTACCGAAGAACCCTCACGATTCCCATCCTCCGGAGCCGAACGGCCCCGGACCGACGCAGAATTTTTTTTATTTTTACGACCCGCCATCGTCCTTAAAGCAGACAATGCCGGGGAAAGAATTGTGCGAACAAAAAATATAGCGCAAACAAGTTGGCCACAAGTATCGAGCAATGCGATTCGGTCACCCAACCTGCCACTCCGTTACGGTGGTCAGGTTGGGGTCCAGGGCGGACGAACGTGGACGTACGCACTACTCACTTGGGGCCCTGCCCCGTGTGCAGCGCCCCTTAGCGAACTCCACTGCGGGTGACGTAACCTGTTCTGAAGATCAGTAGGTAGTCAAGTTGAGGGCCACTCTCTATAGTATTGTGTGCTGCGAGAGTGGCCCACAATCGCTAGACGTCGTCACGACTTTCCACCGGGCGGCGTCAATTTGGCGAACCCAATATAAAAAAAAAAACCTACGACAAACTTATTATTTGCGGTTGGTACAGTACTCGGGTCTAGGTATCGAACCGCAAAATTAAGTTTGTTTTTTATTGTATATACTTTTCCGGGATAAAAAGTACCCAGTATGGTGCCCAGGATATTAAAGAATAATTATACCAAGTTTCATCGTAATCGAACCGGTAGTTTTTGTGTGATGCCTGAACAGACATACAGCCAGACAGACAAAAATTTTTAATCACAATTTTGGGTTCGGTGTCGGTCTAGTAACCCCCCTGCCATTTATTTTTTTGATATCTTCAATGTACAAAATTTTCACTTCTACAGATTTATTATAAGTATAGATTGGTTTTTATTAAGTTTTCTCTGCCACACTTTTGACAGCCTCCGTGGCGTGGCGTGGCAGTAGTGCACGCGACTGTCACGCAGGAGGCGCGGATTTGATTCCCGCTCAGTGCAAATATTAATGCATGAAATATGTCTATTTGCATTGGTCTGGATATTTCCGTGCCTCGGAGAGCACGTTAAGCCGCGTCGGTCCCGTTTGCCTTACGAACATCTATGGTAGTCGTCACGGGTAGTTGGAGCCCTCAAAAGTTCAACATACGTACAATCACGCCTTTATCCCCGGAGGGTTAGGCAGAGGTGAATTACTATACTACTTCATTGTAATTAGACCAATTTTTAGTCCAACAACTGGTCTAATTGCAAAGCTTCGATATCGCCAATTGGTTGTGGAGGTCAGACGGCAGTCAAAGCCTCCCAATATTTGAAGAGGCCTGTGTCCGGCGGTGGACTGCGATAGGCCTAACTAGCCTATCGCGGTCCAACGCTGGGCGTGGGCCTCCCCAAATATTATAATATATGCCTGTATAATAATCAACTGATTGAATGATTGATTACTAGCGAATTTTATTACAATGACGATATTCACTGTCACTGCCAAATGCATACAAATCAAAGACAATTTAGCACGTTTTGATTTTATTACGCCAAAGAAGTATAGCAGTTTTTTTTGCACTCATTACTTTAAACGTCATACGTTAGAGCCAGGTGCCATGTTAATTCGCACGAGTTGTACCTATGAATTAAAAATAATGGTAATACGTTAAAAAATATACATTTTGGTATTATAACAATAATAATATAGTTTTCAGAGGGGCTCGTGGTCTAGTTGTAACAGACAATGCTAACACATTGCAAGGGTTAAGCAACATCTAGTCAGACCGGTCTTAGGATGGGTGACCATTTCTTAAGACATTGAGACCCCTCCGTGCCCAGGTTAGCACGTTAAGCTGTCGGTCCAGGTTGTCATACGAACATCTATGGCAGTCGTTAGGGGCAGTTGGAGCTCTAAATCAAAAATCCGATCGGTCTAACTTCAGAACTTCAATATCGGCCATGGGTTGTTGAAATCAGATGGCAGTCGCTTCACGTGAAATATCAAAGTTCAGCCAAATCGCAGTTAGACTGGAAAGCCGACCCCAACTGCGTTGGGAAAAGGCTCAGTGGATAAATAATAATAATACCTATTACTGTACCATCAATATTTATAAAAACCTCCGCGTTATATCCGACTCGGAAGGTTCCCAGGTATTCGCCGGAACGCGGGCAGTTACGTCGAAATAAATAAAACGGAGAACGTAATCTCGTAAAATCGCGCTATAGCATAATAATAATCAGACAATAGTATTGTATAAAATATTTTTATTATAAAAGTTAAGTATTTATTCGGTATTAAGATTTTCTAATTGCATTTCTGTGTTTTGAACAACCATTTGAGCCAAGCCCTCTGTGTTTTAACCAAGCCCTGAGCACAATCACTATCTTCATTTCTTACAGATTCAGGCTTATGATCGGCTTTTATCATCACGATTGCAACACCTAATTCAGACAGCTCCTGTACATAAAGATAATTGCTTCTTTCCTGGTTGGGAATATATGAAGAGCATCTTTGAATGTTGCTAATTCATCGGGACCAAGGTTTACCTTCATTCGAGAACGGAATAAATCATAGTCTTCGAGTGTGCTGGATAATTTTGAGAGGTTAATTAACGCACGCCTGAATGCATCTTGATCAGGTCCACTCTGTCTTTGAATGACGGTTAGTTGGAATCATCTAGAAAATTGTCGATATAGCAATCGACCATGATTTGACAGGTCGTGATTGGACAATGATGTATACAGGGTTACCTGGTAAGTCGTGCGAACCAAGGTGGTAGTTCCCACCATTTCTGACAAATTTCACTTTGGACCCCTGCCCCCCACCCTAACCCTTTTCAAGTTATAAGGCTTTGAAGATTTTTTTTTTAAATGCCGATTTCTTGTCTATTGGCCTATCTTTTTCGTTTATTTTTGTTCAAATTTTTATTTTTATACGATTTTTGTGTAGCAGATTAGTTTCTTCATCATTATGAAAAATATAATTAGAGTTACCTCAACTAAATGGGTCGTAGATAGAAGATTGATAGTTATAGCATCAATAAAAAATCAGTATAAATCAAACTTCAACCAGCAATAGTAAAAAAAAATCTATCACACCTAGGCTGCAGACACGCTTAAAAATATTTACGTTTTATTAGCTATTCAAAAAGGTATAACAATCTAGGCTGCTATTGGAAGTCTTGGAATAATCTTTGATAAAAGTCTTAAAAGTAGTAGTAAAAATTACCGTAAAATTGATCAATTAGGTTACAAAATAAAATAAAACAATTCAAATAGGTATGTACAAAAAATGTATTTTATTTTATCTTTCGTGTTCAATATGTATTTCCAGTGCACCCGGCGTACTTTGACCACCTCTGGTTCTCTGCGGGGGTTAGGTTGGGATGAGAATCCCGCGTCGTTGGGGTAGGGTTTCATCCCGCGTCAGTGAGTGAATCTGGTTGCGTGCTATAGGGCAACGGCCCCGCAGCACGCAACAATTCTAGCCTACTTCTATAAGGACGACGGGTGGCGATCCCGCCGTCCTCAGGCCCCTATCATGGAGGTCGATGGTCTTGGGCGTAGATGATTCTGCGGCGCCCTCGCCGCTGACTACGGAACTCGGCGGGGAGGGTACGCTCCCTCTCCCTCTCGGCCGCCTCCTTCGCGAGCACGACTTGCTCGCAGAAGGACACGGCCGCGTTCCACCTACTCCCGCTGGAGACCAGGCATGAAGCATGGTCTCCAGCAAGCGGGTATCCACGCCCAGACCCACTACGAGGTCCCGGCGCAGACTCGCCCACACACAGATGTTGTTAAACCGCTTCTTATTTGATTTACTGCCACTATAATTATTTCCTTTAACACGTCTACAGACTCAAATGGGTGGGATTACGTCGTATACTATGCTTTTCATGTCCGCAATACATAAAAATCCATGGGGGTCAGGTCTGGACTTCTCGCTGGCCACGGTATAGGTCCACCTCTCCCGATCCACCTATTGGAATAGTTTCTGTCCAACCATTCTTGGACACTTCTGCTATAATGTGCCGGGCAACCGTCATGTTGCCGGGCGCCACTGGAAATGCCTTCAGTGTCACGAGAGACGCCCGCAGCAATGGACAAAGTAGCAGCCGTGATCTCGCGGAATTAAAAAAAAAGCCGTCATGTTTGAATTGTTTTATTTTATTTTGTAACCTAATTGATCAACTTTACGGTAATTTATACATCTACTTTTAAGACTTTTATCAAAGATTATTCCAAGACTTCCAATAGCAGCCTAGCTTGTTATACCTTGTTGAATAGCTAATGAAACGTGGATATTTTTAAGCGTGCCTGCAGCCTAGGTGTAGTAGATTTTTTTTTTACTATTGCTGGGTGAAGTTTGATTTGTACTGATTTTTTATTGATGCTATGACCCATTTAGTTGAGGTAACTCTAATTATATTTTTCATAATGATGAAGAAACTAATCTGCTACACAAAAATCGTATAAAAATAAAAATTTGAACAAAAATAAACGAAAAAGATAGGCCAATAGACAAGAAATCGTCATTTTTTCAAAATAATCTTCAAAGCCTTATAACTTGAAAAGGGTTGGGGTGGGGGCAGGGGTCCAAGGTGAAATTTGTCAGAAATCGTGGGAACTACCACCGACCAAAGTAGTTGTTGGGAAGTCACCAAAAAAATATACACACAAACCGCCAAATGGTTCTAATGAAGAATGAGGCTTGGTTTGTCTACATCTCGCATCAACATTGGCTAATAGCTTGGCACCACACATTGATATTTCGTCAATAATTATGAATTTCACCTCTTTAAACTTTTCCTGTAGGTCCTCTCAATTCTGAGATTCGCAGATTTCCAGCCATTTTTAACGCCGAATGGAGAGTGCTTTCGTTTATATTGTTGGCTGCACATCCTGTTGGTGCACATACGATAAACGCAGTTTGTTAAAACTCTTGAAATGGATTGCTTCATGGCGGCAATAAGATAACTTCTACCAGTATCAGGCTTACCCAGCACAATGCAACGCTTGTCATTAATTTCATTACCATTTTGATTGTTAAGTAATTGATTATTAACATGATCTAGAACCTCGATCTGTTTGTCATTAAGTGTATACACTGATTCGTCGACCTCGAGAATTTATCGATATTTTTAGCGCTGTCAAAAGCACGTTTTTTTTTCAACAATGGCTCACGCCACGCGCCAACTATCAATTTTTAAAATGACAAATTAAATTCGCATTACAACAATCGATATTTTTAGCGCTGTCAAAAGCACGTTACTTTAATGTTTGATAACTCAAAAACTATAAAATCCACATACACCAAAAACTATACAGCAAAGCACGTTAATGTGTTCTATCTGCAGCCAAATTTCAAGTCAATAGGTTTAAAATTGCGACCGCGACCCTACCTAACCTCTAAAAAATAAAAATTAAGAATAAAAAAAAAAAAATTTTTAGCAATGACGCGAGCCGACTATAAACTGTTAAAAGCTGCATTTAAAAAATAAAATTTCGTGCGCGAGGCAACAATCAAATTTTTTTATTACTGTCAAAGGCATTCTTTAAGTCTTAATGACTCAAAAACTATAAGAGCCACACACACCAAAAACTACAGCAAAGCACGTTAATGTGATCTATCTGCGCCAAATTTCAAGTCGATAGGTTTAAAATTGCGACTGGTATCGTTTTACATACATTTTCGATTGGGCCCATCTTAGAGAAGACTCCGTTACGCTCCGTCTTAGTAATAATACAGTTACCTATTACTGTACCATCAATATTTATAAAAACTTACAAAATCCTCCGCGTCATATTTGACTAGGAAGGTTACCAGAATGGTGTAAATTGTTTCATTAAAATCTGTAACATTACGTCCTAATACTAGTTGATGCCCGCAGCTCCGCCGCCGTGGATGATATTTTCCTGCTGTCCGATTTTGATGTAATAAAGCCTATAATATTAAGATAGAAATTAAAAATAAATCACAAAACTGAAATGTCATCGGCAGGACTCGAAACTCATTGCTTTATCAAAATAAAATCCTACGCCGTGCCATGCCATGCCATGTCATGCCATGCCCTACCATGCCGCCACTCTGCGCCAACTTTTAATGTGGGTACACGATGGGAGTACTTGGGAATTCAGGTACCCTTGCCTCTTTATACATTTTGCAGCAGAGTCCATACATACAACAAGGTCCATACGTATCATAAGTTAAGCGTTACCGATCTTGATGGAGGGGAACTCTCCCTCAGGGAGCGGCGGGCGCGGCCTCTTCACTGGCGGGATGTACTCCAGGTGGGTACGACAACGGCATATGTTCTCTGGAAATAGTTTCATAAAATCGACTACCATCATAATACACTACTATTACCATCTTACCCAACACGATTGTGTTGAAACTAAGAAGATTATTATGGTGTGTCCAAATAAATGAAACAGAGCGTAAATAAAGGCGTAAATTATCGGTGCTGATAGGCTCTACCAACATCTCCAGGGACCAAGTCATCCCCATCTGCACGCGGTGCTCCTACTGACTATAAGAATACTCAAAGTTCCTGGAATCGACAATAGGCTTGCCCTCTATTACGTGGGACTAACAGTGAGTGTTGACGCCATCACGCGGGTGGTGGCGGCGGGGCATCACCTTGGGGACTCCGAAGTGAATAGAAAATTCGTCTAACATTTGGAACATAATAAATGTCGGGAGGCATCTGACGTCCTTTATCAGAGAGAAATAGCACATAGGTATCTGTCGTCGAGTCTTACTGTAACGAAACAAATTACTTTGTTCCTCTACGAGTATCGTACCGAGAACGTAATGTCATCAGGGACGCGGACGGTTCGAGAGAAACTATTTTTACTAGAGGACGCCCGCTACTTCGCTCACGTCAGTTTCAGATCTTTGCACAATACAATAACTTAAAGAGCGATGTTTTCCCTGAAATCAGATTTTGATAAAACGTACATAGAATCATAACATAGCATCACGCCTTTTTCCCCGAAGGGGTAGCCAGAGGTGTGCAAACACACCCACATCTCGCCAGCTATGATAGGTCCCATGTAATAGGGGGCGAGCCTATTGCCATTTACCGGGCACAAGTTCCAGACTCTGGAATAATTATCTGGGTAAAATTCTAAAGAGAATTAGACATTATCCACCAGACCCGGGAATCGAACCCGAGACCTCGAGCGTGGCAGTCCGTACATAGTACCATTTGATAAAACGAGGCCTACAAAATTGTCTCAACCTTTTATGAGTCATTTGTGAACACTCCAATAATGTACAAGAAGTAGTAGCTTCAGGAAATTAGAGAAAAAAAGTATTATTTGTGTTTTATTCGGTGATTTTTTTTATCGCCCTCATTTTTGATTAATTTATTCAATGAACAAACACACCATTTTCTCATTGTTTTATTATAGGCAGTACTTATAAATATACAGTATAGATGGGTTAAGGTTCAAAAGGTTTCACTCGAGATAAATAATTCAAGAGCTAGTCTACGGTTTGTTCAGTCTCCGATGGAAATGAAGTTAATAAAAATTGTTCACCCAGAATACAGCACATTGAAAAGTTTGATGAAATACTCCGACAATGTAACTACCACTCATATTACTCAGGTATAGAAGTATTAAAACTATAAATGAATGTATCACTAGAGGAATAAACAAAAAAAATCTTTGACCTTTAATAATGGCTCGCTTTTGATCCTCCTCGAGAAATATTTCCAGTGGTGTTAGGGGTCGATTCATACTGGTTTCTCCTGCTTCCCTCTGTAAAATTTATATTATTATGTTATAACAATACTGTCAGGTAAAAATACGGTACAATAATACCACAATATCATCGTTACAGGCGTATAGTAATGAGATGCGCTGCTTGTTCTAATTTTGGTTCAAAAGATAAAGTAAGTAAATATAACGGGAGTAGTGCATATTGTTTTCTTTTCATAGTAATAAAATAACAAAATATCAAACAATAGTAAACAACTAACATCACTTAGGCGTCTCTCGAGTGTGCTAAACTTCCACAGTAAATGTAATTTAAGATACCCCATTTCTGCTACAATATTAGGGTTGTGAGTGTGACGCTTATCAGGGGAACAATACAAAGGGAAAACTGTTTCTTAAAGTATTGAGTAAATCAAAATATTAACTACAATATTCTGAAATGTGAAATGTATACTCCTTTGTTGGTCTATACTTCTATAATTATGTAGGAGCAAACAAGATGCTCTAATCTCTAACTCATCTATTTCATCTACCAGTGAAAATCATATTTAATTTTGATTCAGGACACTTTTGTACCGGAATAGGTTTTAATACAAATAGGGATACTATAACAAGTGGCCGGGATTATTTATTGACGTAGAATTTATTTGCGATGTACACCTAACAATTAATTGACAAGTTGTGTAACAAAATAGAAGTATCGCTCGCTTTAATCTCTTTACTACATAAACCTTTTAACGGAGACCAAATGGTATGTGAAATGGGGTATTGAAGATAAATGGGACGATAAGTGTACGGCATCACATTATGAGGGTAAACACATAAGGTAGTCAAGTTTATGTGTTGAATATTATACAGGTTGTATCAAAATTACCGTCTAATATAGAATGTAAAGGTCATTTTACAGGCTATTTTAGAAGCAGCGATACTCAATATAAGGCTGAGTTAGCAGCAGCTGTCTACGTTAGTATCGAAACAATATTGGTACATTTGCGGCAAAATGCCAAAGAAAAATATTGCCGCATGAACGGAACGACTGTGGCGAACGTTTTGTGGCATATTACGTTGCTTAACTAATGCGAAAATCAAAGAATTTAGAAAAATATCATCGGTTCAAAGTCTAAATTTGTTTCAAATTGCCAACATATCAAACAGTTCTCAAGGTGAAAACAAGGATTTTTATACTTGACTAAATCAATAAACAAATTTGAGGTGGCTATTGATTTAAATCTTCCAGGAAGTCGATATCTATGATCTAAAGCGACGCTGGGTGTGCTAGCAGCTAAGTCAACTTAGCCCGAAGCAAACGCATAGTATTATTATTATGTAGGTACTTAGTTTCTAAAATAGGTAAGAACTTCCTTAAACATCAATATATAACTGTATCAAGAAACTTGTGTTTATCATCAATGTTTGAGTTGGATAACACAAACTAGTATTTAAATTAAATAAATACTTACTAGGTATTTCCTGCGAGTTTACTCGGAACACCTTGTGCGAACTTAGCCCTTGTCCCTAAACTTTGTACACCTGGCATGCCGAGGGCAATGTGTGTTCAAGTACAATAATACATACAATATTGTTTGTGATTTAAACAGGGTTTACAGGGTGATATGATTATCACAGATCACTGTTTAGTGATATGGCCGCTATTCACATTTTCATTCTATACTTTCTCAGGTATATTTAAATTGGGGTAAAATAAAAAAAATCTTCGTATAATAATGTAGAATGTTAGTATAACCTGTGATCTGCGCATGATGACAAACCCATCAGTGACGTCACCGCCACCCGCGCCTTCGCCAGTCGGAACTTGCACCGATATCTTCACACTCTGTAACAGTGAACCTGGGCTCAGTGACACCATAGTCCCTACTGCACTGTCACTGTCACTAAGATGCCCACATATTGGGTATCTTAGTGACAGTGACCTCTTTAAGATGAGCCACCGAGATGTTGGGTACTGTATGTAATGTTGAATGGAATCAGGTGTTACCTGGCGAAAGTCCATGATAAAACAATGGTAAATATGATGTTTAATTTTTAAAAATAATAACATAAATTTGGCTTCAAACAAGACGTTATAAACGTCGACATATGTTTCACCTCTACACGAAGCATTATCAAGACTGTCTCAAAGAGAACGGCAAACTGTAAAGCAAGAACATAGCTGCTTTTAAGGTATGAGTATGCAAATCTCACTAGCGCGATGTAGGATGTGACAGATACAAGAACTTTCCGTTGAACATAATATTAACTTGATTCGTACCTACCAACAACAAAAAACGGGGGTAGAAACAATTAAAAGTGGTTCCGTAATTAATAATAGGTATTTTTTAAACAAAAAGTAACACTTTATTCATCAGAAAAAACATGGTGCCAAATATACCTCAAACCTACAAAAACTACAGTGGTTGATTTTCCACGAACAACCTAAGCAAAGGAGACGTATAGAAGTCAGTCTGATCATTAAGTAAGGTATAACTAGTAAGGTTTAACTATTTCCAAACGCCCCCAGACACACAATTTGAACCCCTTATCACCCAACTTCAAAATCTCAAACGTGTTATCATTGTTCAAGGTGTGACCTGTATCAAGAAGATGCTTAGCAAAATGAGACTTCTCTGGACAGCCGTTACGGAAAGCCGACAAATGCTCCCTAAATCTGACCTGACTTGAATCTACCAGTTTGACCGACATACATCATATCACAAGTGTCGCAATGTAGCAAATACACTCCCGACTTCTTTGAAACAGCCACCACATCCTGACCATTACATAATTCCCTCAATGTGTTTTGGGCTCTGAAAGCCGGAAATATACTGTTGTCCCTCAGGATTTTGGTAACACTCAATGATACGGAATACAAATACGGCAAACAGGCAGTGTACTTCTTGATAGGGCCCGGGTCAGGGTGTAATAAACGTTAACTAATCTGTCTACGCTTTTTATTTAGCATCGAATACACCATATCCACACCGTAACCATTGACCTGTGCTATATGACAAATTATGTTCAATTCGTTGTCATATGATTGTTGGTTCATAGGCACTACCAGCATCCTGTTCAAAAAACTATGGAAGGCCGCCATCTTGTGCTGCCAAGAGTGTTTAGAAGAATAGGGTATTACCACATCTGTACAAGTTGGCTTTCTATAAATACCAAACTCATGGACATCGCCCCTCCTAGAGATTGATAGATCCAGAAAATTAAGGGTGGAATCCTCTTCCACTTCCAATGAAAATTATATCCTGGGGTGTACTGAGTTAAGATTAGCAACCAAACTAAGTTGACGTTTTGTACCCGTACAACAAATTATAACATCGTCCACATATCTGAAGTAATACAAAATATGACTATTCTTAACTATGTGTTTTGTCTCAAAGGAGTCCATAAATATATCTGCCATCAAGGGGCTCAGTGGCGACCCCATGGCTAACCCATCTTTCTGTAAATAATATCGATTGTCAAATTGAAAATAGTTTTGTGTCATGCATAATTTTGTTAATTTTAATATTTCATCAATTTCATTAATATGAATTCTTCATGAATGAAGTTAATGTTAACTCTGAATCAGCTGCACAGAAGTCGATTCGATTAAAACTTAGGGACAATGAAGTGGTTTTAAGCAAGGCTGACAAGGGTAATACCGTGGTTCTGATCCCTCGGGCAGACTACATAACTAACGTCAACAACATCATTTTATCTGATGATTTTCAACATATTACTGTGAACCCGACCGCAAGGTTTCAGGCTGAACTTAAACTTTCAATAAAATCCACGTCTTATATGTTTCCTGAGAATGCTTCGTTGTACAAAACACTGTTACATATGAACCCAAGATGTCCTTTGCTATATGGTCTTCCTAAAATACACAAGGATGATTGCCCAGTGCGTCCAGTAGTGGCATTTCGGGGGCCCCGGCCTATAATTTGTCAAAATATTTAATTACCCTTATTAAGGAAACCATTAATTTTAACCTAAATTTTCATTGAAAAACAGCAGTGACTTGATTAATAAAATAAAAAATATCAAACTACCTTCCAATGCTCAACTTGTGTCTCTGGACGTGAAGAGTCTGTTCACAAATGTTCCCTATACTGAATGCCTAGAAATCATAAGGAATAAGTTAAAAATTAATAGAATTCATATTAATAAAATTGATGAAATATTAAAATTAACAAAATTATGCATGACACAAAACTATTTTCAATTTGACAATCGATATTATTTACAGAACGATGGGTTAGCCATGGAGTCCCTTGGCTAGCACTGAGTCCCTTGATGGCAGACAATAATATATTTATGGACTCCTTTGAGACAAAACACATTGTTAAGAACAGTCATATTATTTTGTATTACTTCAGATATGTGGACGATGTTATAATTTGTTGGACGGGTACAAAACGTCAGCTTAGTAGTTTGGTTGCTAATCTTAACTCAGTACACCCTAGGATAGAATTTTCATTGGAAGTGGAAGAGGATTCCACTCTTAATTTTCTGGATCTGTCAATCTCTAGGAGGGGCGATGTCCATGAGTTTAATATTTATAGAAGGCTTTCTATAAATACTAAACTCATGGACATCGCCCCTTGTACAGATGTGGTAATACCCTATTCTTCTAACCACTCTTGGCAGCACAAGATGGCGGCCTTCCATAGTTTTTTAAACAGGATGCTGGTAGTGCCTATGAACCAACAATCATATGACAACGAATTGAACATAATTTGTCATATACGTAGGTCACACTATAAGTTTTGCATAACTTAAACAAACAACATGTTAAAACCAAAATATTATGTTTATTGCTTTTCAAAATACTCTCCTTTACATTTTAAACATTTTTTCATGCGATCGAACCATTTTTTAAAACAGGAGGACCATAGATCTGAAGGCATGTTTTCTACGTGCTGATTGAACGCTATCACTGCCTTTTCGGAGTTGGTAAAAGTGAAACCTCTCATCAAATCTTTGATTTTGGGGAAAATACAGAAATCACAGGGTACTAGGTCGGGGCTATGCGCAGGAAGGGTGACGAGTTGTACTTTTTCGGAAGGTAAAAATGACTTTGTTTTGTTGGCCGTGTGTGAAGAAGCGTTGTCATGATGTAGGAGAACGCGGCTTTTGGGTCGTCTTTCGCGAACTTTTTCTAACACCCTGGGTAAACAAATGGTAGAATACCACTCGGCATTAACACTCTTTTAATCTTCAAGTGGAATTGTACAGATGGGACCCGTAACTGAGAAAAAAAACGCGATCATTTTTTTACCAACGTTTCTCGCCTGCCTCACTTTTGTTGGCTTGTTCTCATTTTCAAACACCCATTCACAAGATTGCTGTTTTTTTTTCGGGTTCAAAACAATAAATCTACGGTTCGTTTCCTGTGACAATGTCATAAACGGCATTAGAATGTCCGTGGTCGTACTTCAGTAGCATCTGTGAGCACCATTCCACGCGACCACACTTCTGCTCCGCTGTCAGTTCATGAGGGATCCAACGACAACAAAGTTTCCGAACTTTCAATTCTTCGTGTAAAATTTTCTGGATTTGGCTCATACCAATCCCCAGTAGTCCTCGAATTGTCTCATAGTAAATCCGCGGGTTTTCTTCAATTAACCGCTTAACAGTAGCCACATTATTTTCGTTGACGGCAGTTGAAGGCCGCCCTTCATAAAATTCGTCATGTAATGAATCTCGACCTCTCTCAAATTCAGCAAACCATCGCCTCACGGTGCTCAAACAAGGTGCTTCTCTCCCAAAATAATTTTGAAGACGAGCGGCACAGTCTTGCGGAGAGAGAAAACTTTTAAAATCATAAAAAATCATCGCTCTAAAATCTTTTCGATTTAATTCCATTTTTGTTGCATACGTAGAACTTTGATGTGTGATAAAAAACAATTGACAAATGATTTCCCGCCAATTGTTTTTTTTATTACCAAGAAGGTTGCAACGTTTAAAAAAATATAACATTCGAAATTCAAATAGTTCCGATTAGTTAGAAGTGCAAAACTTTTAGTGTGCCTCATGTAGAACAGGTCAATGGTTACGGTGTGGATATGGCGTATTCGATGCTAAATAAAAAGCGTAGATAGATTAGTTATAGTTTATTACACCCTGACCCGGGCCCTATCAAGAAGTACACTGCCTGTTTGCCGTATTTGTATTCCGTATCATTGAGTGTTACCAAAATCCTGAGGGACAACAGTATATTTCCGGCTTTCAGAGCACAAAACACATTGAGGGAATTATGTAATGGTAAGGATGTGGTGGCTGTTTCAAAGAAGTCGGGAGTGTATTTGCTACATTGCGACACTTGTGATATGATGTATGTCGGTCAAACTGGTAGATTCAAGTCAGGTCAGATTTAGGGAGCATTTGTCGGCTTTCCGTAACGGCTGTCCAGAGAAGTCTCATTTTGCTAAGCATCTTCTTGATACAGGTCACACCTTGAACAATGATAACACGTTTGAGATTTTGAAGTTGGGTGATAAGGGGTTCAAATTGTGTGTCTGGGGGCGCTTGGAAATAGTTAAACCTTACTAGTTATACCTTACTTAATGATCAGACTGACTTCTATACGTCTCCTTTGCTTAGGTTGTTCGTGGAAAATCAACCACTGTAGTTTTTGTAGGTTTGAGGTATATTTGGCACCATGTTTTTTCTGATAATTAAAGTGTTACTTTTTGTTTAAAAAATACCTATTATTAGTTACGGAACCACTTTTAATTGTTTCTACCCCCGTTTTTTGTTGTTGGTAGGTACGAATCAAGTTAATATTATGTTCGACGGAAAGTTCTTGTATGTGTCATCCTACATCGCGCTAGTGAGATTTGCATACTCAAACCTTAAAAGTAGCTATGTTCTTGCTTTACAGTTTGCTGTGCTCTTTGAGACAGTCTTGATAATGCCTCGTGTAGAGGTGAAACATATGTCGACGTTTATACCGTCTTGTTTGAAGCGAAATTTATGCTATTATTTTTAAAAATTAAACATCATCAACATCACCACCACCAGCTGTGTAATTACACAGCATACGTGCTAACACACGCCAGCAACAACAAGATATTCGTTAAAACTCACAAAACGTTGAAATAAATTACAATAGATTAAATTGTAATATTAGTAATGGAGACACAGCCTGCTTGTAAAAATGGATCTGTCAAAAAGTCACGCCATTGACAGCGTCCAATCACAACCCTTCCTACGAAATCCAGTGTTGCCACTATCCTATCCAAATTTCAACCGGAATTCATATGGTAAAATTTATTATTTTATTTTATTTTATTTTATTTAGTTAGGTACCTACAGAGACAGATAACAGATTACACAATACAAATTATAACATTTTACAAGACACTTTTAGAATCTGACATCCACTTATAATAACCTCGCTAAAAGCTAAAAAAGAAAAAACAACAAGAAAACTATATTTAAATTACCAATAAAGCTTAATGCTTTACTCAAGTCGCTCGAGACGTATCCTAAAGCTTGCAAAGTTATCAAAAAAATGTCCAGTTGAGAACAAACAATGTTATACTGACTGCACATTCTATAAAGTGGGTTATTTTGAGAGACATTGTTCCTGCACAGAGGCATGGCAAATAGTTGCGGAATGCGCACTGACCGAGTAGGTATCTTAAAGTTCAAGTCGGTAATAAGGTTACAATCAATGAAGCCATTCACAATGTTGTAGAGAGTGCACAGGTCGCCCATCCGCCTTCTCCTTTCCAAACTCATCATTTTAAAAGTCTCAAGTCTGTCATTGTAATCAGGTATTTGACGCCTTAGCTCATATTTTATATGTAAATGAAATATACCACTACAAAAAATACAACATTACAGTACCAAGTCAACCTCACCTGCAAGAGGTACCCCTGCCGATCTACATATGAGGCTCTGACAAACAATGTGTCAATAGACCGTGTGCATGGGACCAACAAAGTTATTGACATTAACTGAGCGTATACCATCCCCTTCGGGGATTTCTAATGTTACTTTGTTCAGCTATGTTCTAAAATACACTTTACCTGTAAGTGTTATTATTGGGTCTCTGGTGTCTTTGCAAATTATCTGGTGCTTACCTCTACCTCAGCGTCAATGACCAGATACACGGGTTTGAAGGAGCGCTCCACCTCCGCGCGGTACACGAAGATGCGCCGCGCACAAACCGCTACAGGCGCCAATATCACCTGCACACGTTATGTCATCGGGAATTATACACAACTCACAACAGCTTCTCTAATCACTTAAGATGTTATGATATTACTGGTACAGTCAAGTACTGGTAAATCTAGGATACGAAGGTATGATACACCTTTTCAAACTGACACTTTTCTATTTATTATAATTATAACTCAATCCTATGGAACGTCGCGGCGCGTGTTTTACTACATAATGCTCAAAGGTGTAATTCCGTGTATCGCAGCCACGTTATGTTTATAATGTTTATGAATGTAATATTGTAGTAGTAGCAGTTTTTTTGGTACGCCATTGGGGCACCATGTATAAACTTTCAAAGAGAGTAATAAAAAACAATACTTGCTCTGATTTCAACTTCGCCGAAACTCCTCAATTTGAACTCATTCGGTCGGAATTTCACTTTCAAGAAATCTGTGCCATCTGTAACGTCAAAAAACTACAGTCACACTTCAGTATTGTAAATACGTTAATAATTATGTTATCATAGTATGGGCGTTTTCACATTGCACGATAACGACACACGATATCGTGCAATGTGAACATGAGCTTTTTTTAGGTAATGATTAATAGGCTAAGACTTCATGTAACATACGCTTAAGTAATGAATAAATAAATATTATTATATCTTATAAGATATTCACAGATTGTGATAATGTAGGTATACAAGATACGCGTTATCTTCGTACTGCAAGATTGTGGATTGCCACAGAATGTAAAACTTATGTGCTTAGTTGCAGATCTGATAAGTTTAACAAACTATAACTTATGCAAAATTCAAATAGTGCATTATTATAATCTACTTATTATCTCTACTCACAAGTCAGTGTTATTGATTAGATTTTCATACCTACAGCTTCTTCAAGCCGCACGGTAGTAGGCAGAGGCGTGATGTTGGTGAAGCGCAGGCGGTAACACGTGCGACGGCCCGCCACCAGCGCCGTGCCTGGCCGGAGTATCGCGGAGCCCTGCTGACTCTGTAGTGCCCCGGCGTCCAAGGAACAGTCTGTCGCTAAATTTTATAAATGAGTCTTATACTACTACGTATACTAACAGCACACTGCAAAATTGCACACAAATAACGTGCGACGTAGTTACCCTAAGTTTGTCAACTGTGTGGGTGTGTGCAAACGTTTCCAGTCTCGGCGCGTTCGAGCGTTCGAGCGTCCACCACGTCCAGTTTCCAGCGTGTTTGTAGTGGCGCAAAAAATGGCGGTGTTTGTGTGAAGCTATCAGTCTGTTTCATATATTTACTAATCTGCTAAGAATGTTAATTTTGCATTGCATGGTTGGGAACACATAATTATGGTTTTGGCAGATATCCACGCACGCAGCGAGCCGCGGTGTGTTTTTGTGTGTAAATGCATCGAGACGATGCCGCCATGTACAATTTGTAACGTCTGTAATAAACTAGCTTCTTACTGCATCGTGTGTTTGCTTCCATTAAGTTCTCATATACTTCAGTAAAGCACTGAGAGTCCATTAAAAATTCTATTAAAAATAGAACAGTAAGTTACCGTCTCTGCCAAATACGTACACCCTGTTAGTTTCCCCACTTGTACTGCACTACATGTAAATAACAGTAGCTAGGGCGGACATAACCATTTAAATGAGTCCGTGTAAGAGCGGTCCCATTTCTTTGGTCTAACTGGAACTACAGGTTTTTAGACGATGCACTTTATTTTAGTGTGTTTTGGTTTAAACTATACCCTACAGAGGTTTTGTTTCACCGACCACATTGGCGGGTAGTTCCGCCGCACGGCACGACGTGCAGCGTGACGCGCGGCGCGAGCACGCGGTAGGCGATCAGTACGGCGCGTGCCTCGGTGGCGGGGGAGGCGTGCACGCACCCCAGGTCCGGCGTGCAGCGCCGCACCTGTAGCACGGTCGCCACGCTCCCGTCGCGCTGTGCGTGGTACAGCATACAACATTCACTTTCAATGATCTATGTTATTATGGTCAAACAGTAGACTTTGCATGCATTCAAAATGCTATTTATGCGTTTTTCCTCCATTTCCCCCCAAACTTAAATATAAGTCACGATAGAAAAATTTAACTCAAGGAAGACTTGTGCCAAGTTTCGTAGAGATCGGATAAAAATGTGGTCGCTAACCCGGAACAAACATATTACAGACAGAGAGTTCGTATTCCTCCATACATTTCACACAGTTCCCTGACATTACAGCCAGGGGCGTTGGTGTGAAATGTATGGGGAATACGCAAATGTATTTCGAGCAAAATAACGTAACGAACTGGTACTATACACTCAGACGAAAGCAATATTCGCTTCGCTCGCTTGGTCAATTGTACGAATTCAGCTAGACCAACCTCAGGTGCGTTTACATTGTAATATATCTCTCCTGTCTCTCCTCGCTCCACCGCTCCACAAGTTGGTTTCAGTAGTGCACAAGTACAGCCCATCTCCTTGCAGTTTTCACAAGGGATACGTCCAACACAAGCAGCACTTGGCGTATTCTCACCTATCCATCGGAAAGCTTTGGTCCAAAAATACATCTGAAAACCATAATACATAATGTAATGACATTACGAAAAGAAAATATAATAATAAGAATAAATAAGCAACATGGACTTAGACAGTATACCCGACAGTAAAAATAGATAGTAAGACTCACTTGTTGATAAGTATCATTCTTGAAGGTGAAGACATTTCGAATGCGTGTTTTAGGAGTTACAACTCCCATCCACGCCGAAGCCGGCCGCAGTTCGGGGTGTCGTGTCTCACACTGGCGAGTTATGATACACTCCGTCTTCCATTCCTCATCCTTAGCTACCAATCTGTTGTAAACACACACATTTTTTAACATCAAGTACCTACCATATCAATAAAAAATCTCGTTGTTGTTGCGTTAAGCTATTGGGAGCAATCTGAATTTACATGAGCGGATCAGCAAGCTATATAATCATCAGTACTTGGTAACCATTTTAGGTACTAAGCAGTAGTTAGTTTCAGGTTAAGGATACCAACGTGAACTCATCAGTCTCTGGACCAGGGTGATCAATGGCGGGTAGAGGCAGCGTGAACACAGCGTGTGCGCAACGTGCCGTGCTGAGCCGCAGCGGTGACGGGGCGGTCACGTGCGCCGGCGTCACCCACGACGCCCGGCTTGCGGCAGCACCGTACAACTGCCAGGCGGCTAGGTGTATCTCTACAGAACTCATCCTAAAAATAAAGGTATAGACTAGAGTACACACGAGAAAATTATTATCTTTGCAAAAATTGAGGGTACACCAGTGAGTTATTACGCGTTACCTGCGCGAGTGGTAGAGCGGCACTACGGGCGGGTCCAGCACGAATCGCAGCGGAACCACCTCCCACCACACCTCCATCTCCGCCACCAGCACGTCGCACACCTCGCGCACGTAGCTCTGTCGCAATAGGTATCTTAGTCTTAAATAGTACCCTCCTACCAATTTAATGTAAGCTGTGGTAAGCTTACATTGGAGGCCACTACTGCTGATTACTGTTAAATGTGTATTACATTATTTGACTGCGGAGTCCTAGTGGACTCACTATTAGGAAAGGTGACAATTTATGTGTCAATCTTTAAGTGGACTCTGAGTGGAGAAGTGCTTTGATATAATCCTGCGAAGTTCGGGAGTAAATTGATTAAAAACGTGATCAATTAAAATTTTTGCCTTATTTTAATAAGCCAATAAATAAAATAGAAAAGCCATGCGTTAAACATAATATTATTATCATAGTTCTATCACGATGAGAGACCACTTACTGGGAGACCGGGAATAGGCGTCATTTCTACTTCCACTGTATTTAACACAATTGGTTCATAATCTTTGGGGAAGCTTTCCTTGGGAATGTCCTTCATTATCAACCTGTGCATGAGAAATATTGAGAGTAGAACATCTCAGCTAGAACAATAATAATGGCCGCAGAGTTCTGACCAGTTCTGCTGTATCCAGACTCATACTAAATATTACGAAGTAATATTTTATTTATATTATATCTGCTGTAAATAGACTTGTATGTAATAGTTTATGAATGATTAAAGGTATATCAGGACTAGGGGACTCTATGGCATACACGGTACACTTAGTGACAAATGAACTAGCCTTTCGTAATACATACTTAAACTTTCCTGATGTGACAATAGACCTAACTTTACTTTAGAGTTTAGACCTAAAATATGAATGAAGAAATGTGGTCATATGGAACGCATCTGTTCATCTCATCATGAATAATGTCTATAAATCCAACAATTTTTTTGCTACACTTTAAAATTCTCTCACTTCTTTAACTTTCATAAGTATTTTCATGCATGCTCTCTGGGGGCCAAGTCGCGTATTGGAATTGTAGCAAAGTAGCATCGTATTTGCACGTCACGAAAATGGGATGAGAATTGGGAAGAAAAATTTTGTAGTAAGATGGGGGTTCAAATACTTACTCAAAATAATCAAAGAATCAATTTCGTTTATTCAGTTTGCGGACCACAGGCCTGCGTCTCGAGAAAGCGATGACCAGCGGTCCCAACTCCGCCAGGATCTCATGGAGTCATGGAGGGTGCGACTTGAGCAACCCAAGTGGGGTACCACCATCATCGCGGCGGTGAGACCGATCATGGACGATTGGCTGCAGAGGCAGCATGGTGACCTCACGTATCGTGCAACGCAGATCGTTACCGGGCATGGATGCTTCGGTAGCTATCTGTTTCGCATCAGTCGTGAGGTCACACCCCGGTGTCAACACTGCGAGGTTTCCGACGACGACACCGCACTCCACACGTTGGTGGAGTGCTCAGCGTGGGCGAGTCAGCGCCGGGACCTCGTAGTGGGTCTGGGCGTGGATACCCTCTCGCTGGAGACCATGTCGACCATTCAAGCCATGGTCTCCAGCGGGAGTAGAGGGAACGCGGCCGTGTCCTTCTGCGAGCAAGTCGTGCTCGCGAAGGAGGCGGCCGTGTCCTTCTGCGAGCAAGTCGTGCTCGCGAAGGAGGCGGCCGAGAGGGAGAGGGAGCGTACCCTCCCCGCCGAGTTCCGTAGTTAGAGGCGAGGGCGCCGCAGACTCATCTACGCCCAAGACCATTGACCTCCATGATCGGGGCCTGAAGACGGCGGGATCACCACCCGTCGTCCTTACAGAAGCAGGCTAGAAGGGTTGCGTGCTGAGGGGCCTTTGCCCCATAGCACGCAACCAGATTCACTCACTGACGCGGGATAAAACCCTACCCCAACGACGCGGGATTCTCATCCCGATCCAACCCCCGCAGAGACTACAGAGGTGGTCAAAGTCCGCCGGGCGCCACTGGAAATACGTTCTACTTGTAACCAGAGACGCCCGGCTACGGACGGCAGAGCGGCCGCGGCCGTGGGCCGCGGAACAAAAAAAAAGGCACTCGGTACACTTCGGTAAGTTGGTTCTACTGAGAAGATACCAGCAAGAAACTCAGGTAGATTATCCATTTTCTTTTTTAATATAGTTTTTATTTTTATTTTTTTTATATTTAGATCGACAAATTGACGCCACCCGCCTGATGGTAAGCTGAGGCGACGTCTGGCAATTGAGAGCGACTCTCACAGTACACAGGAATACTATAGAGAGTGGCCCTCAACTTGACGACCCAGTAATATGCCTCTTCACGGTTCGCTTAAAGAGCCCAGGGTTATATGTTGGAGGAAACACGTGCGCAGGCAGGGCGTTCCAAGCCACCATCGTTCGGCAGAGAAACGATCGTTTAAAACGCTCGGTTCTCGCGAAGACGGTTTCCACGGTATGAGGGTGACATCTCTGCCCGGCACGCGTTGTTCGGGATCGGAAGGGAGAGGGTGGATCAGGTTGAAGAGCTCTTCAGAACACTCACCGTGGTAAATACGGTAGAACGCGGCCAAGGAAGCAATTGTTCGGCGCTGGGCTAGCGGCTCAAGGCTTCCCGTTACCTCCGGACAGTCTATAATGCGAACAGCGCGTCGCTGCATAGCGTCGAGGGCGTCCAGCAAATACTTCGCGGAGCCGTCCCAGAGGTGAGAGCAGTATTCAGCGCAGGGTCTAATCTGCGTTTTGTACAGCAGACACTTCTGGTGCGGTGTAAAGAATCGCTTTACCTTGTTCAGTATTCCTAGTTTCCGCGAAGCTAGCCCAATACATCTCTCAATGTATTTTGTGTTATTGAGCTCTCGACGAACGTCTATGCCAAGGATGTCTAGATTGTCCTTCATTGGTAATATTGCATTCTGAAGAGTGGGTAAGGGAAGGAAAGGGGATTTTTTCGCTGTAAATGCACACGCCTGTGTTTTGTGGGCATTGAACTCGACCAAGTTCTCGGCACCCCATTGGGTGATACTGTCGAGGTTTCGGTCGAGATCACCCACGAGATGTCGTCTCTCCTCCTCTATCACAGATCGCCCCGCCGTCGGACGAACCGAGTAACTCCCGTGCAGTGTACTGTCATCTGCATAGCAATGAATGTTCCCGAGGGAAAGCATATCATTGATATGCAGAAGAAAGAGAGTTGGTGACAGTACGGACCCCTGCGGTACCCCGGCATTCACTTGCAAGAAGCGAGAAGCCTGGCCACCGCAGAGGACCCGCACTCGGCGCTCGTTTAAAAAACTGGCAATCCAGCTGCACAGTTGAGGAGGTAGACCATAAGCCGGAAGCTTGGAAAGGAGCGAAGCATGCCAGACCCTATCGAAAGCTTTGGCGATGTCCAGGCTAATAGCCAAGGACTCGCCGAACTTTTCCATAGCCTCACCCCATACATGCGTGACGAATGCCAGGAGGTCACCCGTTGATCGTTTTGGCCTGAAGCCATATTTCCGATCATTGATTAGCGAGTGATCCTCCAGGTATCGCATGAGCTGCTTTTTGATAAGAAGCTCGAGCACCTTGCAAATGACTGAGGTGACAGCTATGGGTCGATAGTTGCCTGGATCGGATCGATCCCCTTTCTTGGGGATCGGTTGTACGTTCGCTTCCTTCCAGGCCTCCGGCACGAGGCCTGTAGAGTATGACAGGCGGTACAGACGCGTTAATACTAGAGACAACTCAGCAGCACATTTTCGTAGCACCACCGCCGGAATGCCGTCAGGGCCACTGGCTTTCCGCGTGTCGAGTGACCGCAGCACTGCCCGTACATCACATTGCCTGATAACAATACCAGGCATAGTGTGGCCACAGTTGGCGATGGCGGGGGGCTGCAGGCCACAGTCATCGACCCGGGAATTAGCCGCAAAGAGGTCTGCGAGCATGTCCGCCTTCTCTTTGGCTTTGTGAGCCAGTGATCCATCAGGAAAACGTAGTGGTGGCAGCGAGGGTTGACAAAAATTTGACTGTACGGCTTTGGTTGCCAGTATCCACGGCTGCCCGTGGGATGGGATGTGAGCTCCTGACCAAGCCGCGCGACGCGCTGGGCATCCGTTCTCTTGAAGGCCCTCTTGCTGAATCTAGTGGCCCTATTGTACGCTGCTTTGAGGCGGTTCACGTTCGGGTCACGTGCCGCCCGAGCCCTGACCACGGCGCGATATGCTGACTGTTTTTTCTGGACAGCCTCGGCACATTCACGCCCGAACCAGGGGCGAGCTTTGCGAATGCTGGCGACATCAGTGAAAGGGATATAATATTCTATCCCTAGACTGATCTCGCCAGCAATGGCAGTAGCGCTATCCGAAGGCGCCTTCCCTACAAAGCAGCGCTGGCTCCACGGGACGGACGCAAAGTAATCGCGGAGACCGTCCCAGTCTGCCGACGAGTAGTGCCATAGTCGTCGAGTCATTTGTTCAGCACGAGCAGGCGGTGGCACTTGGAAGCTGGCGTGCACCACACAGTGGTCGGAAGTGCCCAGTGGGGCGCGTACCGACACACTGTACTCGGCTGGACGACTCGTCAGCAGTAGATCCAGCAAGGCGGGCGTGTGGTCTGACCTGTCAGGTATCCTGGTGATCCCCCGTACCTTCTGGGTTAGCCCGCGGGAGAGAGCGAATGCATGGGCGGTTCGTCCCGCATGATCGGTCCTAAGGGACCCCAGCCACTCAACGTGATGACCGTTAAAGTCCCCCAAGAAAACCAGGTCAGCGTTCGGGAACCGCACCTGCGCATCGTCAGCCATCTCGCTGAGGTATTCGAAAAGCCTTGTTGTCCCAGTGTCCCCTGTGTGGGAGCGGTAGACGCACACGTAGATCTGGCTCATGGAGCCATGATCCACGTGCAGCCAAAGGACGGAGTAGGAGGGGTTCTCCAGACAGCGCAACCGGCGGCAGCAAACATCCGCCCTAACGAACACACACACCCCGGCTTTATCGCGGAATTGTTAGCCCGGGTAACAGAGGTACGACGTGTCGTCAGGGCAGCGTATCTGTGTCTCCGTTAGGAACATCATAGAAGACCGTGCCGTCTCCAGGTGATGGTGGACGGTATCGAGGTTTGCATGGAGTCCGCGGATATTCGCGAACTCAAACGAAGTCAACTTTGTGGGGTTTCTAGGGGCCGCTGTGTACCGTCTATTATCTTGTTGCACTGTCATTGTGAAATATGGGGAAGCGTGAAGACAGGGCGATATTTGGTGCGGCAGTAAGTGACAAAGTGCAGAGGCTAGCTTCGTCTAGAACCGTGTGGTTAGGTCGGAGCCGACCCGCCGGACGGAAGGGCTCCCAAACCCCCCTGATGCAAGGCCGCCGCTACCCCACACCGGTTACCACCCGGAGCGGCGACCCCACAACTGGATTATGCGCAACATGTGGGGCAGCCTACTGGGGTGGTTGGTCCCAGGCGGGCCCCATGACTATGTTGCGGGCGGCCGCGGCAACGCCATTGCTAAGGGTCTCCCTGGCCGGCGAATCGACCCACACCACCCACACTAGACTCCGCTTCGCCCCCACTGGACCCCTGCCTGCCGCACCATACACCGCCCCGGGCCCGGCAGTGCAGCTGCTGAACCCCTAACGCAACCCAGCCTGGGCTGGGTTACTTGGGGGGCTTTAGCACAGCTGCACGGTGGTACCCCCCCGGACCAACACTGTTGTACCACCTGGTATCCACGTAGGGGCCGAAGCCACCACATGGGTACCGTAATACACGAACCTCGTCAGTTAATCAGCAGGTGCGCCACTAGCAGGTGAGGTCGCTGGGGCCCGATAGATGTAAGAAGGGCCCCTTTGCACCTAGTTTAGTTTACATTGTGTTACAATTATTTATATTGTGCGAAGGCAGAAGATTAGGGTGACCATGCATTTTTATCATTAAGATATTCGTCTACATTATAGTTGCCTTTTATACCAACCTTTTTTTTACTTCTATTTTAAACATATTAAGAGGCATCAACTAAATTCTGAGGAAATTTTAGTACATTACACCGTAGTGCTTAGGGTACTATGGTACTATGGGGTATAGGGTACTATGGGGTACTATGGTACTATAGGGTACTATGGGGCCGGAAAACTGAGGGAAAAATTGACCAGGGATGCTTAGTTTTCGAGATATGGGGTATTGGGAATCTTGGGTATTTTTGCGGGATGAGAATTCCCGGGAATTTTTTTGCAGACGAATGGAACTTGTGATGGGAGGGGGAACAAAAGCAGGAGGAAGCAGGAGGAACAAAAATTTGCCCAGTATTTATGTGGGAAGCAACGTAGTAGAGTAGTATAGCAGTAGCATGGCATTTTACGTTCATTTATGCGAATTAGGCCCCTGGTTGCGGGTACTCTTGTATCGGCCTTTCGACAAGAAATCTACGATTTGATCAAGATACATCGACTTAGATTAACACTTACCAGCCAACAATAAATATACAGGTAGTATTTGGAAGTTGGTTTTCCGAACCTGAGCACAGTTCGTTGTACGCCGAGCTTCGCCCCCACATCAGTCAGGCACACTTGGAACTCGTGCGTGGAGCAAGGGACTATCTCATCCAGAACTGGCTCCACTGTAATGACTGGACCTGGGGATATCCTTTGAGCATACGCCACAGGATCCTGTGCAACATTAAATATCACAAGCGGTATTTAATCTTTTGATTAAAATATTGGATAGAAACAGGCGTTACTTGGCGAAAATCCATGACAAAACAATGGTAAGTAAAAATTTTTTAAGAAAAAACTTTTTAGCATTAATTAATAGCATTAATTTTTCGCAGAATCAAAAGGACAACAAAACGTCGACAATTGTTTCGCCTCTAAACGAGGCATTATCAAGACTGTCTCAGAGAGAACAGCTGTTCTCTCTGAGACAGTCTTTTTATCTTTTGATTAGTTTAGAAAAAAGTGTTTATTTGTATAGATGACACACAATTTCCGCTGTTTAGTTATGGTATTATATATCAGTGATCAATCGACTCTTCGATTAGACGGTCGCGTCGCATATGCAGTGACACTATTTCATGAGCGAGTTAAAACGCTGACGCGGTTGTGATATCCGTCGCGGCTTGTCGTCCCGTTTAGCGCAATGACCTGAATACCTCTCGTCTGCTTATGCATTATTATGGGAAGTTATAATTTATTAATTATAACTAGCATCGATCATGGATTCTCCGAATAAAATGTATTTGAAAATTGAACTAGAACATACCAAGGAAGAGCAGAATGAGCGTCTAGAACTGCAAAAGTTAGTTAACAATCTAAGCAATCAGATTGAGACTTTGCAAAACGAACTGAAACTGATTCAGGAGCAAAAGAGTGCTACCTTTGAGAAGGTGGACACTGCCGCAAAGGGTCCTCAGAAAATAATTCAGTATGAGACTGATGAAGAGGACCTTGCCAGAGAGACAGAGTGGGTACAAAAAGTAAGAAGAAAAAAAAATTTATAATTTCACTCTCTCCACTCCGCTCTCACTCCGCACTCTACACTCCCCAGTGGGGAGCGAGAAATATTTCGAAAAATACCCCGGTCAATTCCTTTTCATATTGTCAAAAAACCACTATCACCCCCACCAATAATTGTCGAAAATGTACAAAACTACCAAAAGTTATACGACTTTCTATTGACAGTAACAAAAAAAGAATCGGTCACTCAAAAAAAAAAACAAAATATCTTTATTCATGTAGGTCAAAGTAACACTTATGAACGTCAAAAAAAGAAAATGCTTCTACATTTACTGTGAGGAAAGAACCTGGCAAGAAAAACTCACGGCCACTCTTTTTATTCGCCAGTAAATACAATGCTTCTGTTACAACAATAAAAGAGGGCAAGGGCAGTACGTGACCCTGTGTGGACCAAGTGAACTTAAAAATTATGAATCTCTGTTATTCACAAAAAAAGTCAAATACTAGTTAAAGGTGCCACATAATCTCAAAGTACCCATACCTTACAATATCATAATAATAATAATTTAACAATAACAAGTAAGTTTCAGCAATAAAACAACATTTCAAACAGAAGTAACCCCTATGTAGCTCGAGTGATGAGCATGCAACTCATTGCCATTTCTCTGTATCGTTTAGATAATCTTTAATAGTATAATATGCCTTTTTTAGGAGGTGTGTCTTAACAGCTACTTTGAATTTATTCAAAGGAAGGTTCATAATGTTTAGAGGAATTTTGTTATAAAAACGCACACGTATTATCGTAAAAATAAAATAAAATAAAATAAAATAACGTTTATTATCTTTGAAATTTTCAGAAAATTATTTAGATTCGTCAGAAGTTGGTGTGACTCTACCGAGGGTTCCAAAATGCAACGAGACTGAGAAGAGCCCTCAAGAAACTCAGCTCGGCTTTTTTCAAAATATTTCATCTTAAATCTAATACAGAGTTATTTAGAAAGGAGCAATTCGTTACGTTGTTACAACCAGGCCGCCTTGTCATCTAAGAAATCATTAATACTGTAATAAGCTTTATGGCACAATTTACTTTTTATTAGTTTTTTAAATTTATTGACAGATAAATTTGCTATTTCGGTTGGCAATGTATTGTACATTCGAATAAAGTTCCCCGCAAAAGAATTACTCACTTTATGAAGCCTAAATTTAGGAACAGCCAGTTTATCCTTATTTCTTAAGTTTAGATTATGATTATCACTATTTTTCACAAATTTACTTTTGTTCTTGTGGGTATACAATAAAATTTCATAAATATACTGTGAATACACTGTAAGGATGTTAATATGCTTAAACTTATCTCTTAATGACTCCCGAGACCCCATTCCATAGATAGTCCGGATAGCCCTCTTCTGCAACACAAAGATGCATTCAATATCGGCAGCGTTACCCCACAGTAGTATGCCATATGTCATGATACTGTGGAAGTAGCTGAAGTAGACAAGACGCGCCGTTTTAATGTCTGTAAGTTGTCGGATCTTTTTGACAGCATAGGCTGCTGAACTAAGCCTGGCCGAAATTTTCCCGATATGAGGCCCCCATTGCAATTTGGAGTCTAACGTTATGCCCAGAAAGACAGTGTCATCGACCAATTCTATTATATCATCCCTAACCTTAACACTGGTTTTAACAAGTCTTACATTAGGTAAGGTGAATCTTACACATTTAGTTTTATTTTCATTTAATAATAAATTATTAGCACAAAACCAGTGGACTATCCTAGAGAGGGTAATGTTTACATCGTCAAGTTCGCGCTGTCCACGTTTAACTTTAAATATTAAAGAAGTGTCATCAGCAAACAAAACTACCTCGTGGTCGTCTCTTATGAGGTGAGGGAGATCATTAATATATACTAGAAAAAGAAAAGGTCCCAAAATTGAACCCTGCGGTACCCCCATTGCTACAGGAGAACCAGGTGACTGTTTACCATTGATCACTACTTTCTGGACCCTATCACTTAAGTAAGAATTGACGAAATTCAAGGCCGTCCCCCGGATTCCGTAATGATCAAGTTTCTTAATTAAAGTCTGGTGCTGAACGCAATCGAAGGCCTTAGATAAGTCGCAGAATACACCATAAGCATCATATGACTCATCCCAGGCCCTGTATATACACTCTAATAATTTAATTCCGGCATCAGTGGTGGACCGACCACGAGTGAAACCGAATTGTTTTGTATGTAATAGTTTATTAACGTTAAAGTGATTTTGCATTTGATTAAGCATAATTTTTTCAAAAATTTTACTAAATGTAGGTAGTACAGAAATGGGACGGAAATTGGACGGATCTGAAGTACTACCCGATTTAAACAGGGGAATTAATTTACTAGATTTCATTAAATCAGGGAACACACCACTATCAACACAATTATTAAATATTAATACTAGTTCAGGAGCAACCATTTCAATAAAAGAATTTACTAAATACACAGAGATGCCCCAGAGGTCAGCTGTTTTCTTGATATTTAAAGATTTAAAAGTTTTTAAGATAGTGTTTATGTTAACTTTACTGAATTTAAATATAACGTTACAACAAGGAACGTTTGCTTTTAACCAAGATTCTGCAATGGGGGTTGAAGAGCCTAGGGTTTTTGTCAAATCTACAGGAATTCGGGAGAAAAAATTTTCAAATTCGTTAGCGACCTCGAAGTCTGATGTAGTTATTTTACCATTTATATTAAGTTTAAAATGATTATCATTTAATTTTTGTTGACCTCTTTCCGCGTTTATAATTTTCCAAGTAGATTTAACTTTGTCTGCACTATTGAGAATTTTATCACTTATATATTTTGATTTAGCTGCTAAACAATCTGCTTTAAACTTTTTTGAATAAGTTTTAACATAATCTAGAAATTCAACTGATCTATTAAGCTGTCTTTCTGAGTATAGTTCATAAAGTTTTTGTCTACTTTTGTGTATACCCTCAGTGGCCCATTCACTGAAAGTAGGACTATCACTAATCATGACCTCCTTAGACTTGAATATGGAGTTGAACTCGTTGTAAAAAGAATCAAAAAATAATTTATACATTACATTTGGATCTAAGCCAGTGTCTAAGAATGGAATTTTATTGCAAAGTCCAACCCTCATTCGTTCCAAGCGGTCACCAGTTATTGGTCTACATAATATTTTACGTTTTATAACTTTTTCTTTAGTGATTTTAAAAGATGCTATTTGCCCACAATGGTCTGAATCTAGCTTTTTTATAATATTTTTACTTTCTGGCAACATATCGCTGTATATATTATCCAGGCAAGTGGCTATTGTATTACAATATCTAGTAGGCTCCAAAAATAAGTTTGTAAGATTGTGTGATTTAAATAAATTTAAAATATTATAACTCATAGGCGTATTAACAAGTAAATCGACATTAAAATCACCACATACTATTAGGTACTTATTAGTTTTTCCAAGTTTACATAGAACTTTGTCAATAAGTTCCTCAAATTCGCAAAAGGGTGAGGTTCCAGGTTTATACACGCATACTACTATGAATTGCTCCATTTCCACGCACGACAGTTCGACTTTACACGAATCGTGTACGACGTATTATCGTTTACAGAAGGTTCATGACTGCAGGATTTGCCTGCAAAGGAGTCATGAACCTTCTGTAAACGATAATACGTCCCAACCAATTTATGCTTATTTCTAGTATTTATTGCATATATGTCACTGTTCATACTGTATAAATGTATATTCTGTTTAACGAACATAATATTCGCATAAATATATTGTGATGCAACTGTTAAAATGCCTATTTCTTTAAATCTTTCTGTAAGAGAAACTCGTGCATTCAGTTTATAAATCGCACGTATAGCTCGCTTTTGGAGTATAAAAATGATCTCTATATCAGCTGCCTTGCCCCACAGTAAAATTCCATACGACATGACACTGTGAAAATAGCTAAAATAAACCAACCTGGCAGTTTCTACATCCGTGAGCTGTCTGACTTTACTAATAGCAAAAGCCGCAGAGCTAAGTTTCCCTGCAAGAACCGATATTTGGGCGTTCCACTGTAATTTACTGTCTAGAGTAATACCCAAAAATACGGTTGATTCTACAAGATTAAGGGTATCACCGTTCAAAATAATATTAGTACCGTAGTTCTGAACAATAGGCATACTAAATCTAACACACTTTGTCTTTTTTGCGTTCAGAAGTAAATTGTTGGTTGTAAACCAATCCAGAACTAGTGCAAGTGAACTATTTACTTCGTCAAAATTCCTCAGCTTGCGATCAACTTTAAAAATAAGTGATGTATCATCGGCGAATAGAACAATGTCGCACAAGTTCTGTACATAGAACGGTAGATCATTAATGTAAACTAAAAATAGAAACAGACCTAGAATTGATCCTTGTGGCACGCCCATAGCTACAGAAGCCCCTAAAGACCGACTACCATTGATATCAACGTGTTGTATTCTATCACTGAGGTATGAGGCAACTAGGTCCAGTGCCGAATCTCTGATACCATAATAATTGAGTTTCCGTAATAGGGTATTATGTTCAACGCAATCAAAAGCTTTGGAGAGATCGCAAAATATACCAATGGCATCTTGCTTATTCTCCCAGGCAAACTCTCAAAATGATGAACGTAAGCAATGTCAAAGTAAATGCCAAGGACGAGGAATCGTATAGAGCCATTACCAAAATACTGTTGCAAAATAACTGTGTTTGGTACTTATACGAAAATAAACAAGACAGACCTATTAGGGTGATGGTTAAAAACCTACACTCGACCTGTCTACCAAATAGAATAGTCGAAGACCTTAAGGGCCAGGGTTTTAAAATTCTGTGGAGGCTGTTAACAAATTAAGTTGGAGGAATTAAAAAAGCTTTTAACATGTTTATGCTCTCCTTTGACAAAGAGGAAGACATTGACAAGATATACCGTATCAAGTCCATACTAGGTTTTCAGGTTGATGTACAACAGTTGAAAACATCAAAGTTAATCCCACAATGTAAGAGATGCCAAGCCTACGGCCACACACCAAAGTATTGCGCCAAGGAACCAAGATGTGTCAAATGCGCTGGTAAGCACTTCACCAAAGACTGCACAAAGCCAGCGGAAGCAAAGCCTAAGTGCGTTCACTGTGGTCAACCTCACCCTGCTAATTACAGAGGGTTGCAAAAGAACTGCAACTCCTAAAAAGAAACATCCAGAAAAAAAAGATTACTCCTTCTATACCCCAGTTGTCTGGGACTTCAAAGAACAACAAGCCACGCATCACTCAGCTAGTTACCAGTAACGTGTCATTCGCGAATATAACTAAACAATTATTATAAAAATATAATATTATTAATATATAATATTAAAAAAAAATTCAGTGTCTAAATATCGTTGTAACACGATACACTGGTACCGTCAGTTCGGTAGAACTGCGGTAGGTGGATCCAACGCTAACCTTAATAGCGCGATGTAGAAATTATGAATATGATATGAAGCAAAAATTCGATGTTGTCGGTAGTGGTCATCGTAGCTTAGTTGGCAGAGCAGTCCCCCTGTTAGGGAAAGGCCGTGGGTTCGAATCCCGCCGATGACATCAGTTTTTGTGATCTATTTATAATTTCTTTCTTAATATTTTAAGAATAGTTTAAGCAAACTCATTGCTTTGAAATACAAAAATATATAACTAAACAAGTCCAAAAAAGACCTGTGCCGCAACCGTCTTTAGAGACAGAAAATTCAACAGATTATAATATTTCCAAGATTTTGAGCATTTTGACCACATTTGAAAAGAGATTGAAAAACTTGAGTCCTATAACACCAGACAGTTGTCAATTTCAAACTCAAAATGAAGAATACATTAAAAATCATGGCGTGGAATGCAAACGGACTCCTGCAGCATCGAAACGAGTTGCAGGCTGTTCTAATAACCGAACAAATTGATGTATGCCTTATATCAGAGTCACATTTTACAAAAGAATCACACATTCAGATAGACGGTTATATTACATACCATGCTATTCACCCCTCCAATAATGCTAGAGGTGGTAGTAGTGTTGTTATTAAAGAAAACATCCAACATAACTTGGAATTTAAATGGGAAGAAGACTATGCTCAAATAGTAGGTGTTGATATCAAAACTAAACACTATAATATAACTATAGCTTTTATATACTGTCCACTAAGGCATGCCTTAAAAGTAGACCAGTATCGAAGAATTCTTAAAACATTCAGATATAAATTTATATTAGGAGGTGATTTTAACGCAAAGAATACTCACTGGGGTTCTAGGCTAACTTCTACCAAAGGAGGGAACTACTTTGTGCAGTTAAAGAAGTCAAGTGTTCAGTAATATCAACGGTAAAGCCAACCATAACAGATCTCATTGCAAAAAAGTGAGCACAGAGACATAAGTGGCAATGTTCGCGATATCCGCCAGACAAAACAATTTTAAACAATCTCACAAAACGTCTAAGTCTATTCAGAACTTCCACGGCGATAACACAAATAACTACCTCAGTTTGTTAACAAATAACGGCACAGCCGAGTACTCGTTATGGAAAGCCAATAAAAAGTCAAACAAACCCATTTTACATGCATCGCCCATTAAAAAAGAAGATGGAAAGTGGACTGTTAACAATGACCAAAAAGCCTCTAGGTTTGCAGAACATTTAGAGAAAATCTTTCAAACAGTAGGAGACGAAGAGCTTGAAGACAAAGGCAGTGAAGACTCATGCGATGACCATCACATAAAACTTGCTTCATCAAAAGTTTATAACATAATAAAGACATTGTCCAATAAGAAAACACTTGGATACGATCTTGGATAACTGGTGACATCCTAAAACATCTCCCACGAAGAGCATTAGTTAAATTAACAACCTTTATCAACGCTACCATACGGATTAAACACGTCCCAAGTCTATGGAAAGTTGCAAAAGTGATCATGATTCCCAAACCAGGAAAGCCGCCTATTGAAGTAACGTCATATAGACCTATTTCACTTCTGCCAATTATGTCAAAATAATTTGAAAAAATAATGTTAAGACGGCTAAAACCCATCATAGAAGACAGAGATCTGATTCCTTACTACCAGTTTGGGTTTAGAGAAAAACACTCAACGATCGACCAAGTTCATAGAATAACCATTGTTATAGAAAAAGCTCTAGAAGAGAAGAAAGTCTGTACCGCAGTCTTTCTGGATGTTACTCAAGCTATTGATAAGGTATGGCACAAAGGCCTCATATACAAATTAAGACAAATGCTTCCTAAGCATTTTGTAGATATTTTAGAATCATATCTAACAGAAAGGACATTTAGAGTGAGGCATGAGGATGCTTATTCGGAACTGAAGTGTATTCAAGCCGGTGTACCACAAGGCAGTGTCCTTGGATCTACGAGTATATTGTATCTCCTTTATACAAGTGACATCCCTGAATAAAAAAATAACACCATCGCCACTGTCGCTGATGACACGACTGTTAAGGCTGTGGAAGACACTCGTAAAGAAACAGTCCACAGGGTGCAGTAGGCTGTTAACACCATTGTCAATTTGACAAAAAAGTGGCGAATCAAACTAAATGAGTCTAAATTGATCCACATAGATTTTACAAATCAGCGATCGGATACTGAAGCGGTATATATAAATGGTCAAATAGTACCACACGAAAACACAGTAAAATATCTCGGCATGACGTTAGATGCAAAGCTCCGCTGGAAGGCTCATGTGAAAAAGAAGCGTCAAGAACTAGAATTTCGCTATAAAAAAACTGTACTGGCTCCTTGGCAAAGAGTCTAAACTGTCAGCGCAGAATAAAGTACTTCGATATAAATGCCAGTATGGACATACGGTATACAGTTGTGGGGTTGTAACAAACAGACCAATATGCAGATCATACAAAGGTTTCAGAATACTCCGGGGTATCGTTAGTGCTCCTTGGTATGTGAGAAATGAGGACATCCACCGAGATCTAGGTGTGGACCTCGTCGCGAAGTTTATACAAAAATACGCAGAAGCTCATCAAAATAGACTTATTCACCATGTGAATATCGAGGCCATCTGGCTCCTCGATATCACGGACATAGTGAGAAGACTGAGAAGGACTAAACCTTACGAGTTAGTGTAGTGTTGTAGTGCAGTGAGTGCAATATACACTATTTTCTTGTTGTCTTAAAGTATAGACTTTAAGACAACAAGAAAATAGTGTCATTATTTATTAATATAGAGACAATAAGAAAAGTGCCAATGGACATAATCTTACATTTTAATTATTTAGCAATTTAAGTGAGATACAAATTACTTATTAGTCTTAAGGCTAGATTCTAATTATAGTTATGAAGTAACATATTATTACTATGTAATGGTAAGTAAGATGTTAAAACTTTTCAAATTATAATAGCATTATCTTCGCAACATTAAAGGCCACTAAAACGTCGACAATTGTTTCGCCTCTAAACGAGGCATTATCAAGACTGTCTCAGAGAGAACAGCAAAGTATGAAGCCAGAACGTATTTGCTTATAAGTATGACTATGTAAATATCGCTAGCGCGATGTAGGATTTGTCACAATAACTAACGTGGGTAGAAACTACAAGTTATGATAACGAAATTCAAAAATAGGTATTCGACAATATAAAACATTACTCTTTAATTACATAGAAAATGCAAAGTGGCACACACAAACCAACAAACAACTACTGTGTCTGTCCGTTCACAAACAAATTAAGTAAAGGAGATGTATGAAAATCTGTTTGTTCGTTGAGTAAGGTGTCCCCATCCCTCCTAACTATTTCCAACCTCTCTCAGACACATAACTTGAACCCTTTCTCACATAAACGTAAAACTTTAAAGGTGTTATTATTGTTCAAGGAATGGCCCGTATCAAGAAGATGTCTCGCGAAATGGGATCTTTATATTTAAGATAATGCTATTATAATTTGAAAAGTTTTAACATCTTACTTACCATTACTTTGTCATGGATTTTCGCCAGGTTTCCATCCAATATTATTATTACTATGTTACGACCTAAACATGAGTAAAAAAAATATGATATTGACAATTGGACCGTAACTAGCAATGACGTCAAAGGCAAGGCTTCTCTGATGTGAAATCTTAGAGAAAAAATTGTCGCTCGAAGACCACATTCCATGAACAATATTGTACCTGTAAAAATATTTTGAACTCGTAACAGGTTCCAGAAGCTCTCGTTCGAGATAAGTAGGTACACAAAGTTACACAAACGTGCCACACACCATGTTTCGCCGGCTTCGATGGCGAAATCGAATCTACGTATGACTGTTACCCCTGAGCGATACAATGTATTAAAATAGTATAGGTATTCATTTAGAAGACTAATTGGTGTTAATCGTAGCTTTAACAAAATATTTTTAAAGGTATTTAATGATTGATTACCTCGGCTTCCATGCGCTTCGCTTCAACTGCGCCGATACACAATTTATCGCTTTCAGCCTCACCCTCGACGGACTCGTGTTGGTCATCTTGTACCTCCCAGCAGGAGCAGATGCCCCAACGTCTCACGTCCCAGTAGTACGTGTACGAAACTGCACTACAAAATGCAACGCGCCTCATATTTTAGTCAGTGATTAAATATTTTTTTGTCCAAGTAGGTAATGATTGATCTTAACGCAACAAATTTAAATTATGTTACACTAGCGAATGCCCAATATGTTCGTGTCTCATTTTATAACCTGCAGCTTTCCTCAGTAAATGGGAGAACAAAAATATTTAAAACAAAAAGATATTTTCCATATAAACCAGTAGGTAGTTCCTAAAATTAGGGTGTTTAACCAAACAAACTCGTTAGCTTTATAATATTAGTAAAGGTTACCCGCTGTTGACAAGATTCACGGTGAGACTGAGCGAACGATGAGGGAAGGCCACGCCCAGGTTTAAATAGTACTGACAAGCCGGATCGTCATCACTGCAGATGTTGTAATTCTTCTCGTGGCCCTAAGATGGTCACTAAATTATTACTAAATACTTTGTTATCCGTAAGAATACAAATTATTTACAAAATTCAAAAATGACAAAGATATTCAATTTGATGAAAACCAATAAAAAAAATAAAAAAGTCACGCGAAATGTGGGTAGGTAAGCATCAGTCATCCTCACTTGCACACGATTTACATGCTAACCTCGGTTTTATGTAAAAAAAGATCATGAAAGCTATCAGAAAGTGTGTACCTCTATAGTGACATGATTTGGTGAAAAGTAAATAACGTCAGCAAGTAGATGCAGCTGCCTGTTGATACCAATGGAACTGAGTACACGCACAATAGTCTCCTGAACCCCCACACACTGTCCGCAGCACCACACGCACGCACGTACCAGGCCCCCACCGTGCCACCAAGCCGGCCACAATACGAACGAATCAGCCACCACTGAGCATTGCGTTGATAGACACTGGAAATATTCCAGTCTATTTAGGAATTGTCTCGAATTCGATATACTGATGTAAGTATACTAACAAGTACCACTAACTATGATCTTAACAGGTCGAGTTTAGTGTCCTTATTCTGTCTGTGAAAACCGCAAGACTAGACTAGTATACACAGATAGAAAGACGGACAAAAGTAATAAATAAAAATACGTTGCCTTGTTTTATTAATTATTTTATTTTTCGCCTACACTTAATTTTACTTCGCTCTAGTCTCATTTCTCATTAATTAACTGCTTAATTTTCTTAAGTGTACAAACACGTTTTGTAATTAATGTTTTATTATAAACTAGCAGACGCCCGCGGCTTCGCCCGCTTGACAAATTATGCATATACGCACAAACCTTCCTCAAGAATCACCCTGTCTATTGGTGAAATCCATCCGCATCAAAATCCGTTGCGTAGTTTTGAAGATCTAAGCATACATATAGACACAAGCGAATTTGTTCTATAATATGTAGTGATAGTGATAGTTAGTTACTTTTCGGCTGGCGGCTAGCTGTAGGTAAGTACCTCTACCTACTACTATATCACACGGGCGGCTAGCAGTAGGTAAGTACCTCTACCTACTACTATATCACACGGGCGGCTAGCTGTAGGTAAGTACCTCTACCTACTACTATATCACACGGGCGGCTAGCTGTAGGTAAGTACCTCTACCTACTACTATATCACACGGGCGGCTAGCTGTAGGTAAGTACCTCTACCTACTACTATATCACACGGGCGGCTAGCTGTAGGTAAGTACCTCTACCTACTACTATATCACACGGGCGGCTAGCTGTAGGTAAGTACCTCTACCTACTACTATATCACACGGGCGACTAGCAGTAGGTAAGTACCTCTACCTACTACTATATCACACGGGCGACTAGCAGTAGGTAAGTACCTCTACCTACTACTATATCACACGGGCGGCTAGCAGTAGGTAAGTACCTCTACCTACTACTATATCACACGGGCGGCTAGCAGTAGGTAAGTACCTCTACCTACTACTATATCACACGGGCGGCTAGCAGTAGGTAAGTACCTCTACCTACTACTATATCACATGGGCGGCTAGCAGTAGGTAAGTACCTCTACCTACTAATATATCACACGGGCGGCTAGCAGTAGGTAAGTACCTCTACCTACTACTATATCACATGGGCGGCTAGCAGTAGGTAAGTACCTCTACCTACTAATATATCACACGGGCGGCTAGCAGTAGGTAAGTACCTCTACCTACTACTATATCACACGGGCGGCTAGCAGTAGGTAAGTACCTCTACCTACTAATATATCACACGGGCGGCTAGCAGTAGGTAAGTACCTCTACCTACTACTATATCACATGGGCGGCTAGCAGTAGGTAAGTACCTCTACCTACTAATATATCACACGGGCGGCTAGCAGTAGGTAAGTACCTCTACCTACTACTATATCACATGGGCGGCTAGCAGTAGGTAAGTACCTCTACCTACTAATATATCACACGGGCGGCTAGCAGTAGGTAAGTACCTCTACCTACTACTATATCACATGGGCGGCTAGCAGTAGGTAAGTACTTCTACCTACTAATATATCACATGGGCGGCTAGCAGTAGGTAAGTACCTCTACCTACTACTATATCACATGGGCGGCTAGCAGTAGGTAAGTACCTCTACCTACTAATATATCACACGGGCGGCTAGCAGTAGGTAAGTACCTCTACCTACTACTATATCACATGGGCGGCTAGCAGTAGGTAAGTACCTCTACCTACTACTATATCACACGGGCGGCTAGCAGTAGGTAAGTACCTCTACCTACTACTATATCACACGGGCGGCTAGCAGTAGGTAAGTACCTCTACCTACTACTATATCACATGGGCGGCTAGCAGTAGGTAAGTACCTCTACCTACTAATATATCACACGGGCGGCTAGCAGTAGGTAAGTACCTCTACCTACTACTATATCACATGGGCGGCTAGCAGTAGGTAAGTACCTCTACCTACTAATATATCACACGGGCGGCTAGCAGTAGGTAAGTACCTCTACCTACTACTATATCACATGGGCGGCTAGCAGTAGGTAAGTACCTCTACCTACTAATATATCACACGGGCGGCTAGCAGTAGGTAAGTACCTCTACCTACTAATATATCACATGGGCGGCTAGCAGTAGGTAAGTACCTCTACCTACTACTATATCACATGGGCGGCTAGCAGTAGGTAAGTACCTCTACCTACTACTATATCACATAGGCGGCTAGCAGTAGGTAAGTACCTCTACCTACTACTATAATTTTTAAGTATACTAATTTACCAAGGGTGTCTACTGTAGAGGGGTCTCTCCCACCAAGATCTTAGGATCCCAAAGTCTTTAGTCAATCTTGTCTGCAAATGCACCTGCCAATCAACAGTCCCTGACAAATGCAAAATTTCCCGAAAGCGGCAAAAGGCTAGTCACCGATTACGTGGAACGAACACAAAGTTATTGAACCTCCTCCACCTTCTATTATGTAAGTAGGTACTTATAGTTACGTTTTATATTATCAAGACAAATGAAACGTCCAAGTGTGCGTAACAACTAATAATAATCTCCTCTCTAATGAACTCTGATAAGAAGTTAAAATACTGCCATCTATTAGGAATTTATCGAAAATTATTTAGCCTTCCTTTTAATCGGTACTAGTATAGTATTCTTATACTCGTATCTGTGACTAAACTCACATCAAGATTCCAATCCGTCCAAGAGTCTTCAGCGACAATGAAGAATTCAACATGGTCACCACTGCAGTAGAGCAGCACGTGCGAGCAGTGAGTGTCGCCGAGCAGCCGCGTGCCCAGCTCCACCACTTCGACGCAAACTTCATTGCTACTCGACGAACGAGTATCACTCATCTCTCGACTTCGTCTCTCGACCAGAGATACTTCTAAGTGTGGAACTGCAACTGATCACAACATACACCATACTAGCCGAATATACTGTGTGCTTCAAGCTGTAATCCTCATATTTGAAATCTCAATGAAAACGAATTTTGACAACGCTAAAAAATAGTCATGACATAGTCATAAATAGTCGTACATGTAAAAAAAATAGTCTTATTATAGTTTCGGTGTTACAGCTATAAGTTAATGAGGATTATGGCTTGACCGTCAAGCTGTAATCCTCATCTCTGGTGCAAGCAAACGGTAAAGCCTATCGAATTGGTTTAGGTTCCAAAAAATAGTCATGAAATAGTCGTAACGACATGCCAAATCTCAGAAATAGTCCTTTAAAGGTTCCAGAGATATAAAGGTAACCTGATGAGTATTATGGCTTGAAAATTTGAAAACTCCAACTTTCTCCGGAACGCCAGCGATTTTAGGTTTAAAGTTTATGCCAAAAAATAGTCGTGAAATAGTCGTATGAACGACTATAAATTTGAACTGCTTTAATTTGAAAAATAAAAAGTTTTCGTTTGCCCTACATTTGTATGGAGTACAGTCGTGTACAAAATTGATAACTTCATATGATATTATTGTGAAAGATTTATAATTTGTATCCTTATTTATTAAAATCAAAAGCTTGCAAATACGTACCTACACAACTTGTTTAAATCTCAGTACATATATATGTTTATATCACAGCAATTAGTTTTGATCACAAATATCACAGTTAGTTCAATATGTGTTGGTGTGGGATTAGTTCATTCAGTTTGTTTGTTGTGTGTGAGTTTGATAGGTTGGGTGCATTTTCTAAAATCACAAATTCCATAAACGAATCCGACACCAACAATATCAAAACCTTTTAATTACTTATATAGAATAAAAGTATAGTACTAACTAAATTAAGTACCTATTAAAGTGTAAACAATCAGAATATCTTGTCATTGTCTTAAAAACTTACTACTACAAAAAGTTTAGTTTTAATCACAATAATCACAGTTCTTCCATCACCAATCGATATTTAAAAATGTAGCCAAAAGAGTTGCAAACTTTTATATCAAAATAAAATAAATAAAAATAAAATAAAATAACGTTTATTATCTTTGAAATTTTCAGAAAATTATTTAGATTCGTCAGAAGTTGGTGTGACTCTACCGAGGGTTCCAAAATGCAACGAGACTGAGAAGAGCCCTCAAGAAACTCAGCTCGGCTTTTTTCAAAATATTTCATCTTAAATCTAATACAGAGTTATTTAGAAAGGAGCAATTCGTTACGTTGTTACAACCAGGCCGCCTTGTCATCTAAGAAATCATTAATACTATAATAAGCTTTATGGCACAATTTACTTTTTATTAGTTTTTTAAATTTATTGACAGATAAATTTGCTATTTCGGTTGGCAATGTATTGTACATTCGAATAAAGTTCCCCGCAAAAGAATTACTCACTTTATGAAGCCTAAATTTAGGAACAGCCAGTTTATCCTTATTTCTTAAGTTTAGATTATGATTATCACTATTTTTCACAAATTTACTTTTGTTCTTGTGGGTATACAATAAAATTTCATAAATATACTGTGAATACACTGTAAGGATGTTAATATGCTTAAACTTATCTCTTAATGACTCCCGAGACCCCATTCCATAGATAGTCCTGATAGCCCTCTTCTGCAACACAAAGATGCATTCAATATCGGCAGCGTTACCCCACAGTAGTATGCCATATGTCATGATACTGTGGAAGTAGCTGAAGTAGACAAGACGCGCCGTTTTAATGTCTGTAAGTTGTCGGATCTTTTTGACAGCATAGGCTGCTGAACTAAGCCTGGCCGAAATTTTCCCGATATGAGGCCCCCATTGCAATTTGGAGTCTAACGTTATGCCCAGAAAGACAGTGTCATCGACCAATTCTATTATATCATCCCTAACCTTAACACTGGTTTTAACAAGTCTTACATTAGGTAAGGTGAATCTTACACATTTAGTTTTATTTTCATTTAATAATAAATTATTAGCACAAAACCAGTGGACTATCCTAGAGAGGGTAATGTTTACATCGTCAAGTTCGCGCTGTCCACGTTTAACTTTAAATATTAAAGAAGTGTCATCAGCAAACAAAACTACCTCGTGGTCGTCTCTTATGAGGTGAGGGAGATCATTAATATATACTAGAAAAAGAAAAGGTCCCAAAATTGAACCCTGCGGTACCCCCATTGCTACAGGAGAACCAGGTGACTGTTTACCATTGATCACTACTTTCTGGACCCTATCACTTAAGTAAGAATTGACGAAATTCAAGGCCGTCCCCCGGATTCCGTAATGATCAAGTTTCTTAATTAAAGTCTGGTGCTGAACGCAATCGAAGGCCTTAGATAAGTCGCAGAATACACCATAAGCATCATATGACTCATCCCAGGCCCTGTATATACACTCTAATAATTTAATTCCGGCATCAGTGGTGGACCGACCACGAGTGAAACCGAATTGTTTTGTATGTAATAGTTTATTAACGTTAAAGTGATTTTGCATTTGATTAAGCATAATTTTTTCAAAAATTTTACTAAATGTAGGTAGTACAGAAATGGGACGGAAATTGGACGGATCTGAAGTACTACCCGATTTAAACAGGGGAATTAATTTACTAGATTTCATTAAATCAGGGAACACACCACTATCAACACAATTATTAAATATTAATACTAGTTCAGGAGCAACCATTTCAATAAAAGAATTTACTAAATACACAGAGATGCCCCAGAGGTCAGCTGTTTTCTTGATATTTAAAGATTTAAAAGTTTTTAAGATAGTGTTTATGTTAACTTTACTGAATTTAAATATAACGTTACAACAAGGAACGTTTGCTTTTAACCAAGATTCTGCAATGGGGGTTGAAGAGCCTAGGGTTTTTGTCAAATCTACAGGAATTCGGGAGAAAAAATTTTCAAATTCGTTAGCGACCTCGAAGTCTGATGTAGTTATTTTACCATTTATATTAAGTTTAAAATGATTATCATTTAATTTTTGTTGACCTCTTTCCGCGTTTATAATTTTCCAAGTAGATTTAACTTTGTCTGCACTATTGAGAATTTTATCACTTATATATTTTGATTTAGCTGCTAAACAATCTGCTTTAAACTTTTTTGAATAAGTTTTAACATAATCTAGAAATTCAACTGATCTATTAAGCTGTCTTTCTGAGTATAGTTCATAAAGTTTTTGTCTACTTTTGTGTATACCCTCAGTGGCCCATTCACTGAAAGTAGGACTATCACTAATCATGACCTCCTTAGACTTGAATATGGAGTTGAACTCGTTGTAAAAAGAATCAAAAAATAATTTATACATTACATTTGGATCTAAGCCAGTGTCTAAGAATGGAATTTTATTGCAAAGTCCAACCCTCATTCGTTCCATTATTGGTCTACATAATATTTTACGTTTTATAACTTTTTCTTTAGTGATTTTAAAAGATGCTATTTGCCCACAATGGTCTGAATCTAGCTTTTTTATAATACTTTTACTTTCTGGCAACATATCGCTGTATATATTATCCAGGCAAGTGGCTATTGTATTACAATATCTAGTAGGCTCCAAAAATAAGTTTGTAAGATTGTGTGATTTAAATAAATTTAAAATATTATAACTCATAGGCGTATTAACAAGTAAATCGACATTAAAATCACCACATACTATTAGGTACTTATTAGTTTTTCCAAGTTTACATAGAACTTTGTCAATAAGTTCCTCAAATTCGCAAAAGGGTGAGGTTCCAGGTTTATACACGCATACTACTATGAATTGCTCCATTTCCACGCACGACAGTTCGACTTTACACTCTAGAGAAAGAGACACAATATCTTTCCGTTCTTTAAATTTAAGTTGTTTATTTAATAAAATCAAAGATCCCCCCCGTACTGTGGTCACCCTGCAGAATGCACTACCAACCCGGTGATTACTGAAATTGAACATGAGCTCATACGACTTACGCATATGTTCTGTAATACAAAAAATATCAATATTGTCTGAATTCATTAACAGTTCCAACTCTAACTCTTTGCCATGTGTTAAACAACCAATATTTTGATGCCCTATGTTGATATAATTTACATTTTTTGATTTGGTTTGATTTGGAGGGCATTTTTTAACGTAATTAATATTTGTAACTAAATTTAATTCAATTAATTGACTATGTCTGCTAAAGGGTAATATTGCCTCTGTTGTCGTAGAACTTAATTTAAATTACTTGGAACAGATTCCAAAGTCTTAACACTAAATCTACATTGCTCAATAAAAGCAGTTTTGTCAGCCAAGTTCTTGGCTGAAGTGTAAAAATAATTGAATAGCAAACTTGCTATTTGTCTCTTATAATGCTTTGGTAGAAAATACCTACCTTTGTTTACATAAACAATATGTTTGTTATTGTTAAAGTTACTGTCAGAAGTTGACAAATTGTATTTATATACAGTTCTCTTAAAAACAGAATTAAAGTCAATTACATGGAATTTATTATTATATTGGCTAGTTAAATTGAGTTGTAAATTTATCTTATATCTAAGAGAATTTTCCACGTCTGGCACACCTTTTATGTATGGTAATGTAAACATTACTACATGTTCAACATTTAAGTTTTGCATTTTGTCAAAGTATAGGGATAGTTCATTTTTGTTAATTTTACCCCTGTTTGAGCAGAAAATGCATAATTTCATTTAAAGATGCACCTGGATAACAGTTATTAATAATTGAATAACAATTTGAATTAAATTGTTGTATCAGAAAAGAACTAAAATCAGTTCCAATATCATCACTAAATAAAACTAGTTTAGTATATCCAGTATGACTATTACTTTTTACACTGTCACACAATTCATACACTAATGAAGTAGGTGAGCAAGTTGTAAGGGAAGCCTGGTTCTCCAATGATTGAGAAGGACTTGTGCAATTGATATTGCAAGAGTGGTTATTTATGAAGGTATTAAGGCGCTCAGTATTATAATTAGATGTTTTGAGTAGTTTATCTATACTTGATGAACACTTATTAAAGTCTTTTAGAGACCATTCATATTTCTTAGTTACATACTCTAATTCAAATTGCAAATTTTTTATTTGTGACTCTAAGCGTTGTGTGTCAGTGTAATATTTTAAATGACTTTGTTTAAGTTCTAACATAGATAATTTAGCTTGTTCTCTTAATTTTAAACTAGAGTTAACATTTTTACACTTTTTGATTAAGATTCTATGATATTTTAATTGTTTCTTTGATTTTAAAATGAATTTCTTTATTTTTAGGTATTTTTTTAGTTTATTCCTGCTGCAAAAATAAACTGGCTTGTCCAGTTGGTATGAACTGTCATTGGTAAGATCTATAGTAGACAAGTCCAGGTTTGGAACTGTTGCAGAAGGAACAAACTGCGGAGTACCACTCATTAGCTCGTTATAAAGGTTATCTGTTTGTTGGACTACGACTTGCTTGGCAGCTGACTCCAAGTGTAAGATGTGCCTCTGGGCATCCCGTAGCTCCTGTTCCAGCAAGGTAGTCCTCCTCAAGGTCCCTTCATACTCATCACTGCACTCTTGAAACCTATCTACTATTGATTGAAGGTGGTTCCGCTGCATTACAATTTCATCATAACTAATATGAAGCCTAGCTAGTTCAGATTTTAGTTTTTTACTATCGTCTAAAGCACCTATCAACAAGTTTTCATTTTCTTCTCTTTCTTTTTCTAATTGTAAACAGAGATCTGTTTTAGATTTAAGTTCCTGCAACACCAGCTGAAGTTTGGGCTCCTCCTGCTGGCGGGATAAGGCTCTACGGCTACGGGTATTCATATTCTCGACAAATAAGTGCAATTAAACGCAATTTAGAAAATACAAGTAGGTAGTTCGAGGTTATGTTAGGTACCGGTAAATTAAAATCAAAACTTTTCTGTACTTACGAAAATAGATCGCCTGTTTTCAATGTTGAGAATATGAATAAACACGTATAATAAAATAATTTGACCTATTATAGGAGAAACATTATGTATTTACGTGAAATAACATTGAACAATACGGTCAGCTGATTCGTCACTTTTTAGCTTATTTTTACACTAATATACACAAAATTCTTTGAAATGATTATTTTTGCACTACTATTGTGATGATATTGGAGTTATCTGATGTAATTTGTATTTATTTCACTAATAAATTTATAGGAGCTAAAATTTTACGACTGTTCAATAGTGTTGCCAGACGCAGAAAAAACCAATTCAATTAATAAAATTATCAATTGCATTAGAGCTATTAAAAAATCTACTTCTTATGATGAAGTTAAATCAATAATAAAAAATATATTTGGTGTAGCTAATCACAAATATAAGGGTAGTAACCTCAGCGGACAGGAAACACATGAGATTTATACAAGTTATGTACGTATTTGCAAGCTTTCGATTGTAATATTATTATTATTATTTCCAACGGGGACGCCGGCAGCCGGACGGACGATCCACCCGCGACTCTTGCGGGCCATTTCGTGCATTTCCCCAGTTCTCCCCTTGGGGAGATTGTGGTTGATCCAGCTCTCACGGCACCCCGTCGAATCTTCTTGTGTCCTTAATAAATCTAATTATCTGTTCCACCTTTAGATTGCTAATGTCTTCCTCGTATAGTCTGTCCGACCCTAGAAGTTCCCATCCGAGCAATGAGTACATGGGACATTCAGCCAGCAGGTGGAAGCTTGTTCCATTGCTGTCCATGCACTCTGGGCATTTTGGGTCGGTTTTCACTGTCAGGTGTCTATTTAGTCGACAGTGTCCTGTTATGACTTCTATGGCGAGTCTCATGTTTCCTCTTGGGAGTTTCATGATATCCATGCCCTTGATGAAGATTTTCGACTGTCTCATTTGGTTGTTTTCTGCTTTTATTCTGTGGCTGATTACTCCTTTGGCGATTTTATGCGCAATGGGCCACCGGGGTTCCGGTCCCACAAAGTTTACGTTAGCACCTTCTCTGGCTAGTTCATCGGCCCGCTCGTTGCCAGGGTTTCCCTCATGTCCGGGTACCCAGGCAATCGTTAGGTCGGTGTTCTCGGCCAATCTATCTAATGATTCCTTACATTCCTTGACTGTTGCTGATTTTGTCTCCACTTTGTCAAGCGCTTTCAGTGCCGCCTGGCTATCGCTGTATATGGTCACCTTTCCCGTTATGGTCAAGTGTTCCATTATTTCAACGCATTCCTTTATGGCATATATCTCTGCCTGAAAGACACTTGCAAATCTTCCTAGGGGTATTGACCTGTCCATTTCAATTCCGTCTTGGCATTTTATATGCACTCCGGATCCTGATAGATTGGTCAATTCCTTTCTTGAACCGTCTGTATAGCAGATAGTATTACTGGGATCTATCCGCCATTCTTCTCGTGTCCCTATATGTATTCTGTATTTTTTGTCAAAAGTTCTCACCTTCCTGATAAGGTCATTATTGGATAGGATCATTGACAACTTTTCTTCGTAGTTCTTGCTTATGCTTGCATGACCTTTGTCCATGAAATTTCCAGTCCATAGGCCGATGCTTCTAAGTTTGAACCATTGTTCGGTGGCTCTTCTTTTTATTTCTAAGTCCAAGGGGTTCAGCCCTAATATGATCTCTAGCGCGGCTGTTGGTGTGGACCCAGCTTGACGGTCAAGCCATAATCCTCATTAACTTATAGCTGTAACGCCGAAACTATAATACGACAATTTTTTTTACATGTACGACTATTTATGACTATTTCATGACTATTTTTTAGCGTTGTCAAAATTCGTTTTCATTGAGATTTCAAATATGAGGATTACAGCTTGAAGCACACAATATACTTCATGGGACAATTATTGTTTACAACTAACTTCTGATTTTAGTAGAATAAGACTACAGATTAAACATTCCGAACTTAAACCACAGGGTATGTAATACCACAGAGCAGGGCCCCAAGTTGCGTATATGAACGTAAATCGCCATACTACTGCTATACTACTTCGTTACAACTGCAATTGGTCAAAAAATCGGCAGTCTGCTAACTTCACAAGCAACGCGGTGGGTTGGTGCCAGAAAGGCACCAAACCGCATTCGGTAACTTAACCTAATGATGATTGCACTCAATCATGCAATCATCATTAGGTTAAGTTGGATTTAGTTACTCCCGACATTACTAACTTCCCAACCCCTATATCCCGGAAACCAAGCCTCCAGCTAAATTCTAAGCAAATTTTTGTTCCCCCTGCACCCCCACCCATCACAAATTCCATTCGCCTGCAAAAACATTTCCGGAAAAAAATACCCAAGATTCCCAATACAATAATTTTGGCATCATTTTTGCGGCCCCTAGTACCTGAACTAAGTATTTGAACTCCATCTTCCCACAAAACTTTTCTTCCCAATTCTCTTCCCACTTTCCACAAAACTTGAAGCCCCTATATCCCGGAAATGGAGCTTTCCAGCTCAATTCTGAGCAAATTTTTGTTCCCTTGCGCCCCAACCTGGACTTCCTCTATTCGCCTGCATAAAAAAAACGGGAATTCCCATCCCACAATAATACCCAAGATTCCTAAAACCCGAAATCGGAAACTAAGCATCAATTTTGACTTTGATCATCCCAGATCAATTTTAACTTCATTTCGGGTCCCCCTTGAACCACCTGCAAGTAATGAAACCACATCTCTTCCCATAAAAAAATCCCAATTCCTATACCACTTTCCAAAAACTTTGATACTACTGGCGACACGGGTGGACATGTTTGGGTTCTTTGAATAGGTCTCGCAGGGATATATCCTGGTAATACATTCAGCCCCCCCACAGTACTTACATAAACGCGGTTTCGAGATAAGCGCGAAAAACATAATTATATTTTGATATGTGAACTACAAGTCGTTATTATATAACATTTGAAGTTGACCTAAATGTAGCAAAAAATATCTAGCTTTCTACTGATATAGTTTTTTATTTACTTTGTTGTATAGTTTGGACATAATGCGTATTACTGCATTTTCATCTACCATTTTAGCTTAGGATCACCACAGTATTGCTATGGGCAAATGCAGTACTTGTGCTTATTACTGCATGATTGTCTACCACGTATTGAATACTACGTTTCTTGTTAGCAATCGTGTAATATTTTTATGCCGGGTGATAGTTAAAAGTGTTAATATAGAACGTAATATAGACAATGCTACGTTTGACATTAGTATGTGTTATGTTGTATTTGATACAGTCTAACGCAGTATAGTAGAGTACTACATTTTGACCTTAGCATGAGCGAACATCTATTGTTGTACTTGCTACATCCAAAAGTAGTCAAGTAGAGTGCTTTGTTTGGCTTTAGTACTCGCATGTATACGTAATAAATAATGATTTGCCAAATGAATTTGTAGTAAACGAAGCAAGTACTGCATAAGCGTCTAGTATATGCTGGTTACTGTGTAACTTGGTACCAATTGAAGCATTTTGGTGCAAGACGGCGTATTTCATTAAGTAAAACACATGTTTCTGGTAAAAAAAAAATTAAAATATTTTTTTTTCTATAGAATAACCCCTTGAGAGACCGTTTTTGCAAAAAAATGAAAATCGCCAAAATGTCGATTACTGCAGAAACGATAAGCAGGGCAGCTCTGGGATCTATTATTAATTATTTTGTTTAATAATTTTGGTGTACAATAAAGAGTTTTCTATTTATCTACGAGTATATCATACCAAGCGGTGTTTAGTTGACTCACTTTTCAAAACAGGTGGCTGCATATAGCAAAGTATTGGTATTGTAAAGACTTGACCACACGACACCCGCACAACTACAGTATCCTTTAGTACGCTCACATCCTTCGGCTTGAATTGCATCTTGAGCTCCACTTTGGTTCCCGACGACATCGACATACCTCGAGCACTATTCATCACCACCTCCAACTGTCTGCATTTTGGCGGCGAGATGGAGAGACGCCACTCGAATTTTGACACATTGATTAGATAGATGGATTTCTGAAATAAATACATAAAAAATATAGTCACGAGTGATTGCCCAAAGGCGTAGGCCCACTTTTCGCCACAACTTTACTGGTCGCTGGTACTTCTATGCTTGCCAGAACCTCGGCAGAGCTCGACTTCGGATTTATGTATGTTTATGTGCCCATATTCACATGTTCGTCCATCAATGTCTCTTTTGGTGGCTATTACAGTAATGTACTGTAATGTCACCGCAGGGCTACACAAACTATCCAAGTTATGAGCAGACAAAGTGAAAGCATTATAGAACAACAAACATTTAATCAATTACATTTTATTATCAGTTAGAAGTTAGAAAATTCAGAGATTCGGAAAGTTTAACTTGGTAACTATTGTGTTGTACTCGCATTGCGAAACTTTTGGGGTTCATCCGTGTTTGTTCAGTATTTTTTTTATATTTAGGTCGACAAATTGAAGCCACCCGCCTGATGGTAAGCTGTTGCGACGTCTGACGATTGTGGCCGACTCTCATAGTACACAGAAATACTATAGACAGTGGCCCTCAACTTGACGACCTAGTAATGTGCCTCTTCACACTTCGCTTAAAGAACCCAGGGTTATACATATCAACGTAAACATATCAAAGTAACGAGTAGTGTTGTAGTGCTTGCTTACCGTGAAAAGCTCTCCAACGGTAAAATTAACGAACTTGATCTCAGAGGGCAGACACCGGACGTACTCCACGGTGGGAGGCGGTAATGACGCCGCGGGCGACAGAGTGGTAGGAAGGGGGGGAGGGCGGAGTCGCGGGGCACCCACGCTGAAACTACAACAATGCACATTTGTAAATGACAGAACAAACATTGCACATTTGCATTCAAGAACTACGAGTACTTTGCAGTTACATCAACAATAATATTGTTTGTTCCTATCGTAGTATCTGACACACATAAAATCCCCCCAATGAAAATAGATCACGTTTATACAAAAGTGTATTAAATCAAGGAACACTTCAGCCAAGTTGCGTAAAGATCAGAACATACATACATACAGACTAGCCCAGAACATATAGCCATACAGACGAACAGACGGACGAAAGCAAAGTTGTCCAATGTCAAAATGTAAACACTTCGCTCGCTTTGTCAACAAGTGTATAATTTAAATACTCAAGAATCTTCGTACGTGGGAACTTCTTACGTTCTTTCATAAAATGAGTGGCAAAATAATGGAATAACTTATCTGTCTGCTACGTCACAGAGGAAACGTGATTTTACGCGTACCTGTACGCCTCAAGGCCGGTATCTATGGCAACTTCTAGTGATGGTAACATGGTTGCCGGTAGCGTGTTGCCCATGGAATCATCCAAGTCACATGAACTGACTCGCAATATATTCTGTACCCACAGCGCGTCTTCACCTATGAGTACAATAAACAGTCGACTGTTGTGACAAGGGTCGACAGGAATCAAACATTATTACAACGTGTCCTATCTAGACGAAGCAATGGCGGATAATAATGTTCTGAAGAGCCGGAAGACTTCAGCATCCATTAATGTTGTATTTAGCTTGCTCTATTTAGTACAAAAAAAAATATATTTGGTTGTCTGTTTGTTTATTTGTTACCAAATCAGTTTGTGTAGAAAACTGAACTGCAAGAACTATTTGATGTCAAAAGGCTCTATATCTCCTTTCTAGAAATTAGCTAGCCGTGTTCCACTCCAACTAGGTTCGTTTAGAGATTAGACTTTATTAAAATAACAAATCCAAACTTTCACATTAACTAAATATGATTAAGTTATGCCTAAAATAACTTGTTAATAAATTTTTCATTTTCAATTATTCAGCCTGTCTGTTTATACATATACGCACAAAGTTGGAGAGTATTTTTAAGGCCCCTTAGTAAGTGAATTCGCTGTTTTCAAATAGCTTTTACATAAAAACTTTAGAATATTTTGCCTTGAAATTTTACTATTATGACAGTTTCCAAAACACGATTTTAAAAAATTTGCTCGATAGAAAAATATCCAGAAGTTACCTACCTCTAAAATTTTATGTAAATTCTCATTACGACCGTGTTTTACAATAAAAATTCCTTTAAGTTTTTAAGATTGTTTTAGATTTCCATAAAACTAAATATTTTTATTAACTTTTTGATAAAAATGTGACTTGCGCTTACGATGTTTAGTTTCAAGCTCGTTGATTGTATAGAAAACTCGCTCGCAGTACCGTGGCGGTCAGTATCGCTTCGGCCTTCGCACGTAGGGGTTGTGTCGCTTTCTACGCTGAACGCGTAAAAATTACGAGTCCAAAGTACAATTATAAAATCTAATAATATAATTAATTTAATACAATAATATAATTTTTTTGAATGTTTTTAGTTTTAGTTAGTATAGTTTGTAGTTTGTTTAGGTTTTTTTAGATTTAATTTTCCTGTTCCTTGTATAATATTCATGAAATGTGTTATTATAAATAAAAGTAGTTATCTTAATATAATGGAAAATAAAAAAAACACTCGAAATTCAGTGATTGCAATATTGAGGAAATGGTTGTCGGAATGAAGTGCTTTTTTAGGGTTTCGTACCCAAAGGGTAAAACCGGATCTCTATTACTGAGACTTCTAGTGGATTCTATGTGTGCTTCAAGCTGTAATCCTCATATTTGAAATCTCAATGAAAACGAATTTTGACAACGCTAAAAAATAGTCATAAATAGTCGTGCATGTAAAAAAAATAGTCGTATTATAGTTTCGGCGTTACAGCTATAAGTTAATGAGGATTATGGCTTGACCGTCAAGCTGTAATCCTCATCTCTGGTGCAAGCAAACGGTAAAGCCTATCGAATTGGTTTAGGTTCCAAAAAATAGTCATGAAATAGTCGTAACGACATGCCAAATCTCAGAAATAGTCCTTCAAAGGTTCCAGAGATATAAAGGTAACCTGATGAGGATTATGGCTTGAACATTTGAAAACTTCAACTTTCTCCGGAACGCCAGCGATTTTCGGTTTAAAGTTTATGCCAAAAAATAGTCGTGAAATAGTCGTATGAACGACTATAAATTTGAACTGCTTTAATTTGAAAAATAAAAAGTTTTCGTTTGCCCTACATTTGTATAGAGTACAGTCGTATACAAAATTGATAACTTTATATGATATTATTGTGAAACATTTATAATTTGTATCCTTATTTATTACAATCAAAAGCTTCTATAATCTATAATCGATCTATAATCTGAATAACCCGTCCCTATAGGCATAGCGTCGAGTGCGTCTAGCAAGTACTTCGCGGAAACGTCCGAAAGGTGAGAGCAAAACCTACTCGACACAGGGGCGCGTCTTGTACAGCAGACACCTCTGGTGCGGTGTGAGGAATCGTTTTACCTTATTCAGTATTCCTAGTTTCCGCAAAGCTAGCCCAATACATCACTCTATATAGTTTTTATTATTGAGCTCTCGACGAACGTTTATGTCGAGAATTTCTAGATTGTCCTTCATCGGTAATATTGCATTCTGAAGAGTGGGTAAGGGAAGGAAGGGGTGCATAGAGGCTCTACCAACATCTTTAGGGCCCCAGCGACCTCACCTGTTAGTGGCGCACCTGTTAATCAACGGACGAGGCTCGTTAATTTACGGTACCTATGGAATGGTACGTCCATAATCGGTCTCACCGCCGCGATGACCGTTGTTCCCCACATTGGTTGCTCAAGTCGCACCCTCCAAGTCTCCATGAGATCCTGGCAGAGTTGGGACCGCTGGTCCTTGATTTCTGGAGTGGCAGGCCTGTGGTCCCTCTCCAGCGCCTCCTTGTGCCATTGAAACAATGACGCAAGGGCTCTCGCTTCCAGGTCATACTGCTAAGTCACGTAGCCTCGTCCGTAAATCAGCAGGTGCGCCACTAGCAGGTGAGATCACTGGGTCCCTAAAGATATTGGAGAGGCCCTTTGCACCCTTGTCTAGTATTTTCGAAACATAGAGATCCCTTTTGTCATTGTGGGTACTCGTAGTGGGTCTGGGTGTGAATACCCTCTGGCTGGAGATCATACTTCAAGCCATGGTCTCCAGCGGGAGTGGGGGGCCATGTCCGTCTGCGACAAGGTCATGCTCGCGAAGGAGGTGGCCGAGAGGGAGAGGGAGCGCTTCCTCCCCGCTGAGTTCCGAAGTCAGCGGCCAGGGCGCCGCAGACAAATTTACACCCAAGACCATCGGGTATTGGGGCTAATCGTCCGAGCCAAGACTGATCCTCGGACTTTTCGTCTGAATTAAGGTTTTCTTTGCGGCCCAACATTCTTCGTTGCCGGCCATAGAAAGAATGATGGCTGGCAGCGAATCTACACTGCGGATGACGCCCGTGAGGGCCAACCTTTGCGTGTCCCAGGCGGTGCACACGACGAGCGTATGCTCCGCCGCATCTACGGTGCCGCCTGCGCAATGATGACAATCGTGCTCCGACAGGATCCCCACCACTTCCAACAGGAATTTGGTAAAACAGCCATGACCCGTGAGAAGTTGGGTGAGGAAGTAGGTCGGAGCCCCCTGCGCATGCTCCACCCACTAGCGAAGCACGAAATCGATGGCCCCCACGAGCATTCCGCTCGCGGTCGGAGTCGCACATCTCAAGGCCCATTGCCGGAACAGATCGTCGCGAGCCTCCTGGCTCCAGCGATCTACCTGCTCCGGCAACGGGCGACCTCCTTGTTGTCGCACCATGGCGCCCTCCTCGTAGACCCTCTTAAGGACCCCTCCTTCGAGATCCCAAGGGGGACTTTGTGCCAACAGGCACGCTGCCTCGAAAGACACGGTGCGGTACGCCCGTGCAGCCCGCTGCGGTCATCGCAGCTGGACCACGTTCGCGGCGCTAAGGGCGTCCGCCCAAATAGGCGCCCCGTAGAGCGCCTTGGAGCGCACACCCTCGTAGAGACGGCGGCAAGCACTTCCCGGTCCCGCTTTATTGGGGAGCAGCCTGCCGAGCATCCCGGCAAACGTCACCTTTGGTGAAAGCTGCCGGAAATGCTCGACGAACCCCCACCGAATGTCGAGCAAGAGACCCAGATATTTAAGGGTCTTCCCGACAGCGATGGAAGTGCCACCCACCACAATTTGGGCATCCCGAGGGGGTCTCATCCGAGGCCCATGGAAGAAGAGGGCCTCGGATTTTTCGAGGGCCACCTTGAGGCCGAGCGCCCTGATGCGACCGACGACCTGTGCCGTGCCCGCAGTGGCGAGCACGGCAGCGTCACGGAAAGTGGGTCCTCGCGCGGTGACTAGGGTGTCGTCGGCGTAACATAGTACGCCGACTCCCCGAAGAGTAGCACCGCGCAGGACCCAATCGAAACCAATGTTCCAGAGGATACCAATTCACCATAATTTCAAGTACCAAGTACTCGTATGTATTTAGAAGACACTATAAGGAAGTCCCTACTTTGTATTGATATGTATGAATTTTTGGTGAGCCACTTTTATGTTTGATGTAGACCTATTTCTAGCCCACTGACAAGCTAATCTGCCCTATACTACATATAATCCTTTATAATAATATGATACATACAAACGTGTAACGAGAAAACTAATGGACCGATTTGCTTCAGGTTTGTTTTAAATTAACTATGACACCCATGGCATGTTCTAAAAAATACAAAACTTACAAAAAATGAATGAAAAAAAAATGAAAAAAATTATACGGGATTTTTCACTAGTGAAATGAAATGAAATAAAATTATTTATTTATTTGTATAGGTCACTAAATGGCTCTTACAAACGTCAGTAAGTACTTAAAATAAAAAATGTCATGGCTTCTATATTTACATGTACTGCCAGATTCGCAAAGCAATAAGTAGAACCGAGAGAAAGAACCTGGCAATAAAACTTTCGGTCACTCTTTTCAAATAATTGACTCATTTACACATTTTCTTAAGACTAAATGTGGACGAATGTACATTGGTCTCGTGTCAAAATCAAAAAGAGTGTATAATACAACAAAAAAAAAATATTATAGTCGCCTAAGTACAAAATATGCTACAATTACGGCATTTTAGGAGGCACCTGCACCATGCTCAAGCCAGACACTTTTATCATTAAGGTAATCAACTGTCTTATAATATGCTTTTTGACATAAAGTGGTCTTTATAAAGTTTTTAAATTTATTGTCGGGCATACAAAGGACCGATTCAGGCAATTTATTATAAAAGCGTATACCTTCCCCCTTGAAAGAATGACTAACCTTGCTAAGCCGATAACACGGAGGGAGTAGTTTATTTTTATTACGTAGATTTCTGTCTGTAACGTCACTTACTTTCATATAGCTAGATATATTTTTCCTGACATACAGTATGTTATCAAATATATATTGGGAAGCTACAGTTAAAATATTAATATCTTTAAATCGCTCCCTAAGAGAATCTCTTTTACCTAAACAATAAATGGCACGGACTGCCCTCTTTTGTAATATAAAAATTGTTTCTATATCTGCTGCATTTCCCCAAAGTAGTATTCCATAGGACATCAAGCTATGGAAGTAACCAAAGTAAACTAGCCTAGCAGTAGCTACATCTGTCAACTGCCTAATCCGTCTCACAGCATATGTAGCAGAGCTAAGCTTATTAGCTAAAATGGTGATATGGTCACCCCATTGTAATTTAGAATCTATTGTTATTCCTAAAAAGGTAGTGTTATTTACAAATTCTATCCTTTGGCTACCCAGCACGACATGGACGTTTGCTTGTCTGACATTGGGCATTGTAAATTTAACGCATTTAGTCTTTTCTGCATTTAACAATAGGTTGTTTGTAGAAAACCAATTTGAAATATCATTTAAAATATTATTAACATTATTCGCATCTGTACTATGCCGATTTACTTTGAATATAAGTGATGTATCATCCGCGAACATTACTATGCCAGCTTGTGCCTCGATCATGAAAGGCAAGTCATTAACATAAACCAAGAAGAGAAAAGGCCCTAGAATTGATCCCTGAGGTACGCCTATTTTGACGTTAGTTCCGTTTGACTTAACGTTGTTCACATGAACAGTCTGCAGCATATCTGTCAGGTAAGATCCTAATAGTTCTAAGGATTTTTTGTCAAAACCATACCGACGTAACTTTAGCAAAAGTGTCTGATGGTCAACACAATCAAATGCTTTAGACAGATCGCAGAATACCCCAATGGCATCCTGCGTTCCCTCCCATGCGTCGTAAATCAAGCTAACAAGGGTTACTCCCGCATCGGTGGTAGATTTTCCGCGAGTAAAGCCAAATTGCTGGCTGTGGAAAAGATTGTTGGTCGTGAAGTGGACTTGCATTTGATTTAGCATCACTCTCTCAAACACCTTACTCAGAGCTGGCAAAATAGAAATGGGGCGGTAGTTACCAAGTTCTGACTTAGATCCCTTCTTAAATAATGGTATTAGTCTACTATTTTTCATTAGGTTAGGGAATATACCTTCATCTACACATTCATTAAAAATTAGTGCCAAGTCAGGTGCAATGATATCAATTACATTACTTATTAAGCTAACTGATATACCCCAGTGATCTTCAGACTTTTTAATTTTGAGATTTTTAAATGCTTTCAAGATGTCACTGGGGTCTATATGTTTGAAGTTAAATTTAGATGAAGAACCAATATTACTTTTGAGAAGGGCCACAGCACCGTGGGCACATGAATTAACAGAAGAAGTTACTTTAAATGGAATGTTGGTAAAATAATCTTCAAATGCATTTACAATACCTTTCGGAGAGGTTATATTCTTGTTTTCTAATTTAATTTTAGTAACAGTATCCCTCACTTTACATTTACCTGACTCTTTGTTTATAACTTTCCATGTTTCTTTTATTTTGTTAGGAGCCTCAATTATTTTCCTTTTGATGTGAATGGATTTAGCCTGTCTACATACTTTTTTGAATACTTTGGAGTAATTCCTAACATATTCAAAGTGTGTATATAGTGTTTATAACTAGGTCGCCGCAGTCGCGAAACGTACCGTTACGCTGCAGCATATATTTGAGCGAAGCGAGTTTTGATTCAAAGCGATATAACTCTGTCAAAGTATTTTTTGTCATTACGTTATGGGAATTTTTACCATCAATTAAATTATTTTTATTTGATCGAAATTCAAAATTCTGGCTTCGTAAGAACCTGGGTAATTCTGTAAGCTTTTGATGAGTGCAAGAAAATCCGAAATCGGCCGAGTATTCGCCGAGAAACAATTTAACACAATTTAACATTAATCGTAATTTGAGTCACCCGTTGAGAGCTCCGCTCAATAATATACCTAATCGTTGTCTAATAAAGTTGTACTCGCTCTGTCCCCGTCGCACACTCCCCGCGCGCCGCCTCTGGTCCCTCCGAATATTCACGCGATTCGTTACGAAATCTGAATTTTCGCTGAGTGCCTAACCCCTCTTAAGTTACTTTTGTTCATATTTCTTAATTAATTTTACATTTTGAAAATAGAAGTAGGTACAGTTGCTTTTGTAACTAAACTTACTTCACATGCTGCCTATAAATATATATGTATGTAATTATTATCACAAGTCTAAGTCGTACGGACCTCGCGTACGGACGTACTTAGTGCAAGCTAGTTAATTATTTAATTAGTGTGATGCGAGGCAATACCCGCCGCCGAACATTGTCGCTGTGAGTTCGCAAACGCTCATAGCCAATGAGTTGTTGGCATTCAAACAGCATGCCATCGACACTATGGACGAAGTTAGCATCCTGCAGATGTGCTAGACCAACTTCAAGGAAGAGGATGTGAGTAGTAGTAAGAGACTACTATTCCAGACGCTGGGTAAGCTCGACGAGATGCCACCTTGACGGAGAGATGGTACCTAGAAGATTATCCAGGACATCGTCACCTTGGTGACCTACCCAGACGACGTGCCTGATTTCGTCGCGAAAAATTTACACAAATTGCCTCCCGTGACATTTGATCACTTCGACGTGACCAGGTTGCTCAAGGATATCACATCCTTGAAAGCAAGCCTGGCCGCAATGGACTTGAAGATGGAAGCGTCAGAACGCACGATTGGTGAGCTGCGGGCCGAGGTAGCGTTACTACGTAGCACTATTTCTACAAGTAGGTTATCGGATGCCGCAAACGTTAACCTCCGTCGTGGTGAACAAAATGCACCGCTTAGCAGTATTGCGTCGCCGAGCGAGTTTGCGTCACCGGTCGTGGAATTTGCCGAGAGGGCGAATTGCTCCGCCGCTGTCCCTGTTGCGTCAGCGGTAGCGGGGAAGGTTGTGGGACAAGTAGGTATGTCAACACCTAATCGTTCCTACGCTAACAAAGCCACAACTAAGAAACCCGCTGAACCTAGAAGCAGGCAGGAGGGGGAAGGTAAAAAACGACAGGAGCCTGCCAAAACCGAAGATCCTGAAAAAGGACGTGTGCGACAAGGATGGCTTCATCAGGGTAGAGAAGTGGAAGCCTCCATGTCGAAACCAGTGCGGTACGGGTCAGGCAGGGCCTAATATGTAGTTACGTCCTGCGATACCGAGTACGATACTGTACGTGTCCCGACTTCATCACTCCATCATCGAGAACGTGCTGGGCCTTGAAAGTCGAGAGGTTGGATTCGCGCCACAACACGAACTTTAAGTCGTTCGTGATTAGGGAGCCGACTCATCATCTCGACGTGTTCTTTAAGGAAGAGTTTTGGCCGAAAGGTGTCGTGTATAGACGGTTTCGCGGCACGTTACCTTACGCGAAGTGTAACACGACACCCGTGTAAACAACAGACAGTTTAGTGTTCTATTATAAGATATAATTATATTTATTTTTAGTTTTAAGGTATGTATCTATGGGCCGTAGAATTAGTTAATATAAGATCTGTAAGTTTTCTCAAGTAGCCTGATAAATAAGTACTATGTAAAATTACATAAATTACCCTGCAAGTTTCTTGCCCTTCTTCTCGGGTGTGTAGTAATCGAATGGGCGGATTACTTGACATTTAAAAAGTGAGTATTAACTGCTCCTATTTTGAATAAAATTATTTTGATTTGATTGATTTGATTTCATTGACTTTATTTTTAAAATTCATATAGAATTTTACTATTATGGCCTTCCCAGCCACTACTCGGACCAAACAAACGCTAATTTCAGATTACATTATATTTACGTTCCTATAAATGATATTATAAACCAATTAAATGTCTATACTAACATCTCCCACTCTGTTCTATTGGAGGTATCAGATCCTTTCTGTGAAGAAGTCCTTTATTTAGTGTCCACGTGGGAGCCGCGTTACGTCCTCCCGGTTCGCACAGCTTGTAGATATTTGAAAGTGGTTTCCGAATAATGCGTTTTGCGTGTAAATATTTTACGTCGTCCTCATGATCACAAATTTCTTTATTTTCTATTTCATATTCGTCAACCTAAAAAAAAACAATTAATTACATGTTTTATTTACAGATCTGTGCCTCTGAGAGGAAGTTAAGCTCTTGGTCCCGGTTGCCAAACTAACATCTATGGCAGTCGTAAAGGACAGTCAGAGCACCAAAAAATCCCGACTACAGAACTTCGATATCACCAATTGGTTGAGGCCAGATCAAATGGCAGTCGCTAAAAGGAAAATATGGAAGTTCAGTCGCAACGCAATTACACTGGAAAGCCAATCCCAACTAGGTTGACAAAACGACTCAGTGGAGTCAGTTGATGATGATTACATAAACCGACTGTGAATGAATAAGCTAGTAAGTGTCAACCTAGGTTGCATATCACATGGAATGTAGTTTTCAAAAGTGAGCCCATTTGTATCTTCAGAGGGATAAAAAGGTTTAAATTTCATGCCATGTAGATGATATTCAAGATAATATCACAAAAATGAGATAGTAGTTCAATGTACACCTAACCGGTCCATGACATATTGTTGCCATTAATTGAACTTTGTCGGAAATATTGCTCGATCGAGGATTGTGCTAAAATGTCAATTATAAGCAACAATTATACGAGTACTACCCAATTCTCATGCTGAAGTGACGTAATTTCTGTAAGAACAGCTTTGTACACAGTTTTCTGTTGTGATGTACTGTCGACGCAGAGTGGAGGCAGGTAGTCCACCTCGCGGAGCACCGTGCGGACATTGTACACGTTGCGTACATCTGTACAGGGGGCGCTGAAAACAATTAAGTTGTCTTCAATATTTATATTGAAAATCCTTCACGACAATTAAAATGAACATGGGTAGAGACTTCCAATGCGAATATGAGCAGGATTAAAATGTATAATGTCTTATCAGCAAAGGGGAAAGTTTTATGTTCTGTATTGTAAGGAACCACCCTTACAATACATACTCGACGTTTTCTCACACACATATTATTATACTAGCTGTTGCCTGCAGCTCCGCCTGCGTGTTATAGTTTTTTTGATCACCAGTTACTGATTTATTATGTATAGCTTTTGCCCGCAGCTCCGCCTGCGTGGTACTTTAGATCGACATAACTTTTTTATTTATAAACCGATTGAAATAAAACAAACCTTAAATGTTAAGTTGAATAAACCACAACGCATTACTAAAAACCACATTCAAATCAGTTAAGCCGTTTCTGAGATTAGCGTGTTCAAACATTCAGACAAACAGACACACAGACAAACAGACAAAAATCTAATAACCATTGTTTTATAGTACCCTATTGCGTTCATAAAGCCCCCTACAACAGTTTCTCAATTAATCTTCGATGTACAGACATTGACCACTTGCAATTTTATTATATGTATTGATAGCCTACCCAATGGTTTATGTCTGTCCTTCTTAGCTAGGAGTATTATCTATTTATATAATAAAAAGGGAATATTGTTTGCTTATAATCGATAACACAATTTTTTTTTAATTCCGTGTCCCAAGACCTACACTAAAAGTAATGGACTAAGTTTTATTCTTTAGTATTATACTTTACGGAGAAAAATGTAGATATTAAATTGCTTATACAAATTGCTTATATTTTTCAGGAGAATGAGTCTCACCCTCTGCTTGGAAGTAGCGGTAAGTTATCAACCATCACTTTACGTTGAATTCACGATGCAGTCTACAGCATTAAACAATTTTATTAAGTAAACGTCCTCTGGATACAATTTATACAATTAATTAACACAACTTCGACTAGTATAACTTTAGACTAGTTGATTAGAAAATGTTTTTACTTCTTGGAATAATTTCACCATTATCTCAGTTTGTAAATATTGTTGGAAATGTTTGTTTGTAGAATAACCGGATATTTTTATTTACATTCGTTTGACAGCATCACTGACATTGACATGATATATTTATACATAAATTTAGTAAAAAGTTTATACAATAGAGGCAGAATATAGGTACGGGTACCTGCTTACCTGCTTACCTGCACAAATAATACCAACACTTCAAATAACCAACCAAGATCTCTCAGAGTGGTTCAAACTTGTTTGTTTAAGCAACTTCAAAAAAGTAGGAGGTTATCAGTTCGAAAGTATTTTTTTCAGGTTTGTTACCTTGTCTGATCGACGCTTCTTAGGACCAAAGGCTGGATATTTCTGACTGTGATAACTAGTATCCCCGCACAGCCAGCATTCTCGGAAGCTTTCCAATAAGATTGTGTCCATTCAACATCGATACAAATAAATATCTGTTTGTAATTCCAAAGTAACAGCTTTTTACTAAATACATAATCATAAAAATATAGTAGGTATTATTAGATATATAAAAAATACTTTCCAATACTTCTGTTTGTCTGTTACTTCAGGTAAGTTAAAACAAGAAAATGCTTCAACCAGTACAAACTCTTAAAATTTTAAATAAAAATCAGTTAGTACCACAAATCTCGTAGCGAGTGTAAACCTTTATGTTAAACCTTGGCTCATTGCCAATGATATTCATATTGCCAACACACAGTACATAAACAAGCGAGCCGCTGCCATACTATAATATTAATAGTCGAATCTAACAAATATTGTTTGTTATACACACATAATACATTGAGATTTTATGTTTACATCTGTTATATGAAATGGAAAGCTATTCCAGTCATAGCGAGGAGCTACACAATAATAGGAGATTTATTTTTTCCTACACATAATATAAAATACTGCAAATAGCAAAGCGGCTAAATCGATGCTTCTTAGTACCAAAGCTGATTACTTTTTTCATTTGACTGCGTCGGTGGCGTGGTCGGTAGTTTATCCGCTTTCGGCATCAGTTATTTAGAACTCATAGTACAAACAGAAGTTGAGGAGCTCGTGGCTTAGTGGCATTCGACTAGGTTAACACATTTGCAAAGGTTAAGCAACATCTAGCCAGAACGGTCTTAGGATGGGAGACCATTTCTTAAACCACGAGACCCAACCGTGCCTCGAAGAGCACGTTAAGCCGTCGGTACCGATAGTCATACAAACATCTATCATGGCAGTCATTAGGGGTAGTTGGACCGCCGCCCGCCGACGCCGCCGCTCGGCACACACAGGGAATTCTCTCAAATGCGTACAGTTCGCGAGGCGTAAGCTTTGCATTGCATTTGTGTGAGTGCACGTACGTGAACGTATATGTGACACTGTTTTACACACACATGTCTGTGTTGTACACACAGCTACACATATCTTTTATACTCTTCTTTTCGTGATCACTAACACAAATGCAAAGCTCAGCTTAGGCCACGCGAACTGTACCTGGTGCGGCCGGCAATAATTTTAATTTCAATTCTACAATAATATTCGCTATTAGCACTGGCGTTGAGTTTAGATCTTGAAATATTACATTACGAAGTGGTGGTTGAAATATTACTTTTTCGCCGAGGGAGTTATTCCAGCTCATTATAATAGCAACGTGGAGTAATGTGCTTATGTCGCGGGCTAGAGGCATTCCGAGCCATCGCACTGAATGGTATCCGGTGTGCGTCTGGAGCCAACAGTCGTTTATATGGGACGGAAGCTCACATATCATCCGCGACGAAGCCTCATTTAGCTAAATGTGCCCATTAGTGCGGCTTTACATTGCCCGCAGAATAATAATGTTTTCGTACGAGTAAAGTAAGATATTCACAACGTTATGGTCATAGTATTGATGAACAAAATCGCCTGAATATTACTTCGAGGTGCACCACAATTGTTTGATATGCTTGTGTTGTACACATACGAGTATTAGCTCCAGCCGGGGTAACATGCAATGTTTCATCAAAATCAGATGATAGGAAAAACCTGTTCGCTCAGCTCGAGTATCAGCCCGTAGATAATAATACTAATATTATGTACGTACTTACTAATCGATATTTGCTAAAATTTAGCTCATTAATAACTTTCTACTAGCAAATTTTGAATGCCACTACCAACTACCACTTCAACGTCATTGTTACGTGGAACAAGCAACATGATAAATATACCTCTGACTCTGCCAACCCTCATTCGGAAAAACAGGTGTGATTGTATGTAAGTAGGTAACTTTACAGATCGTAAAATTGTCCAAAAGGCATGCCATGTAATAACAGAGTATCATAAAATGTACTGCTGATATGAAAGAATCGAATATCCATAGCGCTGCCTTCTCCTAGCGCCAATACTGTACACGTTGGCTCTCAGCCAATGCCGACAAACCACAAATATGAATTTCCGAACTCGGTTTCCTATGAAAATGTACTCTAAACTTCTTACATAATAAAAATTATGTTACCTTCATATTGCAACTGGAGACGGAAACAACCATTCATAATTAAGTTTGTTTCGAATGGTTATTACTTCCTACCCGTTAGATCACGGAGAATCTGAGAGATCGCGGTGATAAAAAAAGGAAAGTAAATTTAAAAACATAATGTAAAATTGTGCAAAACAGTATTCTAAATCAGTCAGAATCGGTAACAGCAACACTTTATTTGCTACTTTACAACATCAAGTAGTTACACCAACATTGCTCGACAAAGCAAGCATAATACTCGTAAATCACTCAACAAAAACTTATACTCACAAACAATTTGTGGAAATTTTAACTTTTACTAAAAAGGAAATGGAATTGGAATCCGCTATTCATTGTTCGTCGCGAGGCGACTGTTTGTTGAACGAATGAATTTATCGATGCACACGATAAAGTTTTTCCAGTTTATAAACAGTTTTATTTGAAACTAGATTTAGAATTATATTGTCATTTCGTTTTAGAACGATTGTAGCAGTATTTTCCTCCCCGAGCATCAGTGTTTTTTTTTTTTTTTTAGTCCGCGACCAAGGCCGCGGCCGCTCTAACGTCCATTGCCGGGCGTCTCTGGTTACAAGCAGAACGTATTTCCAGTGGCGCCCGGCCGAGCATCAGTGTTAGTATAAAATGTATCGTTGTCCAACCCGAGAAATTTATCAAATAGTTACTATGTAATTAACGCTTGGCACTATAAGTAGATCCCTGGTAATAATTAAATGTTTCATAGTATTAAATTAATGTCAGCTAAGTAATTATAATTAATATGCTAAGACCTCATGTAAAATATGCTTAAGTAATGAATAAATAAATATTATTATTATGCAATGGTAAGTAAAATGTTTAAAAAAAAAACTTTTTAAATTTGTAATAGCATTGTTTTCCGCAGAATTAAAAAAGACAACAAAACGTCGACAATTGTTTCGCCTCTAAACGAGGCATTATCAAGACTGTCCCAGAGAGAACAGCAAAATTTGTAGTTAGAACATATTTGCTTATAAGTAAGCGTGTGCAAATATCATTAGCGCGATGTAGGATTTTTCACAATAACTAACGTGGGTAGAAACCACAGATCATGCTAACTAAGTTCAAAAATAGGTATTCACCAATACAAGACTTTATCTTCTTAATTTTTAATAAGTTGTGTTGAAATGCCAAATGACATACAAACCAACAACTAACTAATGTGTCTGTCTGTTCACAAACAGATTAAGTAAGGGAGATGTGTGAAAATCTATTTGTTCATTGAGTAAGGTGTCCGCATCTCTTCTAACTATTTCTAGCCTTTCCCAAACACTCAGCTTGAACCCTTTCTCACATAAGCGTAAAACTCTAAAGGTGTTACTATTGTTCATGGAATGACCGGTGTCAAGGAGGTGCTTCGCGAAGAGAGACTTCTCAGGACAACCGTTGCGGAACGCCGCCATATGCTCCTTGTATCTGATCTCAAAGGACCTGCCAGTCTGCCCCACATACTGCATATCACAACCATCGCAACTCAATAAATAAACACCTGATCTGCGTGAAACCGACACCGAGTCCTTGCCATTACACAGCTCTCTCAAGATGTTCTGTGTTCTAAAAGCTGCAAATATCTTATTTTCCCTCATGATCTTAGCTATACTCAACGAGACGGGACCCACGAACGGCAAACAGGCAGTGTACTTCCTAGGTGGATCTTGAGTTGGATGTAATAAATGAAAACTAGCATTTCTGCGTTTTTTATTTAATAATGAGTGGACCATTCCTACGTTATAGCCATTACTGTGTGCTATATAACAAATGATAGATAATTCCTCATTAAATGCCTGTGGGCTCAACGGTACCGCCAGTAACCTGCTCAGTAAGCTGTGGAAAGCTGCCATTTTATGTTGCCATGGGTGATTGGATGAGTAAGGGATAATGTGTCTGTACATGTTGGTTTCCTATAGATACGAAACTCATGAATACCATTCCTCCTATTGATTGAAAGGTCTAAGAAATTGAGAGTGGAATCTGACTCCACCTCTAACGAAAAATCAATTCTAGGGTGTACTGAATTCAACTTAGAGACGAGGATGCTGAGTTGACGCTTTGTTCCTGTCCAGCAGATGATAATGTCATCCACGTATCTAAAGTAGTACAAGACATGAACGTTCCCAACTATGTGGTTAGTCTCGAACGCCTCCATAAATACTTCAGCTATTAACGGGCTCAGTGGCGACCCCATCGATAAACCACTTTTATGTAGAAAAAAATTGTTACTGAAAATAATGCTGTGTCATACACAATCTTGTTAGGTTAAAAATTTCTTCTATTTTATTAAAATTGATCCTTTTGATTGTTAATTTGTGTTTTAAAATATCTAAGACTTCATTGTACGGTACGTTCGTGAACAAACCGGATCATCTATCATAGATCTTGTAGTTATATAAGAAATATAATATAATTAGGATTATGTATGTACAGGGTGTTACGAAAGGGTTATCTCAACCCGAAGCAAGCATCATCAGCTGGTCGACCATAACCCGTTTCGATATATGGCGATGCCAAAAAAGAAAAAAAAAGATCGTTAAAAAATTTAAAAAGATATTTCAAATCAAAACAAACGTGTCCCAACGCTACGGCTTGATGTAGCTACAACTAGACAATGAGCGCGTGGTACGTATGTACAATGCCCTTGGCGGTGGCGCGGGCGTCGCGGCGGTGTGGGCGTCCTTAACCCGTGGCGTGATGTCCGAGCTCCGAGTGCCTACTAGTGAGTTGTTAGCACAATTTCTAGATTTTTTTTTATGTTAGGCTTTCAGAAAAATGAAGATTTCGTCAATTACGACATAATTATATGTAATGAATGATATCTTTTTGGGTTCCTTTTGAGTTAGGATAGCTATTTCTATCATTGAATAAGCAACTAAAACTGACCTGAGCTCGCAATGAGAAGATAATTCTTCATTTTTCGATTTTCCATTCACATGACATGTAATCTTTTTTACATTATATCAAATTTCCGCACTTATTCACTAAACAAACACTTGACCACGTTAGCACAATAAACAATAAACGCAGAAACAATACACTAACCACTTGCAACCTATTTCAACGACCTAAAAAACTCATTTGTTTATCTTTATTGACTATCGGTCAACAGCTACCATTCCCGCCATTTACCAACTGAACTTGGATAGCGACACAGACTAACAGTAGCGCGCGCCGGCGCAACAGAGTAAGGTAATATAATGATAAAGCGCCCGAAGCGCCGGCGACGGTAGCCGGTCGGGTCGCCACCGTTCCGTATAACAACAAAAAAACGTGTTTTCAGGTAGTTATAATTATTATTTCAGTGTAAATAGTATAATGCATATATCTGGATAGAATTTAAGGATTATCTTTGTTTATGTAAATAAAATTTTGACCAATACATTGTTATGTTTCCCCAGATCCTCGTCCGTGGTTTGACAGGTGCACCACATGCAAGTGATAGTAAAATCTCTGTCCCCAATTTTAGAAAAATCTTACCTGTTTACAAGAAAGGTTAATTTCTTGTGTAACAGTGCTAAATGCGGCTTCGACTGGACTGCGTACACAGTATTTTTAGGTATCAAAACTCACGGTAGGTACAACTCCCGGGCAGCGCTCAAATTGCCTTCTGATGCTCCTACACAAAGCATCATCTCGTAATACTCTTCGTTACTCAGAGCCATTACTAAACAACACAATCACTATCACACACAACTTGACACAACTCACAAATTAACAGACTAAACAATTATTTAGCTACCTCACTGCACAAATCAAATAATGCAACTGAACTGACCTGTGACCTTACTAAATGATTTTAAAAAAAATTCTAGGTAACTTCGTTCGGGCGGCATCGCTTGATGCGAAACAGAGACAAAATGTTCCTACCAGGAGTGAGACGGAAGGCTTTTCACAGGCGCGCATTATTTGTACCTATTTTGATGTCGATGACCGAAGCAGCTGATTTTAGCTAGTGTTGTTTAAACAAGTGTGTATATTATTCGGTAATAATGTTTTTTTTATGAACTTTTTTTTTCTTGTCTGGCGGTCGCGACATATGGAAACGGGTTCTGGTCGACCAGCTGATGGTGCTGGCTTCGGGTTGATATAACCCGATACATTGTCATTCACCCTGACTTCAACCATTGCTGCCCACCCCCACTCCAGTAGTAAGCTGACATAGCGTAGGCTTCTCACAAACATCACCACAACATTGGTCCATTGATGTTTTTCGTTTCGAAGTTTATGTTCTTTAACCAGCAATATTTTTCCCATCTACCCGACTATTTTAATTAATATTGATGTTCTTCTAACTGTGCCATCTATAGGCCGAGGGATATTGTTTTATATAAGTACCTAGTTTATGATATGAGTTTCTAATAATTGTGCCCGGTGGTGAATTTCTGCCTGTTGTCAGGACAAACCTGGAAAGGTTTTTTGGCAACTTTTACACTGAAACTGATAGTATAAATTTGTAAAATAAAAATTTAAAAAAAAAAAAAATTGTACTTAATCTCAATTATTATGAAAGTATAACAACAGTTTAAGTTCTCACCGAACAGCATTTTTCCGTTAAAAAATAAAAGTTAGATAGTGATAGTTAGGTAGCAAAAAAGACGCAACAGTGCAGAGGTTAGTTAGTAGACGCAAAAATATTTATTGATCATTTTGAAACGCAAGTGAACACGAGGGGCTCGTGGTCTAGTGGGAGAGGCTCGTGGTCTAGTGGTAACCGACAATGTTAACACATTGCAAAGGTTAAGCAACATCGAGTCAGGCCGGTCTTAGGATGGGTGACCATTTCTTAAGACACTGAGACCCCTCCGTGCCTCGGAGAGCACGTTAAGCCGTCGGTCCCGGTTGTCATACAAACATCTATGGCAGTCGTTAGGGGTAGTTGGAGCCCTAAATCAAAAATCCGACCGGTCTAACTACAGAACTTCGATGTCGCCCATGGGTTGTGGAGGTCAGATGGCAGTCGCTTCACGGAAAATATCGATGTTCAGCCGAATCGCAGTTAGACTGGAAAGCCGACCCCAACTTTAGTTGGGAAAAGGCTCGGTGAATGATTTGAAACGCAAGTGAACAACTAATAAATTGTATGGTCTTCATCGATCGCATCTATGCATATTCTCAGTACCTATCTATATTGCTGTGGTGGTCAGAAATCTCTACTGGCCGTTTTGTGATAATGTAGTTTTACGAGCCCCCATACTCCACTTACTTTTATAAGTATACAAACATAATAAAAGAAAAGTAGAAAATATATAATATTCATTGAACCCAGCGAAGCGAGCTCGTTGTGTCGGTCACTGTCATAAAATAAAAGAAGGGACCCAATTCGGTACATGTTCAGTTATGTACAAATAGACAACTGTAGTTTCGTATTAGACATTTGTATGTTAAGTGTAATGTTATAGGGACATCGAACCCAACCTCCGGAGAGTTATGTACATATGTAATTAAGACATAGGAATTAATTGAACTGTAATACAGATTTACTCTGATGTCTAGGACCGCAAGCGTGTTTAGTTAAGTAGTGTACGTCACCGAAACAGTCAATTTAAAAAAAAATCTCGCCTTTAACAGGGTCAGTAACAGTGTGAAATGATACTCAAACAACATCTGGTTGTCTTCATTTATATCACGACAAAAACCAACTTCCTCGCAGAAAATGTTTTAGCAAAAATCCTTTGATAAACATCAAAGATGAACGTTCTTGAAATACTGCAAATGATTGGCCTGGAACTGACGCGGGCGGCGCGGGTGGTTGGTATTCATTCAGTAATCACGACAAATATTTCATGCGTTAAAACTTAAAAGACTTTTTAAAGAACCTCTGTTGTATGCGTCAGTTGTTTCTGTACAATTTCTTGTTCTTTTAACAGATTTGGTAATTTCAAACCAAAACTTAGGAAGGAGCTCACATGTTACAAAAAATAATAAATACATACATTTCAATTATCTTTCTCTCTCACTCAATTAAAATTACTTAAATCACTGTCCCGTACGTACGTAGTCCATTATGCCGCGGAGTGCGTAACGTTGTTTGTTGTCCATTGTATAAACAGTCAACGCATTAGTGTTTCATTAGGATTACCTTATACAATCATGTAGCAAGTATGTGAGTTGAGAATTACTCGGGATCTCTTGTTTACTGTAGTGGTATAATGATACTTAGTACCGGAAATATTCACATCAGTGTCATAATATCAGTATGTCTTCTTTAATGCAATAATGTTGTGTATTAGCTAATGAATGACACAGACTCGGTGCGCGTGCGCGGGCAGGAGAGAGCTTAAGACGATTTGCTTTTCTATCATTCAATTTCCATAAAATAAACCAATGTTGTAAGTTAAACTTTGACCAACAAAAATCCATTCAGTAACTCCGGAGACTACCGTAATAGGCAGACAAGAATAAGATATACCCCTTTTACCTTTTATTAATCTTCTGATATCGCAAACACTCAATTTTTGTAATACGAGTATAATGAACTTCGTTTATAGTCTCAATTCTATGTGTCATATTCATCTGTGTGTAGTATATGTGACATTTCCCTGTCTGTGTGTTAGCAATTAATCAAGAGCGAGCAGAGCACGTAGTACTCTACATGCTTAGCTCGCTCTTGATTAATTGCGAAAATAGATCTTAGCCACAGAATAGGGAATAGTAATTGCCTATTCTGTGGCAGAGATCCCTGTGTCTGTTATACATGAAAGCTTGTGTAAATTTGAGCTTCATGTTTATATTTGCTCAGTGCTCTGTTACGATGGTCCGCGAAGTTTACTCGGTTTGTGCAGGAAATTGAATCGCCATAACTTTAACATTATGAAATTGTTTAAAGCCACATCTGTAGTACATTATGTAGGTCATCGATCCACTTCCAGGGTGATGAAGGGATCTCATCTACAGGTCCAAGTGAATTGAAAATAATTAATTAAAATAATGTAGATTATCAGACTACTACTTATCCTCTGAGTAGTTTGTATATAACAAATTTAAAGCTATTATTATGTTAGTTTGTTAGAAGTTTGCTAGAAAATCAATATCACAGCATGTTAACATAATTTCCACGGAGATGTTCTTATAAAGTTAAAAATGTTTTATTAAGACCTTACAGAAAATGCAAAGTAAATTCACAAGCGCTTCGGGAGAGTGAGTTATCGTTAATTAAATCTGCTATCTCCTTGTTTTAATAAGAATAGTCTGGTTATCATAAAGGTACGCTATAAAATAATACGAACATTAAGATGCTACTCCAATATCTGCTGCAAGCTGCGGATGCAAGCTGTGGATGCAATAACAGAAAAAACACAAGCAGCCGCACTGCACGACTGGTTTTCTGTTTATATATTTCTGTCAAAATTATAACGAACGCGGCCGCAGCTAAAAGTGCTGCCGAGCGTCAACTGTCAGTGTCAATGCGTAGCACACGCGTCACACTGACAGTCCATGCCACATTCGCAGGTTCAAATCAAATCAAAATCAAATCAAAATATCTTTATTCATGTAGGTCACAAAACACTTATGAACGTCAAAAAAAGAAAATGCTTCTACATTTACATTTACCGCCAGATTCGCAAGACAATAGGTAGAGCCTGTGAGGAAAGAACCTGGCAAGAAAAACTCACAGCCACTCTTTTTATTCGCCAGTAAATACAATGATTCTGTTACAACAATAAAAAGAGGGCAAGGGCAGTACGTAACGATGTGTGGACCAAGTGAACTCAAAAATTATGAATCTCTGTTATTCACAAAAAAAGTCAAATACTAGTTAAAGGTGCCACAAAATCTCATATTACCCATACCTTACAATATCATAATAATAACAATTTAACAATAATAAGTGAGTTTCAGCAATAAAACAACATTTCAAACAGAAGTAGCCCCTATGTAGCTCGAGTGATGAGCAAGCAACTCATTGCCATTTCTCTGTATCGTTTAGATAATCTTTAATAGTATTGTCGGCGAGGACATAAAATAATGTAAACACTGCGTACAGAGAGAAATAATCTTATATTAGAATAAGTTACAAAGTTAATGGCGGCGTCCTTTACGGAATGTACGAGCGCGCGGCACAACCTTGCTTCATGTTGATTTTGAGTGTTCTGACCTTCGACTGAAGGTTGCATCAGTTTATATGTGACGGATGGCGGTGGTGGCAGCTGACGTGTGATCCGAATCACGCGCCACGGTGAATCGCTCGTATATCTTAGTCGATGTATCGTACGGTTCCATTCGTAGTTAGTAGTGGGCCGCAGGGTGTAGCGTCATTCAAAACGCGTTCCTTGTGTGCGCGTTAACATACTGGGGGCCCTTGAAAGAACTTTCAAGATTCCTTGATCAGCGGACAGATTCTGTTAAGGGCTCGCCTAATAGTTCCCTTTGCTGTGTGTAGATCCACCACTCGAGTCATGTTGTCCGCTCCGGGATACAGCTTGGAGACTCTGCCTAGGCGCCACAGTAGCGGCGGCAGAGCGTCGTCCTTAATGATAACGAGCTCACCCTCATGTACGTCTCTACACCGGGTCTTCCATATGTGACGCTGCTGGAGCTCTGTTAGGTATTCAGTCTGCCATCTTTTCCAAAAGTGTTGCCTCATTTGCTCTAGGAGGCGGTGTCGGTTCAAACACCGGGGTTGGTGTCCAGTAGTGATGGTGCTGGAATCGATGTCAGCGACCTGCCAAGAAGAAAGTGTCCTGGTGTGAGCGCCACGAAGTCATTAGGGGATGACGAGAGAGGGGATATGGGCCTACTGTTAAAGTGAGCGTAAGGTGTGAGGTCTGAGGTGCGTTCATGACCTCAGGACACCCGTCGAAAGTTGAGGCGTTAGCTTGTTGCAAACAAACAAATAAGTACTTAGGTCTGATCAGCTGCAGACCCGACAATGAATCAGGAAGGTGTACTTTTACTGTCTTGAAGCTGCTACAAATCGGATTTAAAAAGATTGCATTAAAGTTTAAGTTTAACAAGAAAGTTTAACAACACACCTCAGTTCAATATTATAATTACATTGGGCAACTGACCATAGCTTGATTATAAATCGATTCGCGCCATCTATCGGCCAATAGCTCGAACTAGCTGTCCACATTGTGCAATTGACCATGGCTTGCTTATAAATTGCTCGCGCCATCTATCGGCCAATAGCGCGAAGTAATGTTATTTTTATTTATTATGAAGTGAATTAAATTAAGTTTTTATGACTATGGATGTACTAAACGTGTAGTAAACATTTTGTATAGGGAAAGTAAAAATAACAGTCGCCAAATGTGTACGCACTTGCGTAGGATTCGGTAAGGTATATATAGGGAAAGTAAAAACAAACGCCTCCATACATACACGCATCTGCATAAGATTAATGCATGCTTGTGAATAAATACGAGGATTAATTGAGATGGTGTATGTCTGGAGTGTCGGAGTATGTGGTACCTTGGAGGGCTTCTACGGGATCTCCCCCCCACTCTCAGGGGTTCCTGAAAGTCTATAGAGGGCAATAGGGTGACTAGGGTGCATTTGAGATGCATTGATTTGTAATTATGTGATAAATTAATTTCATAAGTGGTAACGTTGTATGGTGTAATTGTTGTGGTTATGTTTGAGAGTAGGTATGTAAGTGTTTGTGATGGAAGGGCTATGTTGCATAAGTGAACTAAGTCAGGATTTAAGTATGAGTATGAATAGGAGTCTCCTAGGCAATTAGGAGTGTGTATGGGTGGGGGTAGGACCCCAAACTTGCCACCCTGCAAGTGATGTGTGTTAGTAGTGTGAGCTTCACGCTCAAAGTGGGAGCGTATGGCTAGGTTTGCATCCGTGAAACCTCCATAGTCCCTGGATTTTGTGAGGTTAGCATCACGCTTAGAAGGGGAGCGTATGGCTAGGTTTGCCTTTATGAAACCTCCATAGTCCCTGGGTTTATAGAGTGAGGACTTGCAGTGTAGTGTAACTGTGTCCTGTGATTTGGGAACGGCTATAGGCTCTGCTATGAACCGATCCGCTTTAGGCTTGTGTATGTGTGAGGGTGGTTGTAACTGTGAGAGTTGTGTACACGACTGTGCTTGATTGTAATCTAAAATGACATTTGAATTAGTATGTTTGAATGGGATAACGGGCTGAGGCCGCCTGTCCGCTTGAGTTGCAAAACTGTTGGCACATGAAGCCAAGGACCTGAAGGGCCCCATTGCGATTTGTGGTAATTCAAAATCATCAATATTGGTGTATGAACTACAGCAAGAATGTGAAGGCTGTTCAAGACCAGGGTCCCTGGAGCCTTCTGGTTGAGACAGCTTAAGGAAACTTTGAGCAGTTGCAATACATGTTTGTAATTTATCTTCTATCAAAGACCGTTCCTCTAGTTCTGTATGTAGGTTATCCCCGCTCAATACCTCTATCCGAGTCTGCAGCTCATCAAATATAGATAATAATTCCAAGAACCTGCTCAGCTTTATGTTCAACTTATTTACTTCGATTGCGTTCAATGGCATTTGGTTGGATACCAATGTTAAATAATTATGAAAGGCAGTTGCTTGTCCCTTGATCGAACTGCGCTTGACTCGAGCAGCAGTTAGACCACTGGGAAGTGTGTCAGAAACAACTGGCTTGGGGTCAGTCATGTTAGGATGCAAAGAAAAAACTCTACCTCCGCAAGTAAAAATAAAAAAATAATTTAAGTAGTACCTACGTGAAAAATAATAAAAAATAAAATAAGTAGAACGCAGGCAGGCTATTCGAATCATTCAAATAAATAGGGATTTATACTGAAGTTAAATAAAACTTTAAAAAGCTTACGCCCCTCGTATCAGCCAGATGCCCCGAGGCCGCAACGCAGGCGCCGTACCACTGTCACTGGGTGTCGACACACGAAGACTTGGGGAATTCTCACTGAAAATGTTTAAAGGGGGGTGCATAAGCGACTGTGCGTGCAAAAATACAAAAAGAAAATTAAGTTTGGATTGTAAGCTTGGTGCTCAGGCAAGGTGTGGACCGTACTGCATTAACCGAGTAGGTACCGACACAGTGTGATTGATGTAAGGTTGAAGCTAGGCTGGTGCTAGGCTTGGCGTGGACCGTACTGCATTGGTGAGCAGGTACCAACACCGTGTGATTAATGAAAGGTTGATGCTAGGCTGGTGCTAGGCTTGGTGTGGACGGTACTGCATTAGTGAGCAGGTACCAACACCGTGTGATTGATGTAAGGTTGATGCTAGACTGGTGCTAGGCTTCGTGTGGACCGTACTGCATTGGTGAGCAGGTACCGACACCGTGAGGTTACTGCGCAGGGGCAGTAGTGACAGCAAAGATGCTGTGCTAGTGATTATGCATTAAAGCAGTAAAGTGACTGCGTTATTTGTTTAAAATATGTAATTAGGTAGGTTGTTAGGCGGCGATGGCATGCATGCCGGCATGGTATAGTAGGTAGGCGAGTTTGTGCTACATAGAAAAAAGGTTACCCTCTGTATAAAAAAATAAAAAAGAAAGAAAGAAAATCGGCGTCTAGCGACGCGGCTAAGAATGTAGGGTGGATTAATTAAAGATAATGTGGGCTCACGACACTCCCCTCGTTTGGTCCGATGCTAGGGCGCAGGCTGTCATCAACCCCGGCGCACCGGACTTGCCGCGTGGAAGCGCGGCACCTCGTGTTCGTGTTGTACTGCGGCGATGCCCACGAACAGCGGGGCGAGCGTTGAGCGCACGTCAGCGGGAAGCCTCCCGCGACGCTGATGATCCCACGAAGTTGCGCGGGCGTGGCACGTGTCGGTCGACACGGCGGCTTCTTCGGCGGGCGACGACGGCGGCGCGTCTGCCCTCCCAGGGGGCGCCAATTTATGTCGGCGAGGACATATAATAATGTAAACACTGCGTACAGAGAGAAATAATCTTATATTAGAATAAGTTACAAAGTTAATGGCGGCGTCCTTTACGGAATGTACGAGCGCGCGGCACAACCTTGCTTCATGTTGATTTTGAGTGTTCTGACCTTCGACTGAAGGTTGCATCAGTTTATATGTGACGGATGGCGGTGGTGGCAGCTGACGTGTGATCCGAATCACGCGCCACGGTGAATCGCTCGTATATCTTAGTCGATGTATCGTACGGTTCCATTCGTAGTTAGTAGTGGGCCGCAGGGTGTAGCGTCATTCAAAACGCGTTCCTTGTGTGCGCGTTAACAAGTATAATATGCCTTTTTTAGGAGGTGTGTCTTAACAGCCACTTTGAATTTATTCAAAGGAACCTTCTGTAAACGATAATATGTCCCAACCAATTTATGCTTATTTCTAGTATTTATTGCATGTATGTCACTGTTCATACTGTATAAATGTATATTCTGTTTAACGAACATAATATTCGCATATATATATTGTGATGCAACTGTTAAAATGCCTATTTCTTTAAATCTTTCTCTAAGAGAAACTCGTGCATTCAGTTTATAAATCGCACACGCTTTTGGAGTATAAAAATGATCTCTATATCAGCTGCCTTGCCCCACAGTAAAATTCCATACGACATGACACTGTGAAAATAGCTAAAATAAACCAGCCTGGCAGTTTCTAAATCCGTGAGCTGCCTGACTTTACTAATAGCAAAAGCCGCAGAGCTAAGTTTCCCTGCAAGACCCGATATTTGGGCGTCCCACTGTAATTTACTGTCTAGAGTAATACCCAAAAATACGGTTGATTCTACAAGATTAAGGGTATCACCGTTCAAAATAATATTAGTACCGTAGTTCTGAACATTAGGCATACTAAATCTAACACACTTAGTCTTTTTTGCGTTCAGAAGTAAATTGTTGGTTGTAAACCAATCCAGAACTAGTGCAAGTGAACTATTTACTTCGTCAAAATTCCTCAGCTTGCGATCAACTTTAAAAATAAGTGATGTATCATCGGCGAATAGAACAATGTCGCACAAGTTCTGTACATAGAACGGTAGATCATTAATGTAAACTAAAAATAGAAACGGACCTAGAATTGATCCTTGTGGCACGCCCATAGCTACAGAAGCCCCTAAAGACCATTGATATCAACATGTTGTATTCTATCACTGAGGTATGAGGCAACTAGGTCCAGTGCCGAATCTCTGATACCATAATAATTGAGTCTCCGTAATAGGGTATTATGTTCAACGCAATCAAAAGCTTTGGAGAGATCGCAAAATATACCAATGGCATCTTGCTTATTCTCCCAGGCATTGAAAATATGCTTCAGAAGCGTTACCCCTGCGTGAATGGTAGAACGACCTCTTGTGAATCCATACTGCTCATTATGTAGTAGCATATTTGAATTAAAATGTGTTTGTAATTGCTGCAATATAATTTTTTCAAAAATTTTACTAATGGCAGGTAGTATTGAAATTGGTCTAAAATTACCAGGGTCGCTTTTTGATCCAGTTTTAAATAAAGGTATCCACTTTACTGTATTTCATGAGATCAGGAAACACTCCACTATTGACACATTTATTAATATTGGTTAGACCCACAGCGTGCAGCCCAGATTGGAATGGCACCTTTGTTTTTTTTTAAGTCAGCAAAGTGACGCCGCCTGGCTGAAGGGAAGTTGAGATGAAATCTATCGATTGGCGACCACTTTTATAGTAGGTACCTACACAATAGCATCGGAAGTAGTATGATGTATGATGTACATATTTCACACAGACAATGAGGAAGTGTTTCAAGTCGTTTTCTCGTTTCCAATTCCACGGGAGCACATAATAATATTATTATTACCGGTACAAAAGTTGATTTTTTTGACCTCCATGATCGGGGCCTGAGGACGGCGGATGGCGATCCCGCCGTCCTCAGGCCCCGATCATGGAGGTCGATAGTCTTGGGCGTAGTCGCGTAGTCTGGGGCGCCCTGGCCGCCGACTACGGAACTCGGCGGGGAGGGTACACTCCCTCTCCCTTCCGGCCGCCTCCTTCGCGAGCATGACTTGCTCGCAGAAGGACACGGCCGCGTTCCACCTACTCCGGCTAGAGACCATGGCTTGAAGCATGGTCTCCAGCGAGAGGGTATCCACGCCCAGACCCACTACGAGGTCCCGGCGCTGGCTCGCCCACTCTGAGCTGAGCACTCCACCAACGTGTGGAGTGCGGTGTCGTCGTCGGAAACCTCGCAGTGTTGACACCGGGGTGTGACCTCACGATGCATGCGAAACAGATAGCTACCGAAGCATCCATGCCCGGCAACGATCTGCGTCGCACGATACGTGAGGTCACCATGCTGCCTCTGCAGCCAATCGTCCATGATCGGTCTCACCGCCGCGATGATGGTGGTACCCCACTTGGGTTGCTCAAGTCGCACCCTCCATGACTCCATGAGATCCTGGCGGAGTTGGGACCGCTGGTCCTCGATTTCTCGAGACGCAGGCCTGTGGTCCCGCTCCAGCGCCTCCTTGCGCCATTGGAACAATGACGCAAGGGCTCTCGCTTCCAGGTCCCATGGAGGGGTCCCGGCTAGGAGACATGCAGCCTCTCCGGAGATCGTGCGGTACCCCCGTATGGTTCTGACGGCCAAGGTTCGAAGTGGTCTGTTTAACAGAGTCACGTTCCCCTTGACCGCCAACCTATCCGCCCATACGGGAGCCCCGTATAGGGCCATACTCCGCACGATCCCCAGGTACAGTCTCCTGCAGGAAGCGTTGGGTCCCTTTAGGTTGGGCATCAGTCGCGAAAGCGCGACCGATGCCTGCGTCACCTTGGGGACCAAACTTCGGAAATGTGGTCCGAAGTTCCATCGGCTATCAAGTACGATCCCTAGGTACTTCATCGAGGGCTTGATGCCGATGCTAACGCCTCCCACATTTATGCTGGAACCTTCGGGTGGACCGTTCCGAGGTCTGTGAAAACACAGAACCTCGGACTTGTGCAAGGCCACCTCCAGTCCCAGCTGCCGTATCCGACCCACGACTCGAGCAACACCCGTCGTGACCTTGAGTGCTGCCTCCTGGTACGTTGCACCCCGCGCCGTGACGAGGGTATCGTCGGCGTAGCACGTTACGCCGACGCCCCTAGGCAACGCACCCCGCAGCACCCAGTCGTAGCCGATGTTCCACAGAAGCGGCCCCAGGACCGACCCCTGTGGAACACCGCACGACACATCTCGCCGAGCTGGCCCGAGCCAGCTGGGGAAAGCTATGGCCCTCTCCGAGAGATAGGCCCCGACAATACGACGGAGGTAGAGAGGCGTTTCGTGATACACGAGCGCCTCCCTAACGCAGCTCCATGGCAAGGTGTTGAACGCGTTGGCGATGTCAAGAGACACCGCCACCACCACCTTGCCCTGCGAGACTGCTTCCTCCGTCAGGCTCTTCACGCGCATGATCGCGCTCACGGTGGAGCGTCCCCGACGGAAACCGAACTGGTTATCCGCCAGGTCTGGCCCCACACTCGTGAGATGCTCGACGAGGCGTTCCGCGATAATTCGCTCAAAGAGCTTACATACCTCGTCGAGCAACACGATCGGCCTGTATCCGGACGGTGCGTCCACCGGCCGCCCCGCCTTACGGATCAGGACCAGTTTCCCCGTCCTCCACACCTTGGGAAACTGGCCCCTTTCGAGGCATGCGCTAAAGAGCCCCATCAGTCGAGGCCCGAGTTCTTCGAGGGCCAGGACCCATGCACGGCCAGGAATGCCGTCGGGTCCGGGGGCAGTGATTTTCCGGCGTTTAAGCCGGAGTACTGCCGCACCTAGCTCCCCCACGCTGACTTCGGGTACGTCGTCTTCGCTGGTGCTATCCGCGTCGGGCAGAGACGGAGCCATGCGCGGAGGGACGTGCTCCTCCGCGCTCGTCGGAAACAGGGAGCCCATGACCCGCTCCAGCTGCTGCGGCTGCCGCGTCGTCTGGGCGGCGATGCCTCCGGCGAAACCTGGTGTACCGGCGGCGGGCGGAGATGCATGCTGCGCGCAGCTCTGCAATCTCCGGCGACCACCAGTACACCTGCTTCCTGGCCGGTCTGGGTGTAACCCTAGGCATCGCCGCATCACAGATTTGCGACATGGCTCTCCTGAACCACTCCGCCTCGGCATCCACATCGGCAGGCCGGTCCGGTGCCGGAATCCAGGCCTGCACGATGGATGCCTCCAGGAGAGCTTCCCGATCAAGATGGTGAAGTGCCCAACGCGGATCCAGGGGATTTGTTACCGGCTGTGGGAGGTCAGGTGAGGAGACGACATCGAACCGGATGTACCGATGGTCCGAGTGCGTCTCCTCACCCTCCTCCACGCGCCAGCCTGTAATACGGCGGGCGAGGTCAGGGGATGCGAACGTTACGTCTACGATCGATTCCCCCCCTCGCCGCCAAAAGGTGACGACATTCCCCCGGTTGAGGACCTCCAGACCACGTGTTCTGGTCCAGTCCTCAAGAAGCCTCCCCTTGTCCCTGGTTTCCCGGGAGCCCCACGCCTCACTCCAGGCGTTGAAGTCTCCCAGGAGCAGGACAGGGTGAGGGCGGCACGCAGCGAAGACGACGTCGAGCTCAGTGAGCCATAGCTCAAACTGAGACTCGTCAATGTTCGGCGAGATGTAGGCCGACACGACCGCAAACCCTTCAAATTCCACTGCAACACACCCCCGGCCGCTTGCAATCAATGCAAGGCGCGAGGTGTCCACGGCGGACCCCCCAAAAATGCAACAGGCCGAGCCGTCCTGGTCCACCGGGCTTCCCGGGTGGACATAATACGGCTCGGCGACCACGGCCAAGTTAATGGACCACTGCGCGATGCTCTGGTACAGAAGATCCTGAGCAGCGCGGCAGTGGTTCAAGTTCACCTGCAGGATGCGGACATGGGCGCACATTAATGTACGTCCATGTCAGCATCCCGCTGCGAACCTGGCCGCGCAGAAGCGGCTCCCCCGCTGCCTACAGCGGACGGACGAGGTTTAGGCCTCGAGGCGGCACAGGTACGGCTGCCGACCCGATGGTCCGCCGTTTTGCCCTCCGCCTCGCATCTATAACAGCGAGGCGGGGCCTCACAGCCATTGGCCTTATGACCGGGCCGGCTGCAGCGGAAGCACCGATCGCCCACGGTGTCTTCCGCTGTGCACTGCACCCCGACGTGCCCCACCACCATGCACCGGAAACACCTGGTTTCCCGGGCACGAAGGAGGTGCACCTGCGCCTTTAGGAAGCCTCCTACAAGGAGGCTTCGTCCGTCCGCCAGTTTAAGTGCCGCCGCGACGGGGCACTGGACGACTGTCATCCCATGACCGGTGGAGCCGAAGGAGATATCTCCAGCTTTCACCTGGTCATGGGGGCAGCCGCCCGCCTCCACGACGGCGGAGATTACTTCCTCCGTCGTGGCCGCGTCATCCAGACCCGTGATGCGCAATGCGGCGCATTTGGTAGGTCTGGTGACGCGGACGGCTTCTGCGTCCAGCGCGACCCTTAGTTGAGCCGCTAGGGCGTCCGCTTTGGGACCGTTGGAGGCGCCGGAGACCTCGAGGAGGCGAGCACCGGTGCGGGTGTTTTTACACCGGAGCCCCCCCTGAATATCGAGGGCCGAGAGGTTCACTGAGGCTTTAACCTGCCTCAGGACATCGGCGTACCCCACACCCTTCTCCACACCTGCCGGCGTCACGGTCAGGACGACGGCGGTGGAGCGAGGAGGGCGGGGCCTCTTCGGCGCCTTCGCCGCGGCGGCTCTGGCCGCTTTCTTTTTGGCCCTCTTGCGCTGCTTTTTGGCACCCACTACTTCCCATTGTAATGTTTATTATTTTTGATGTTAGGATGTCAAAGGATAGAAATAAAGTATTCATTTAAGCCACTATATTTTTATTGTAAGAACCTTCTAAGATAATATAGGGGAACTGAGGGTTCCCCTCTGCAAGGATTTAATGTACTTTTAGCCTAGGATACAATTTAGGTCTATTCTAGGTGCTATGTTATTCAGTAATACAGGGTATATGGTTGGTGCGCTTGGTCGGTAACGTTAGTGTATCTTTATGAAGATACTGTGGTAATTAAGGGTAATAGGTTAAGGGATTTTATAAGATACTTTCCCGGTGAAATACGCCACTCCTGCAAGCCGGCAGACACCGTCTCTGTTCCGGTCTCTGCCCACTCCAGGCAGAAGGAAGCTGGGTTCTCACCCAGGTAGTATGGTAGTACCGTAAGCCTCCTAGAACAGGAGTCAAAGACTTATTCCATGCATCATGGCCACAGTTATTATCTAAGTACGCCGTACATATTATGTGTACATACCTTTCGGAGGCGAATATCCAAGCTTCACCCGATTAAATCCGGCTAACACATGCAAAGCATGCATGCGTATCGTGTAAGTCGGTCTCTAGCCAATCCTGGCCAGATCAGGCAAAGATTCCTGTTTAAATTTAGTGAGACAACTCCAGACACGTGTGCGTTCAAACTCAAACCTGTAAGGAACGAGAACCCACTGTCAAAATATACAGTACATACGCTAACTCACGCTAGCACAACAACATTTTATCTAAAACTTACCAAGCTTCGAAATAAATTACAATAAATTAAATTGTAATATAAATATGTGATGCGAGCGTAGCTCGCTTGTATAAAATGGCTGTCACACAAGTCACGTGGTCCAGCGTCCAATCAGGAGAAAGCCAGTGTTGCCGCTTTATTATGCAAATTTCAACCAACTAAAATGGAATACTGCCACTACAAAAATTACAACATTACAACACCCCCCCAACCACGCAAGAATTCACGTAGGGAATTCGATCCGACGCCCACGTCGGTACTTAAATTAAGGACCTAAAACAAGGAGAAAACAACAACAATACAGCACTAAACACTGTAAAACAAAAATTAGGAATAGGAAAATCCTAAGCAGATAAGTAAAGATGAAGGAAATAACTAGGGTGACTTGTCCTTGGCATCATGGTCCCTATAAGGAGCCACGCATCGAGGCCTACGAACTAATTCACACGAACTAACCTAACATGTTAACTTAACCTAATACACAAACAAAAAAAAAACATCTGAAGAGAAAAAAAAACCTTGTCAAGGTTGTAATCGGGAATACTAAGTGTGAATACACACAGCACTAATCCTAACATGCAAACAACAATACGTAGAAATTTTAGGTGGAGCCTAACGTAAGGTACACACTGTTTAACAAGGTGTGGGTCGTCCTTGGCATCATGGTCAGTCAAGAGACCACGCATCGGGGCCTACGGACTAATCTACACGATTACTCAACTACGGCTAGATAGCCGTAGTGGCAGATGCCAACACTAGTTCAAATAGTAAATGGCAAGAGAGAGAACAAAAAAAAATGAATATAAGGAAGCACCGAAGTTAACTGTCTCACGATGTGCTCCGCCTGCCTACTTTGATGCTCGGAGAGAGAATCAAAATCGCGCAGCTCTCGCACCTCCGAAACATGATCAAACTTTGGTGTCCAAAGTGGTCCCATTGCACATTGATACAATTTCAGGGGCAATATTGAAAGCTCTCCAGAAGTTAATACCCAGTAGTAGGGCCGTAGTAACTCCAGGGATAACGTAAAACTTTACAACCTTGGTGTTGTCTCCCACCGTGACCGGTAAAAGTACATAACCGGTGACGGGGGAAGACGAACCATTAGCAGCAGTAATTGTATCCAAATCATAAGATACATGAACCCCAATGTTAGCGAGTTCACTTAAAATAACATTATTAATAATTGAGATTTCAGAGCCTGAATCTAACAGGCCTTCGTAATTAGCTTTATTAATGGTTACGGGTAAAAAGGGACGAGTATCAGAACCGCCAATCACGTGAACCAAGGGCTTGTCCTTAATAGGGAGCCCGCGAGATGTGTTATGCCTTTTGTGGGCAATACACTTATTATTATTATTAAAAAGAAATTTTGTACGATTGGTAAACGTTCTACTGGAAACTGTGGAACGATTTCCCCGGTTCACGCCTACACGTTTTTTTGAATTAGTATTCCTCGGTAGTTGTTGCTTCGTTGAACACTTGGGGCATGTTGAGGCAGTGACGTCTGGTTCACCACATCTATAACAAATCACTATCTTGGGGGCCGTACATTCCTCCAGCGAATGTCCGTTAATACGACAACGAACGCAAAACCTAATTAATGTATTTCTTACCACCGCACATGTTGCAGACTTATTAGGTTTGTAAGTGTTCGTGTTCGTTGAACACTTAGGGCAAGTTAAGGCAGTGAAGTCTCGTTCCCCACACCTATAACAAATTAATATCTTGGGCGCTTTACATTCCCCAAGCAAATGTCCGTTAATACGACAACGGACGCAAAACTTAATTAATGTATTATTTACTGCCGCACATGTTACAGACTTATTAGGTTTGTAAGCCAAGTCGCGTGCGAGCATTTTGTCGTGTGGCCGCGGTGGTTCGATAAACATACCGGCCCTATACTTTGCATGTTCAAGTAGACGACAATATTTCTTTAGCTCAGACCAAGTACTGACTTGCTGTAGTGCCAGCTTTGTGGAATAGAAAGGCCTAATATTATAAGTAACTATAGTTAACTTCTCAGCTTCGGTAATAGGAGACCGTAGTCTCGAAAAATAATTCTGCATTATGCTTAAATAAGTAACAATGTTTTCATCGGGTCCTTGAGTTCGAGAACGGATTTCCTGTAAAAATAGATGGTCGAAGTCGAAGGGTAGGTATTCGTCGAGCATAAAACTCTTTAGCTGAGCCCAGGACGCGACTTCCGTCTTGATGCCTCGGTACCAGAACAATGCCTCCTCTGTAAATAATTCAGCAGCAGATGCCAACAACTTTTGGTCTGATATACCCCGCGACAAACAAAGCTCCTGTACACGCTCAATAAATTCGATGACACAACCCTTGCCATTAAACTTCAACCCTAACGAATGTACATTTGAATATCCATCGCAAGTAATCACTGGGTGTATAGTTGTCTCGGCACCTGTAAGTGTGAGCTCACCCTTATTTATGGTTGAAGGTGTGTGATTACCCTTATTTATGGTTGAAGGTGTGTGATCACCCTTATTTATATCCTCCATCCTTCAGTAGGACAAGACTAACGTAGGTAAAGTAAAGTAAGTAAAGTAAATTATAGGTTCCAATACCTAGCGTGACCGACCAACACACAATTCACCATGGGTATCTCTAAGACCTCTTCTAGTTGTACACAAGTTAATAAATGCGCATAAGTAGTACACTCATGTTAAAAGTTATGATAATACACAATTATCGAAATACACAACAAAAAAACACATTGTTACAATGATAAAAAGATAAGTAGGGTACAATTAATGTCTTGTATATAGAACATTTGTAAATTGTCAAATGAGACCTGTATATGGTACACCTTTCAATAGAACAAACAAAAAATAAAGATAGTACATAGTAGTAGTATTTAGAAAATAAAAATAGGTTCAACGTTTGGTCACGGTGACACACATCTATGGTTGTGTAATTGTATAGGTACGTTTTCAATGAAAACTTAGATTTAATTGTTAAATTACTATTGACAAAAAGTCAAGTCTTAATTTGGATATGTAGTGAAAACAATACAAAGAAATTTGTATTCATATAGGTACTTACCCAATCTCCTGTTCAACAACAAAAAAAATACAAACAGGGTACCAATACTAACAACCAATAATAAGTAGGTACCAATAATAATATTATGTAAAACAACAAAAAAAAGTATGAATGTCACCAAAGTTGTTTTTTTTTTTTTTAACTTGTAGGTTAGTTAGGTATAAGCTTATGTCTAGCATTGTTTAGTAACAACTCACCAAGGAGTGTGTATTTGTGTAGTACATCTATTTGAAGAACAAATTAACACTAATAAATACTATGTATTTGTATCGTCACCGACCAACCTTTCAGTAAGCAATGATTACTGACAGGGAAAATATTCGCACATACCAACAAACCAGTTCGAGCGCCATGTAATGTTTATAATTTTTGATGTTAGGATGTCAAAGGATAGAAATAAAGTATTCATTTAAGCCACTATATTTTTATTGTAAGAACCTTCTAAGATAATATAGGGGAACTGAGGGAGGAAATCCTTGCAGAGGGGAACCTCTGCAAGGATTTAATGTACTTTTAGCCTAGGATACAATTTAGGTCTATTCTAGGTGCTATGTTATTCAGTAATACAGGGTATATGGTTGGTGCGCTTGGTCGGTAACGTTAGTGTATCTTTATGAAGATACTGTGGTAATTAAGGGTAATAGGTTAAGGGATTTTATAAGATACTTTCCCGGTGAAATACGCCACTCCTGCAAGCCGGCAGACACCGTCTCTGTTCCGGTCTCTGCCCACTCCAGGCAGAAGGAAGCTGGGTTCTCACCCAGGTAGTATGGTAGTACCGTAAGCCTCCTAGAACAGGAGTCAAAGACTTATTCCATGCATCATGGCCACAGTTATTATCTAAGTACGCCGTACATATTATGTGTACATACCTTTCGGAGGCGAATATCCAAGCTTCACCCGATTAAATCCGGCTAACACATGCAAAGCATGCATGCGTATCGTGTAAGTCGGTCTCTAGCCAATCCTGGCCAGATCAGGCAAAGATTCCTGTTTAAATTTAGTGAGACGACTCCAGACACGTGTGCGTTCAAACTCAAACCTGTAAGGAACGAGAACCCACTGTCAAAATATACAGTACATACGCTAACTCACGCTAGCACAACAACATTTTATCTAAAACTTACCAAGCTTCGAAATAAATTACAATAAATTAAATTGTAATATAAATATGTGATGCGAGCGTAGCTCGCTTGTATAAAATGGCTGTCACACAAGTCACGTGGTCCAGCGTCCAATCAGGAGAAAGCCAGTGTTGCCGCTTTATTATGCAAATTTCAACCAACTAAAATGGAATACTGCCACTACAAAAATTACAACATTACACCATCCCTCCCGTCTGGAGGGATGTAAGGAGGCAGTAGGAGCAGCAGCGGGAGTGGCCCTGAAGGCAGCGGGGGTGGCACTCCTCTTGCCCTTCCCCTTGCCCTTCCGCGAAATGGCCGCAGCTTCGGCTGGCGTCCGCCTCGCTGGGACAGCGGACGGGGGCAGGGTGGGGCGGCGGCTAGGAGGCCGGCCTCTCGGACGGGGCGCAACGCCGGCGCCAGCAACAGCCGCGTAGGACAACGCGGGCTGCGTCAGCGCAGGGCGGTACGCCCGGTCCTCAAGGACGCCAAGGCGCCTCTCGATCGCCGCCATGAGCTCTGTAAGAGTAGGCGGCACAGGCTGTGGCGGCGATACGGGCGCCGCATTGGGCGCGGTCCTGGGTGCCGTCCTTGATGGCCCAGCCTTCGGGGAAGGCGGCGTGGGTTGCTCCGTCTGGGTCCCGGTAGGCCCCTTGACCAGCTTGGTCAGATTCGCGACCTCCTGTCGCAGGGCCTCCATCTGTAGCCGGGACGCGGCAAGTTCCGCCTCCAGGCTGGCCACCTGGCCCCGTAGCTTCTGCTCCTCTGCGGGGACGCTCCGCGCTAGGAGCTCATCCAGGGAAGACTGGGCGTGTGTCACTGCCGTCTTCACCACCTGCCTCTTACCCTGCAGATTTTTGGTGCCACCCTTCATGGCTTCTGCAATTCGGGTAAGAGCCAGCATGAGCTCCCGCGCGGCTGGCACCTCCTTGTCCCTGCCACTGGGCAGGAACGGCACTGTAGGGGCGGGGGCTTTAAATACCGGCGACTTTCGGTATTTACCGGACGTCGTAATCGCCAGGTACTTCGTCGGAACCCCCTTCTCGGTCTCGCTGGATGCGGTCCCCCCAGAGCAACTGGTGCTCCGGTCACGCGACGACCCCGCCTTCGGGACCACCTTCTCCCGAGTCCTTTTGACTGGGGTCTTCCACAAGGAAGAACCCTCCGTCTCCATGCTACTGGGAACGACGTCTGTCCCAGCAGCGGTCGACGCGACCTCCGCGTCGGTTTGGGGGGTGGTTTTGAGGCACACCCCCTGGCCTGTCGGGCTTTGTTGACCCCTCCCAAATACCTGATGGGGGTCGCTGTGACTGGTGCCGGGCCTGAGCCCCGCATCAGTCACAGCCGGGTGTTCGTGGAGGGATTCCTCACCTCCAGTTCCCCGTTGGGTAATCTTATTATTCGTACTTTGCAAAGCCATTTTTTTTATTAGTTTAACGTCCTTCGACGGGCGACACCCTAGGCGTGACTGCTCCCCTGCACGATTCATCCCCTCACCGGGTGTCAGAGCTTGGGATTGGGTTAATTTTTTATAGAGGTGTTCATCCTCGCGGCCCCGAGGGGCCACCGATCCTGTCAATTCAGGATTACGGCTGGGCCGGGCGGGGGTCTTTACAAGACCGTTCCGCCCGCCCCGTTGGTGATTTTTTAACGAGGTTTTCTTCCTCACGGTTCCGAAGAACCGACTTCCCGCCTGAGGTCAGGCGGGGTTCGGCCGAACGGTGGTCTCTTCGAGACCGTGTCCGACACCGCTGATGAGCTCAGTGATGTCGGACCCGTCGCCCTGGTGGTTTCTCCGCACAGCAGCACCCTGCTCTGCAGAGTGTCGGCGGAGAGACCTGGGCCGCACTAGGCCCCCGTCGTGGTGGGTCTGCGTTCCTCATGCGAGGCGGCAAGACCCCCACCTTGGCCAGAATTAGCCGTAGTAGCTACAACTCTGCGGTACGTGGCCGCAGAGTTGCAGCCACTGCCGTTGCCCGGGGTGCACCACGTGGAGGAACTGACCAAAGCACCCCAATATACGAGTATATCGGCGGGTTCCCTCGTGTGGTTTAATTTAATAAATTCTTTAACACAATAATAAAAATTAACCGCTTTCAGTAGGTTTCCTAGCTATGTCTAACCTGTTTTTTTATGGTGGAACACACTCTTTTAGGCGTGTGGTCCGGCTGCGTGATCCCTAGACATTGATCACTCTAGGACCTTGTTTGCTTTATAATGTATATTTTTTATTAATTAGTTGGTTATTTATATTTTAATTCCAATGCTCAACTTGTGTCTTTGGACGTGAAAAGTTTATTCACTAACGTACCGTATAATGAAGTATTAGATATTTTGAGACACAAATTAACAATAAAAAGGATCAATTTTAATAAAATAGAGGAAATTTATAACCTAACAAGATTGTGTATGACTCAGAATTACTTTCAGTTCAACAACAGTTTTTTTCTACAGAGGAATGGTTTGGCTATGGGGTCGCCACTCAGTCCTTTAATAGCTGAAATATTTATGGATGCATTCGAGACTAACCACATAGTTGGGAACGTTCATGTCTTGTACTATTTTAGATATGTGGATGATATTATTATATGTTGGACAGGAACAAAACGTCAGCTCAGTGTCCTTGTCTCCAAGTTGAACTCAGTACACCCTAGAATTGATTTTTCACTAGAGTTGGAGTCAGATTCCACTCTCAATTTCTTGGACCTTTCAATTACTAGAAGGAACGGTGTTCATGAGTTCCGTATCTATAGGAAACCAACAGTTACAGACACAGTTATTCCTTACTCATCCAATCATCCATGGCAACATAAAATGGCAGCTTTCCACAGCTTACTGAGCAGGTTACTGGCGGTACCGTTGAGCCCACAGGCATTTGGTGAAGAATTGTCCATCATTTGCTACATAGCACAAAGTAATGGCTATGACGTAGGAATGGTTCACTCATTATTAAATAAAAAACGTAGAAAGGCTAGTTTTCATTTATTATATCCGATTCAAGATCCACCTAGGAAGTACACGGCCTGTTTGCCGTTCGTGGGTCCCGTCTCGTTGAGTATAGCTAAGATCATGAGGGAAAGTAGTATATTTGTTGCTTTTAGAACTCAGAATGCCTTGAGGGAGCTGTGTAATGGCAAGGATTCGGTGTCGGTCTCACGCAGATCAGGTGTTTATTTGTTGAGTTGTGATGAATGTGGTTTGAAGTATGTGGGACAGACTGGCAGGTCCTTCGATATTAGATATAAGGAACATAGAGCGGCGTCCCGCAATGGTTGTCCTGAGAAATCCCTCTTCGCGAAGCATCTTCTTGACACTGGTCATTCCTTGAACAATAGTAACACTTTTAAAGTTTTACGTTTATGTGAGAAAGGGTTCAAGTTAAGTGTTTGGGAAAGGCTAGAAATAGTTAGAAGAGATGCGGACACCTTACTCAACGAACAAATAGATTTTCACACATCTCCCTTACTTAATCTGTTTGCGAACAGACAGACACATTAATTGTTGTTGGTTTGTGTGTGTCATTTGGTTTTCTACGCAACTTATCAAGAGACAGTAATTAAATCAAACAGATAAGGTCAAGTATTGGTGAATACCTATTTTTGGAACTTAGTTAGCATGATCTGAGGTTTCTACCCACATTGGTTATTGTAAAGAATCCTACATCGCGATAATGAAATTTGCACGCGTTTACTTATAAGCAAACACGTTCCAACCACGAATTTTGCTGTTCTCTCTGAGGCAGTCTTGATAATGCCTCGTTTAGAGGCGAAACAATTGTCGATGTTTTGTTGTCCTTTTGATTCTGCGAAAAATTAATGCTATTAATTAATGCTAAAAAGTTTTTTCTTAAAAAATTTTTACTTACCATTGTTTTGTCATGGATTTTCGCCAAGTAACGCCTGTTTCTATCCAATATCCAATTTATTTATTATTATTTAAACATTTAATTCAGATATTACAAATCCATAATTTATTAGTATTATTAGTTACAAACGATATTTATCTTATGACTATGTTAGTTGTGTTAGTGATTATTTTAAGATATATTTTACGTGACCGCACCAATCGTACGCCTCACAAGGTGGCGATACATTGACGATTCGTAACTACAATCTATTGTCTTCAGAATGCTGTTACGACTACCCCGAATACTGTTCAGTACTGACACTGTCTTGTTACGGAGTATGGCATAGAAGTCCGCAGTGTAACTATTTGCGAACATACTCGATGCACTGCAATAACGAGGCAATCCCAACAACACTCTGAATCCGTTATTATACTGTATGCGTAGGGCATTCAAGGATCGCTAAGTGTAGCTAGCCCACAGACCTCCCGTGTACAGATTTTGACAGTAGGCCTTAAAAAGTGTAATTTTTACTTGTTGGCTACATCTGAAAAATCTGCGGGCCAACATGTTGCCTTTAACCGCCAATGCCCTACGCTCTCTGTCCATGTCTATATCGTCTTTAAGTCCGTCGGTAACCCAATGACCTAAGTATTTAAACTCATTCACCCTTTTGAGTATCTCTCCATTAAGAGTAATTGGAGGTACGTGTTTAGGTAGTTTACCGTCAGCCTTAAAGACCATACAGACACTTTTCTGCGTGTTGTAGGATAACCCATGCTCCCTCGCGAACCTACTACACACCTGCAGTAAGTCTCTAAGTGCCCCTATCGTTGGGCTAAGCAGCACCATATCGTCAGCGTAACTAATGCTATTAACACACACATCTCGTATATGACAGCCGACGCGCTTACTGCTGAGCCCAACGATAAGGTCATTGATATACAGGTTGAAGAGCCGAGGTGAGCTAAGCCCCCCCTGCCTCACTCCACACTCCAACCTATACGGCTGCGAGATAGCCTGATCCCACTTCACGCAGTTAGACTGGTTACCGTACCAAAACTGAAATATACGTAACACCTCTGTAGGCACGCCCACCCCCTCCAGCTTTCTCCAAAGCGTGTCATATGACACAAAATCAAAAGCCCTGGAGAGGTCTAAGAAGCATGCATACACCGGCGTTTGTCGAGAGTTGTAGTACTGGACGGTGTGCTTGAAACTCATTATCGCGCTCTCTGTTGAAAGTTCTGGCCTGAAACCGAACTGCGCGTCATGTATTTCAATGTATTTGTCCAATTGAGTATCAAGCAGACCGTCAAGCACCTTCGCTATTACAGTAGCCAACGATATAGGTCTGTAGTTACGACCGTCAGACATATCCCCTGTCTTGTTCTTGGGTATCGGTATAACAATTGTTTTTATACACTCCAATGGAAGATATGAGTGACTCAGGCATAGTGAGTAAAACATAGACAAAACTCGAGGCAGATGAACGCCTGCATATTTAAGGTGCTCAATGCTGAGACCGTCATGACCCGGTGACTTACCTCTGGCCATTTTATTAATTCTCCTGGCCACCTCATTAGCCGTAAATCGAAGTACCGTGCCATGACCGCCCGCAGCAGTGAGCTTTCCCTCGGAAGGACCCAGGGGAGACACATTCCTGAAGCGTTGCGCAAACGCCTCAGCAATGCGCAGTACCTGAGATTCCCCATCGACACTTTCAGGTCGCCTAGATCTCACATTCAATTTATTTGTGTCTTTCCAAAATTTATTGAACATCTTTGAAGAGTGAAGGGATGCAATTTCATCCATCTTAAACTGATCCTGCTGTTTCATGCACCAGCTCAATCTACTTTTAAAGATTTTACGGCTCTCCTTCATCTCTTCAAAGAGCTGTCCAACCCCAGGTCTACCACCCTGTAACCACATCCTATACTTAAGTCGCGCTGTGTGGTGCGCCTCTTTAACGTGCGCATTCCAGCCCACAACTCGATTACCGCCCTTCCCGCGTTTCAAAACTGAGTGGGTTTCAATTGCCGCTTCCGACAGAATGGAGACAATAGTACTATACAGTGTATCTAGTTCCTTCATGTGTCCCGGTTCGCTACAAAGACCATCGGCACACTGTCTGAACGATTCAGGAAAATGAACTTCTTTAAGCCTAGTATTACACAAAATTGCAAACTGATTTATCTGTTCGGTGTTCCTCTCCCCCCACACAGCTTTGTTCACGGGAATTGAGCTATCCTGGATTTTAGTCCTTACACAATTTAAATTACATTTAATAGTCATAGGCAGATGGTCAGACCAATAAACACCGTAATTTATGTAAATATCGGATATTGTACTTAAAGCAGCCTGTGTCACAACGCAATGATCAAGCCATGTTCTACTACCGTGCACACCGCATAAAAATGTATATGCGTCCGAATCTAGCCTAGTAATGTCAGCGCACACCCATTGTTGATCATCACAAAAACTTATGAGTTCTCGGCCAAATGGCTGGTTTGGATGCGCGTTGTAATCCCCTAATATGTATACTGCTTCCACATCACTAATCGTTACAATTGCGTTAATAGCACTTAAACAATCAATAAATTCAACAAGATTCTCTGAACAGTCAGTCGGCATATAAATATTAATAATAATTATTTCCCGATCACTAAGAACCGCATTGACGGCCGACATACGCGGACTCGCACAGTCAATAATGGAAACAGACTTGAACGTACCTTTACGCCACAAGAACCCTACTCCTCCATAGGGCCTACCTCTCACTACTCCTCTAGAGATGTCCATAGCTGATTTCCCGCAGTGCTCAAAGTCGGGGTGTATTGTTCCTAAGTATGGAACATCGCAGGGCAGGAGCCACGTTTCCTGAAGAGCAATTACATCCGCCGACAGGCACAATCGTCTCACGTCCTCAGTTGACCGCTTAATACCCTTGCAGTTAAAAGTTGTTATTGTTAACTTATTATTCATACTGTTGGTCTTAAGGGCCGCTCATCTTTGTTTTCGTTTCCAAGTACAGGCGTGAAGTTCACAAAGCGTCTAAATATAACTCCCTGGGGCCACAGGTTTTCGTCCAGAAATACAGATTCCTTGTTTGCATCCACAAAAAATTTAAACGCATTATGTGCCTTCTTTTTTGTCATATTTATTTTACGTAGCACTACACTGATTTGTGTCTTAGCTTGTATGTACCTCGCTAAATCCTCCTCTTTTGTGTCGTAGTGCACATTCGTAATTAAAATAGGTACTTGCCTAATGGCTGACTTAAAATTACACTCAGTGTCTTTTGCCACACCCGACTTGCCTCTGTATCTATACGCATGTGGTGCCTTCCGCTGCCTGGTTACGGTCTGCCAACCTTCACTTATTTCATTGGTAGTGGACTGCTGCACATTCGTTACTAACAATGACGTCGTAGCCTGAGTAACCGGCTCGCTCAGCTGATTCAGTACCACTGGTTCACATACTCGGACCATACTCGCACCGTTATCACTTTTATTAAGCGGAAATCGACGTTCGCACGACTTTATCACTCGAGCATACGGCATGCGACTCATAGTAGGGGAGACAGTCATTACATCATCGCTCAAGCTGACTGCAAGTATATCCCGCCGCCCGGATAACGGTGTTTCTGTGCACTGTTGCAAGGTCTCACTCGCACTCGTCCTCGGCCACATATTTCCATCTCGTTTATCGTCCGTCATAATATTACTATCGCGATTTGAGCCTTCACTCTGGGTAATACGGGCTATTTTTGGATTTGTCATATGTAAATCCGTTATTTCGCTCGTTCGCGTCGACTTTAAATCGTCAATTTCTACCTTCAACAGCTGATAATGTTCTTTTGTAGTATCCTCCAGTGTCTTAATCTGATTTTTTAGCGTGCTAATATTACGTAGAAGGCTTGTTACATCAACACTGTTAAAATCTACAGGAGGGAGTTTATAAAGGTTTCTGGCTACAAATATGGGAAACAGTTCGGGATCCGTACTTTTCAACAAACTGATCATGTCATCCAGATCTCTGGTCATCTTTTTCTTGCCTTCTCTTCTTTTCTTCAGTTTGGTTGATGGTATCGATGAAAACAGTAGGTTCTTGGCATGCACTATTTCCTCCGACGAGAAAGCCGAGGAACAAATCTGATGCAAACTAACCTCGTCCATAACATCCATTTTATTTTGTATGTATGCAAGTAATTCATTTATCACGATATTGCACGTTACGCACTTCACTATATTATTATTCGATTGGTTCGTTTCGCTTGCCATTTTTGACAAGTCTCCGCGACGCGTCCGCTCATTACCGCGGGGGTGCGGGTACGTTTATATTTTAGTCTTTTATTATGATTTTCTATTTCATATTTATGTACGTTTCTGTTGTTATATATTCTATTATACGATACATACGGTTACCTAATTTTTTTATTATTTCTTGTAATTCTGGGTTTATTTAACTTTTGAGATTTATTACTATTTTTTGGATTTTTTTTTTTTTTTGACTGAGCTCCATTAATTTTGTTGAAATTCTGTCATTTCCTCACTTATTTTACTTAGTTCTACGCTGAGGCTCAGATTATGTTCCAGTTTTGCAAGATTTAGTTTGCTACATTGCAGTCGCCTCTGCGCCTCGGCGCAGAATTTTGCCTATAGCCACCACGGGGCAAGCGCCCGCAGCGCATTTTCATTGTCTCCCTCAAAGTAGAGAGACAGCAGGCAACGTTTACTTGTCTCCGGCTTGCATTGACATCAATGTGGTCTAGGAGACCAAGTCATGCATGTGCTGGGTAGCGCTGTGGAGCTATGCCAAAATCTGTGTGGGCCATGAGCGGGGTGTGTTTTATGTCCACCAATTTCCTGTGACCCCGGGGCCACCTTAGCAATAAATAAGCCACTGCTGACCTTGCCAAGGTGTCCCATTTTCTCCTAATCGGACATACGGGGTCAAAGGCGTTATGGGCTGTGTCGGGACATCCCGCCTGTTTGCAATTGCAGCACGTGGGGGACCCACCCCCAAGTTTCTCCTGGCACTCATCCTTGCGGTGGGGTCCGCCACAGTGACTGCACACGTCGACCTTGTCCTGATACAGCTTTCTGGTGTGTCCGTAGCCCAAAAATCGAGAGCACTGGACCAGAGATGAATGGTCCTCGACTCTGACCCGTTGGAAGTCGATATGACGATTTTGGAATCCGTCAGCGGATTCCTCGTCTTTTTGCGGAATGGAACCTCCATCCGGTCATCGTTACTGCTGATTCCCTTAAGGAGGTGCTTGTTCTGCACCTTAAGTGCCCTAAGCACCTCCTCAACGGTGATGTAGTTCATGACGTCTTGCCCTCGACGCTTAGGCCCTCTCCTGCTATCCTCTCCTTAAGCCTAACTAATTCTTCCACCGAGTTGCAGCACAGAATCACTCTCCTATCTCGGACCTTGCGCAATCTGGCTACCTTCAGTCCCTCACTAATTGCGTTTGTCGCAGTTCTTATCTTATAGATTATGCGGTCACTGGAATCCATCTCATCGCTGGACCCGACGATGATCGAGTGCAACGCCGTAGGTCCCCGAAGTGAAGGCTTCGGTGGTCCGGCAGCCGCACCCGCGTAGGACTCCAATGGCCTCCACAATTCGTCCCTTAGGCTATTCATTTCTTTCCTATTCTCCTCCAACAGCCTGCCGTGCTCTTCCAATTGTTTCTCTAGTTTCTTATTTCCGCCTCTGTATGGTATTTCCCTTCTTTTCTTTTCAACTCCCAGATCCGCAGCCCCCCCCCCCCACATCTATCTCTCCCACATCTATCCGATTCCTCACGTTGAGCCCCCCCCCCACTTTCCTCGAAATCTGCGTCCCTCACCATTGCATAAAGCCGGTCAAGGCATTCCCACAGAACCTCCTTTATGTCTCTGCGGAGGTTACGGCTCTCATTCGTAGCCATCTTGGACTTTATAATTAGAGCCTTAGCCTCTGCAGTCCGGCTGGAGAACCTGACCCTCTTCAGCCAGTCTACCTCTCCCGGAGGAGAGAGACACTGCCCAGGGGTGGCCATGTTTCGTTTTATTTGCGTCATTCGGGGTCCAGCCGTGTGATATCCAACCAGTTTGCGTATTGTTAGTAAATCAAAGTGTTATCATTCATTATGAATTCATAACAAGTGGAAACTGTTAGATTTAGTAGTGCGAGGCAATCATTAAGTGAGCGATTTATGGGCTATTGTTGCGTCGAGCGCAAAGCGTGGAGCGTTGATCGTAGTGAGTGCGACAATTTACGAGATCTGTGTCTGAATGGATGGTTTCAAAGCTTGTGGGAAATTGGATGGGCACAAACACCATTCTGTTTGTATATAATAATGGATCCCATGATAAGAATGCTAAGTGCAACAATTAAAGTTTATTTTATTCCATTTCAATTTGTTGTAATGTTGATAATTGTTCATCCAGTTGCATCTTGATTATTTTAAGATAAAATAGTTTTTTTTTTTTCATTCGCCTCCTTGATGTTCATTACAGGACGCCCCGGGTACGTCCTCGAAATGATAGACCCCAGGCAGATTAAATCTAAAACTTCTAAAACTAGGGAACGGTACCGATTTTGCTAATTTTGGTCTGAAATATTCGTACGTGTTCAGGGAGGATTTAAAAGGTACAAAGTTGGCCGGGCCAGCTTATATTTTTTAAATTATGATACCGAAAAAACCTTTAAATATAAGAAAAAGAGTATATTTTTTAGGTCAGTTAGTATGTATTTTACGGCAGAACACGTTCTCACTCTAACAATGATGTGGGTTTGTTAAATAATATAATTATCCCTCGGACCCTCGGCCTCGGCCCCGCAGCCCCGCAGCGGCACCTCACGCGCTAGTTCCTTATCCCTTTGTGCAAATCTTTTGTTGCTCCAACGTTTGTCTTTTTTTTCAAAGGGATTATAAGCTGCTTATACACTAACACCTCCCTTCGTAAGTTTTGCCAAGTGACTACCAAGTGACCTCTCTTCTTTAAAAGGACTATTTATGCTTGTCAGCTTTGGTCAGCTTTGGTGAGCTTTGGTCAGCTTTGGTCAGCTTTGGTCAGCGTGGTGAAGCTTAAATCATGTTTATTTTATCTGTGTTTATTTTTATTTATTTATTTATCATTTATTTCAAGTAAGCACATTAGGTACACACTCATATTTTGTTAGTAATAATAATAATAATAGTTAAATCTTGGTGTTAGTTTGTACATGAAGGTCACAGCAATGGTTGACATAGCAACAGTCAACTCGGTCAGCAATCACCTTCAGGAGGGAGTTGGAACTCGCCCTGACCCTGCGCACGAACGAGGCAGCGCGCTTACGCATCGTAATATAAAAACAATCTACTCGAGCCTTCGCGAACATGCCTGACGCGCTGCAGCCTTGGACCCGGAGGGCCCTATACGCCTTCTGAGTGTAGTCAGCCCACAGACTGCACGTGTAAAAAGAAGTACAGTAAGCTCTGAAAAGAGTAATTTTAACTTGAGGTGAGCAACGTGCAAATCTGTGAGCTATCATATTCGCTCTGACAGACAGAGCCCTCCGTTCCCTACCGATATCAGCATTGTCCCTGAGGTCGGCGGTGACCAGATGACCCAGGTATTTAAATTGCTCCACTCGTTCGAGCGCAACACCTCCGAGCCGCACGGGCGGTACACTATCCTTATACCGGGCCCCGCCGGACCCAAAGACAATATACTGACTTTTCTTTATATTGTACACAAGCCCGTGATCCGCTGCGTAAGCTTCACACGTGGCCAGGAGCGATCTCAACCCACAGATTGAGGCGCTCAGCAGGACCATGTCATCTGCGTAGCTCAGATTGTTGAAACAAATTCCGTCAATGTGACACCCGACACGCTGGCTACTGAGCGCCTCAATCAGTGCGTTAACATAAACATTAAAGAGTGCTGGGGAGGTCAACCCCCCCTGCCTCACACCGCACTCCAACCTATATGGCTCCGACAAAGCTCCCGCCCATCTCACTCTACTGACCTGGTTCCCATACCAATACCGAAACATACTAAGCAGTTCCATAGGGATACCTAAGGTCTCCAGCTTCTTCCAAAGGACTTCGTAGGAAACCAGGTCATAAGCTTTCGACAGGTCTAAGAAATACGCAAAAACAGGTGTCTTCCGACATGAATAGTACCTGACAGTCTGCTTGAGACACAGGACCGCACTTATTACATTACAGTTATTTTTCTCAACCTTTTTTCAATTTCTTTTTAGCAGTCGACAATATTCCAGAGTGATTGTCGGCTATTTCAATTCCGGTGGAAAACGAAAGTGAAACTTTACACCACGGAGGTGGAGCCGCGTGAGTCAGCTAGTATAATACATCTTCATAAAGTAGCGTGACAATAAATGTCCCGCCATTCAGAGGTGAGGTCGGAGTTAAAGGCTAAAGAAAGATCAAGATAATGAAATTAAACACACAATGACAAACGTAATAATATATTCCTGGGAGACGCTCAGAAACACACCGGGGGGACGGAGGGGAGCTCGTGCGAGTGGGGGGAGGCTAATCCTTGCGAGATGGTAATGCTATTTAGCAAAGGATTTAGTGCTTTCTAAATTATCTATTGCTTTGAGGCAAGGATCAATTTACAAATGAGGCTCTGGCGGAGATTCATAGTTACCAATTAGTGGGATATTATATTATGTCTACCTTATGTACTTTTGACGAAACACGCGTGATTTTATTTATGTGCTATTGTTTTATTATTTACACGACATTATAATGCGTGGATCAACTGTGCGGTTATCAAAATTAGTAAGGTTCAGTTTTTTTTAAAAACACTCCCTTGAACATAATTTCTTGTTTGTATCTACGTGGACACCGAGCTGTGTGTCAAAGGGACGCGACGCTTCAGTTTGTTTATTTTTCATTTATTAATGTAATCCTTTGTTTGTTCTTTTTTTGTTAATCTTTGTACACCTCGCCCCTACACTCTCACACGCGAGTATTGTTTATCTCAAAGTGACATGTTTATGAAAACTCCAACATTTCACTTTAGGATACAACCCAACTCACAGCCAGAAGGGACAGTACGAATTTGCTACGAAACAGCTAATAATATGCTACGAGAAGGGTACGCGTTCATTATAATTTATTAATGTGCTAGATTTGGTACTCAACACTATGAATGGGCTACAGCAAAAGCTACGCAGCCCTACGAATATTTTGTGAGGGACACGGGTATACTATGATAAATATACAGGGTTATTTGTAATTAACTAGCATCCTCCCAGGGGTAGGTAGCAGACATCATAAGTAATAACGTTTGTTCTACGACTTTTAGTAAAACTGAATACATTACTTAATAATGAGTTTTCAAGTTTTTATTTTATAACACGACACTATTAAGTCTATGTTTCATTCATAAACTGAAGGTCGACGCATGCACTGCAAAAATTCACACGCGCAGGTTTGTCTGGGTCGATGAGTTCCTAGACACGATGAAGATGGAATGGATATTTGCCTTCGTTGTGAATGACACTCCATGCGAAGAACTGCATTACATTAAACCGTAGCGCGGCGTCATTGGTACTTGCGGCGGGATTATCCTCAAAGAACTCCAGTATCCTTTCTTGTTCCAGTACTGAGTGCCTCGGTGGACGACCACTATCACTGAACCTGGGCTGGAACTGTCCGTAATCGCGTAATCGCTGTGTGGCAGATAACATCGTTGCCCGGCTCGGTGTAGGTAGATTTGGAAACCTTACTGCATATTGGCGGCAGGCTTCCGCCATATTACCTAGCAAGCATCCTCACCATTTCGGTGTATTCCACATTGGAATACTGATAAGGCATGGCGATAGTCAGATCGACGCAACACGGTGACGCGAAAAATCGTGGCACACAAGGACAAGTGACGCACACCTGTGACGCGCGTGCATCGAGCGACCGGCTGGCGGCTCGCAAAAAGAAATGGGTCAAGGTCAAAGGCGCTAGCGCTGCGCTGCCTCGCGCTGCCCCGCACCCCGCCTCCTATCCGTGCATTGCATGAATTGATGATACGAGATTGTTTACCTAATTTTTACGATGCCCGTAAACTGCGGCGTGGAGTTAATAACTGTCAGACGCAAAAAAATCAATATTAATTTTTGTATGAAAGTAAAATTTAACGAATTATAAAAAGTCGTAGAACAAACGCTATTACTTATGATGTCAGCTATCTACCCCTGCGAGGATGCTAGTTAATTACAAATAACCCTGTATGATAAATTTAATGTTATAACGAGGCTGCTACGATAAACTACGTAGTACTACGCTAAAAGTTGAGTGCCGCTACGAACTTGCTACGATGACTGCCTCGGTGGCTCAGTGGTATGAGTATGCGACTGCCGCCCCTGAGGTCCCAGGTTCCAGGTTTCGATTCCGGGTCGATTCAAATTATTTGTGTTATCCACAAATGTTTGTTTCGGAGTTTGGGTATTTTCTATGTATAATATGTATTTAGAAATATATAAGTATATTTATCAGTCGTCTAGATCCCATAACACAAGCTTATATTAGCTTAATTTGGGCTTGATGACGTTATGTGAGAATGTCCAAAAATATTTATTATATTTATTATTATATTATAAACTACGGTACGCTACAGTACAAGTGAAAGAATTATACGTATAACTAAATTACGAGTATCTAACACATTTTACTTTGTAAATTTAAAAATATATATGACGTTCGTTCTCTCCCAAGCAAATATTAGGTTCGAAGTGACTCGTTCCCGCGGCGCCGCGCCGCGCGCCGCCCGCTGCGTTGTCACAGCAACTGTGCACTGAATACTTAACGCGTCCGTCTGCTACTCGTAACCATTTCCAAACATAGCAAAAATACACCAATCATCCAACAATATTCATAAAGGTTAGTTCAACAAGACAAATTAAAGAGAAAATAATTCTGTATGTATAACTTTAAAGAATTATTCGATAAAATGTTTTTGTTATAATATTATTTTATAAAAAACTAGAATCACAAATAATGTGATATAACCATACAGACACAGGTATAACTACGCCGACTTTCCCGCGGGGGAGGCAGATGTGACAATACACCTACATTTGGGTATCAATTTTGTTTTTGCCACGTAATAGGGTACAAGCCTATCGCCGTTACAGGGCAACGTATGCAGTCAAAGACCTTATAATACAACGGACATAGGATCTAGAACAAATCGCAAGAAAATAATGTCCCGAGTCGACCTATACATTATACATAGGCATACATAGATATAAACAAATTTCATATTAAAATTTAAACCTTGATTCAACGGAATAGTGTTCACTTTTGTTTGCACTAATTTATCGCATTACGTAGCTTCTATCTGTCCGCCTGACTAATTCACCTTATGCAGCTTATACTTGAACTACGTGAACATAGAAACAATGGAGTAGGTTTATTTTGTTAAAGTCTTTTAAGGATTCCATGATATGTACCTACGTAGGCGTAATAATTAATGTAAGACTACAATAAATTCCATAATCTTATAAATTGTAATTACTTGTTTATGTTAGACGAAATAAGCTGAAAAACTAATTAACGACTGACAAAGATTTTTTTTTCGAGTCAGTTTCATAATAAGTAACTGTAGTGTATGAATAACAAAAAGGGAATTAATGAATTTAACTAATTATAATATTATAAATGCCAAACTTCTTGCGGGTGTCAAAGTTCTTCCGCTTTCATTACTATTTTCATAACGCTATGTCGCTACGTCTACTACAAGATAGCCGTGTTTCAAGTGACTGAATTAGTTGCTAAAACTGCGCATCATTAATTTATTTTTATCTTATGGTTAATTTTTGGGATACGAAATTATTGGCTACTAGCTGATCACCGTGACTCCGCCCGCGAGATATAGTTATCTCGGCCCCGATTCCCGTGGGAATACATTACCGAGAATCCAAATAAAAAGAAAATAACAGTACATACACGAAATAAAATGACATGTGTAATTATATTTATGACAAAACAATGATACCCTGTGAAAATTAAAAACATTTTTGGGCTTATCTCCTCCATTCAATCAAGGGATTCTTGTACAAGTTTCATAAAGATCGGACCTCTTTTTGTTATGTCCATAAAATGAGCCGAACAAACAAGATTGTTATTTTTTGGATCAAAATATTCTTCTCGCCGTGCTAGGGCAATAATATTTTTCCATTGTGCACAGTGTACTGGATCCCGAGGAAAACTGAAATAGATGTTGGTTCATATAACGAAAAAAAAATCATAAAGAGCCAAGGCGTCTCCACTATAATCTTTGTTCCAAATAGTTTTATCGCTATCGGTAATCCGAATAAATCTGAATGGTCATTTTGTTAGTACATTATTCAGTGAAAATGAAATGGTCTCTTTCTTTTTACTGAGCTTGGGATGAGTTCGAAAGAGACAGATAAGTACTTCGGTATTGGACTGGATTGCAATATTTACTTTTATCTTTTAATTTATTATCGACGAAATACTGTATTTTAAGTGAAATAATAAATTGCAAATAATAAAACAAAAGCTTATTTACTGAAAATATGATACACCGTCTTCAATTTGCTTTTTTTTCGTAGTTTTTACACGTTTTTACAATACAGTACGGCATTGTGCAACGTGTTGTCGTTCAGTTGTCAAAATCAAGACTGGCGCGCGATTGTTTCTCTTTTAGCGTTTTGTTTCTCTTTTAGTTCGGACACTTTTGAGCGATGATCCGAAATCCATTGTATTTAAAATCATTGTATGCAGTAGAATAGTTACAGGACACCGTATGCAGTAGAATAGTTACAGGGCACCGTATGCAGTAGAATAGTTACAGGGCACCGTATGCAGTAGAATAGTTACAGGGCACCGTATGCAGTAGAATAGTTACAGGGCACCGTATGCAGTAGAATAGCTACAGGGCACCGTATGCAGTAGAATAGTTACAGGTCACCGTATGCAATCTTTGTTATCCTAACGTATATTCCAACAGACAGGACGGTTGTTACATACCTACTATCTCTACAGAAGGTGTTCGTTAGCGCAGAGTCGTGGATTTGAATCCATAACAAAGTCCTAACACAATGCAGTTAGTAAGTATTCTGAACGATAGAGGTCAAGAGTTTTGTAATTTTAAAGTAACATAATAAATACAATTAAATGAATCCAGTATAAAAGTGCAGACACGTATCTGAGATGTAACTCAGTGAAGCAACAAACACTATATCCCATCGAACCGAGAGTGAATCGGCCGCGCGAGTGAGTGACGGGGGAGCGTTAGGAGCGCTGTTTGCTGGTCCACCTACATAGTTCACCTGGTTGTTTCACGGGTAATTTTTTTTCCCCGTGGTCCACCGCAGTTTAACTGGGTGTACCATGGGAATTAATGTTTTCCCGTAGTCCACCTTAGTTCACCTGGTTGTACTACGGGTAATTTTTTTTTCCCGTGGTCCATCTGTACAAGATAATATATTGTACAGGCATCAGGCCGCTTATTTACCACCGTTCACCTGCTGAGACCACCTGGGTGGACCGTGGAAAGTTTTTTTTTTACAGCGGGCCACCTGTGACCACCTGGGTGTTCACCGTCCACCTCAAATGTATCAGGAACACATAACAACATAAGAGCCTTCAAGATTTTAAATTCAGTGAAAACCGATTGAATGTTTGAACTCATTATTCTGAAAAAGTACCAGGCGATCATAACAGAATAGGAGGTTCTGGTTTTGAAAATGGAAAACAATGTATTGTTTGATAACTGGTTATGAAACAATGAAAAAAAATCCATATTCATAACCAGAACCTACTATTCTGTTAAGATCGCCTGGTACTTTTTCAGAATAATGAGTTCAAACATTCAATCGGGTAAGTTGTATATTATGTTCCAGTTTTTTGTGACAATTTATTTCACTTTGGAAATGCACGCTTTTTTTCAACCTTAAAAAATCCTAAAAATAAATATTTTACGACTATCTTTTGTTTTTCCGATATAGGTGGACCACGGGCAACATAAATTTTAATGTCCGTTTAGATTGAGGAGCCACATTTCGTATCTTAATGAAATTTATATAGGTATTTAGTAGTAAGTTTAAAAATTTTGTAGCCGTAATCCTCGAATTTGTAGTATAATACTTCAAAAGTTATAAAAACATAAAGGTGGCTCCTCAATCTAAATGTTTAGATTGAGGAGCCTCGTCATAACTAGGAAAATCATGGATGAATATTTACCAAAATTAGGTATGATTTAGTAGCATTCGAGATTAGTTAGTAGACAAAATTTGAGTTTTGTAGTATTAAAATTAAAAAAGTTATCATACATTATATGTGGCTCCTCAGACCATTACTTACGAGTCGTCATTTTTTATAGAAGGAGTCGTACAATTAATGCGCAATTTCTTGGTCATTTAGTAGTAAGTATTTTGGTTTTGTAGGATAAGATTCAGTAATTAATTATAAGTGGATTAGGAGATATGGCACATTTTAACTGGCTCCTCAATCCAGACGTTCTAGATAATGAATAATTGACTGTAGCTACCTGAGATCACCACAGAATCAAAAACTAGATACACTAACATTTAGTATAAATTTCTACTAAATACACATGTATACAACAACATTGTATCACTTGGTATTTAAAAGCCAAATTACTTTTAGATATTCCTTAAGAATTTGCTATTAAGGGTGACCATGTTATATGAATGAAAACAGGATGAATGATTTTAGAAATTTATTTTATCTAATCTTAGGTCGAAAAGTAAGAATTATGATTTCAAAATTTTATGATATAAAGCCTATGGTTATGAGACAGTAATATAAAAAACTAAAAAGTAAAAATATCAATAAAATAAAATAAAATAAAATAAAATAAAATAACGTTTATTATCTTTGAAATTTTCAGAAAATTATTTAGATTCGTCAGAAGTTGGTGTGACTCTACCGAGGGTTCCAAAATGCAACGAGACTGAGAAGAGCCCTCAAGAAACTCAGCTCGGCTTTTTTCAAAATATTTCATCTTAAATCTAATACAGAGTTATTTAGAAAGGAGCAATTCGTTACGTTGTTACAACCAGGCCGCCTTGTCATCTAAGAAATCATTAATACTATAATAAGCTTTATGGCACAATTTACTTTTTATTAGTTTTTTAAATTTATTGACAGATAAATTTGCTATTTCGGTTGGCAATGTATTGTACATTCGAATAAAGTTCCCCGCAAAAGAATTACTCACTTTATGAAGCCTAAATTTAGGAACAGCCAGTTTATCCTTATTTCTTAAGTTTAGATTATGATTATCACTATTTTTCACAAATTTACTTTTGTTCTTGTGGGTATACAATAAAATTTCATAAATATACTGTGAATACACTGTAAGGATGTTAATATGCTTAAACTTATCTCTTAATGACTCCCGAGACCCCATTCCATAGATAGTCCGGATAGCCCTCTTCTGCAACACAAAGATGCATTCAATATCGGCAGCGTTACCCCTCAGTAGTATGCCATATGTCATGATACTGTGGAAGTAGCTGAAGTAGACAAGACGCGCCGTTTTAATGTCTGTAAGTTGTCGGATCTTTTTGACAGCATAGGCTGCTGAACTAAGCCTGGCCGAAATTTTCCCGATATGAGGCCCCCATTGCAATTTGGAGTCTAACGTTATGCCCAGGAAGACAGTGTCATCGACCAATTCTATTATATCATCCCTAACCTTAACACTGGTTTTAACAAGTCTTACATTAGGTAAGGTGAATCTTACACATTTAGTTTTATTTTCATTTAATAATAAATTATTAGCACAAAACCAGTGGACTATCCTAGAGAGGGCAATGTTTACATCGTCAAGTTCGCGCTGTCCACGTTTAACTTTAAATATTAAAGAAGTGTCATCAGCAAACAAAACTACCTAGTGGTCGTCTCTTATGAGGTGAGGGAGATCATTAATATATACTAGAAAAAGAAAAGGTCCCAAAATTGAACCCTGCGGTACACCCATTGCTACAGGAGAACCAGGTGACTGTTTACCATTGATCACTACTTTCTGGACCCTATCACTTAAGTAAGAATTGACGAAATTCAAGGCCGTCCCCCGGATTCCGTAATGATCAAGTTTCTTAATTAAAGTCTGGTGCTGAACGCAATCGAAGGCCTTAGATAAGTCACAGAATACACCATAAGCATCATATGACTCATCCCAGGCCCTGTATATACACTCTAATAATTTAATTCCGGCATCAGTGGTGGACCGACCACGAGTGAAACCGAATTGTTTTGTATGTAATAGTTTATTAACGTTAAAGTGATTTTGCATTTGATTAAGCATAATTTTTTCAAAAATTTTACTAAATGTAGGTAGTACAGAAATGGGACGGAAATTGGACGGATCTGAAGTACTACCCGATTTAAACAGGGGAATTAATTTACTAGATTTCATTAAATCAGGGAACACACCACTATCAACACAATTATTAAATATTATTACTAGTTCAGGAGCAACCATTTCAATAAAAGAATTTACTAAATACACAGAGATGCCCCAGAGGTCAGCTGTTTTCTTGATATTTAAAGATTTAAAAGTTTTTAAGATAGTGTTTATGTTAACTTTACTGAATTTAAATATAACGTTACAACAAGGAACGTTTGCTTTTAACAAAGATTCTGCAATGGGGGTTGAAGAGCCTAGGGTTTTTGTCAAATCTACAGGAATTCGGGAGAAAAAATTTTCAAATTCGTTAGCGACCTCGAAGTCTGATGTAGTTATTTTACCATTTATATTAAGTTTAAAATGATTATCATTTAATTTTTGTTGACCTCTTTCCGCGTTTATAATTTTCCAAGTAGATTTAACTTTGTCTGCACTATTGAGAATTTTATCACTTATATATTTTGATTTAGCTGCTAAACAATCTGCTTTAAACTTTTTTGAATAAGTTTTAACATAATCTAGAAATGCAACTGATCTATTAAGCTGTCTTTCTGAGTATAGTTCATAAAGTTTTTGTCTACTTTTGTGTATACCCTCAGTGGCCCATTCACTGAAAGTAGGACTATCACTAATCATGACCTCCTTAGACTTGAATATGGAGTTGAACTCGTTGTAAAAAGAATCAAAAAATAATTTATACATTACATTTGGATCTAAGCCAGTGTCTAAGAATGGAATTTTATTGCAAAGTCCAACCCTCATACGTTCCAAGCGGTCACCAGTTATTGGTCTACATAATATTTTACGTTTTATAACTTTTTCTTTAGTGATTTTAAAAGATGCTATTTGCCCACAATGGTCTGAATCTAGCTTTTTTATAATACTTTTACTTTCTGGCAACATATCGCTGTATATATTATCCAGGCAAGTGCCTATTGTATTACAATATCTAGTAGGCTCCAAAAATAAGTTTGTAAGATTGTGTGATTTAAATAAATTTAAAATATTATAACTCATAGGCGTATTAACAAGTAAATCGACATTAAAATCACCACATACTATTAGGTACTTATTAGTTTTACCAAGTTTATATAGAACTTTGTCAATAAGTTCCTCAAATTCGCAAAAGGGTGAGGTTCCAGGTTTATACACGCATACTACTATGAATTGCTCCATTTCCACGCACGACAGTTCGACTTTACACTCTAGAGAAAGAGACACAATATCTTTCCGTTCTTTAAATTTAAGTTGTTTATTTAATAAAATCAAAGATCCCCCCCGTACTGTGGTCACCCTGCAGAATGCACTACCAACCCGGTGATTACTGAAATTGAACATGAGCTCATACGACTTACGCATATGTTCTGTAATACAAAAAATATCAATATTGTCTGAATTCATTAACAGTTCCAACTCTAACTCTTTGCCATGTGTTAAACAACCAATATTTTGATGCCCTATGTTCATATAATTTACATTTTTTGATTTGGTTTGATTTGGAGGGCATTTTTTAACATAATTAATATTTGTAACTAAATTTAATTCAATTAATTGACTATGTCTGCTAAAGGGTAATATTGCCTCTGTTGTCGTAGAACTTAATTTAAATTACTTGGAACAGATTCCAAAGTCTTAACACTAAATCTACATTGCTCAATAAAAGCAGTTTTGTCAGCCAAGTTCTTGGCTGAAGTGTAAAAATAATTGAATAGCAAACTTGCTATTTGTCTCTTATAATGCTTTGGTAGAAAATACCTACCTTTGTTTACATAAACAATATGTTTGTTATTGTTAAAGTTACTGTCAGAAGTTAACAAATTGTATTTATATACAGTTCTCTTAAAAACAGAATTAAAGTCAATTACATGGAATTTATTATTATATTGGCTAGTTAAATTGAGTTGTAAATTTATCTTATCATCAACTCAGTCATCAACTAAGTTTACCTGACTTTGTTAAACAATATTAAATAATCAACAATTCATTACAGTAGTACTTATCATCATTCACCGAGCCTTTTCCCAACTCAGTTGGGGTCGGCTTTCCAGTCTAACTGCGATTCGGCTGAACTTCAATATTTTCCGTGAAGCGACTGCCATCTGACCTTCACAACCCATGGGCGATATCGAAGTTCTGTAATTAGACCGGTCGGATTTTTGATTTAGGGCTCCAACTACCCCTAACGTAGATGTTAGTATGACAACCGGGACCGACGGCTTAACGTGCTCTCCGAGGCACGGAGGGGTCTCAATGACGAAATGGTCACCCATCCTAAGACCGGCCTGAGTCGATGTTGCTTAACCTTTGCAATGTGTCAACATTGTCGGTTACCACTAGACCACGAGCCACAGTAGTACTTATATTATTAATTATTACACACATATATATTTATAAGCAGCATGTATTTTTAATTCCGTGGCCCAAAGCCGCGGCCGCTCTTACGTCCGTTGCCGAGCGTCTTTGGTGCACACGCAGAAGATATTTCCAGTGGCGCCCGGCGTAGGCAGGATGTAAAGAATATTACCTATATATTTCCAGGCATCTCTGTCATCAATATAATCTTTATTAGAATAATACGCTTTCATTAGATACTTTTTTACAGTTGTTTTTATAAATATAATTATATTAGGACAATTCACACAACGCCATCTAGCCTCGAACTAAGCAGAGCTTGTGATATGAGTACTAGATAAACTGATATAAATACTTGTTTACATTTTTTTTGTAAATACATACATAGGAGGTGAACGGTGGTAAATAAGCGATTATTATACATAGGAAACACCCAGACTTCGGTACAAACGTGTGTCATCATACAAAGTTTGTCCCGACCGGGAATCGAACCCGAGACTCCGGCGTCGAGGGCGGATGCACTACCGACCACACCACCGTAGTAGTCTGTCAGTTTTAAATTTGTATGTTTGTATTTATGTATGGATGATCATAAAATATCATCTAAGCCCATCGAATCTAATCACAGGAACTGAAATCGTCGCAATACATTTCCTTAAACACGGTGATTTTATGGTCGTTTTGAACCCAGTATCGGAGTTACTCTGAATAATATTACGGAACCCTTTTTTAATGTCAAAATTGTTGTACTGGTAATAAATAGCTCGATCTAGAAATCTAAAGATTTGATGAAGTTGGTATTGCTAATTTTAGCTAACTGGTCAGAGCATCCCCTTGTTAAGCCACGGGTTCGAGTCCTGGCGACGACATTTAAGTTTTTGTGATTTAAGTATACTTGCCTAAATACTTAACAGTAGTAGAAGAACTTATTGCTTTCAAATACAGAAATATAATAATAAAAAAGTTGCCTATTTCCGTTAACCTTCTCACTCGTTTGAGTTGATTATTAGTATCGTACCGATACTACCGAAAAATTCCGTCTAATGCACAAACGCCCTATGACTTCACTGTCCGTCCGTCTGTCTTGGGCTCATGAACCGTGATAGTTAGAAAGTTTAAATTTTAATAGACTCATACTTGGCCTTATTTTTATATATAAATATTAATAATATTTCTGGACTAATATATTATGGACACCCTACGAAATAATTTGTAGGGAAATTATAGAATAGCTAATAAGTTCGTAAATATGTACTTTTTTATGGCAGAATTATAACGGGCATTTAGTATAAATTTATACTAAATATTGATGTGTTTGTTACAAATTTCGTTACAAGTATAAGTAGATTAGAGGCAAATATATTTTTTTAAGGGTCTCAATTGAGGAGCCAGTTAAAATGTGCCATATCTCCTAATCCACTCATAATTAATTACTGAATCTTATCCTACAAAACTAAAATACTTACTAGTAAATGACCAAGAAATTGCGCATTAATTGTACGACTCCTTCTATGAAAAATGACGACTCGTAAGTAATGGTCTGAGGAGCCACATATAATGTATGATAACTTTTTTAATTTTAATACTACAAAACTCAAATTTTGTCTACTAACTAATCTTGAATGCTACTAAATCATACCTAATTTTGGTAAATATTCATCCATGATTTTCCTAGTTATGACGAGGCTCCTCAATCTAAACATTTAGATTGAGGAGCCACCTTTATGTTCTTATAACTTTTGAAGTATTATACTACAAATTCGAGGATTGAGGCTACAAAATTTTTAAACTTACTACTAAATACCTATATAAATTTCATTAAGATACGAAATGTGGCTCCTCAATCTAAACGGACATATAAATTATATAAATACAATTATATAAACAATATAAATTTTAAACATATACTTCATAACAGTTTAGGTGGACTACGGGAAAACACAATTCCCATGGTACACCCAGTTAAACTGGGGTGGACCACGGGGAAAAAATTTCACCCGTGGTACAACCAGGTGAACTATGTAGGTGGACCACGGGCAAACAGCGACTTTTTATTCACATTTTATGTACCCAGTGACACTCGGGAAATAATTACCTTTCATTTGAGACGCCATTCGTCGAAATCCATCTAGCCGTTAGGCCTGTAGAAGGGAACAAAGAAACATACATAACATACGCGCGAAACACATAACCCTCGCTGACGCAGTCGGGTAATAATATTAATATTTGCTTCGTAAACTATAAATTATAATATACAAGTATAATGGCTTCGTCCTTGGGAATTGTTTTCTAGTTTCCATGGGAACACATTCTGTAAGGTTACAGAAACGTCACTGTCCTTTGCGGAGTAATGCTGATTAAAGGTAACAATGAAAGAATATATTTATCTAAGAATTAAAGAAATGGCAGTCTATTCATAGAATTATAGAAAATACAGTAAAAAGGTGAAATGAGGATGATTACTAGTTGAGAAACACTGCGCCGGTGATGTGCGCCAGGCACAAGTGATATCAGGGTCCGAGGCTCCCCAGTGCCTCGACAGGGCAGCTGTGCGGCAGGATCCGGAGTGAGTACGCAACCAATAGATGTCACTTATTCACTTCTTGACTCCACGAGAAGTTTTGGTTTTGGAGTGAATACGCAACCAATAGATGTCACTTATCAACTTCTTCTTGACTCTACGAGGAGTTTCTTCCCACGCTCCGGTACATAAGGTCCATAGTATCATTACGTCAAGAGTATCAAAATGTCCATAGTATCATAACGTCTACAGTATAATTTCGTCCATAGTATCATAACGTTAGAAGACTAGGAGATGTTTCTCCGACTGTAGGCGGTGGTAGACTGTGTTGAAGAATGAAATGAATTCATAATGACACATCGGTAGAATGTTTTTGAATTTAAAAGTGAATGGATGAGATAAAGAATGGCATTGATGAGAAAGGAGTTTAAAAAACAACAAACCTAATTGCCAAAAATAGAAATAAAAAATAAATCAGTAATGACAGGACATATCATGTCACTCAAAGGTATGTAAACAAACAAGATATAAAAATAATGAAATAATTACAAATAGTAAGTAATTATGCACATAACATACCCCAAAAAGCCCTGCAAAATTTTTACTTATTAAAAATTTTGAGGTTACAGAATAAATACCTAACCCTTTCACACACATCTATCGTCTCTACAATCACTCACATTCTTGCATACGGAGGGGATATGGTTCACATTCAATGACGCATACTCCAAAAGGCAATATTCAATATAATTAACGTAGGCTTATTTATTTAATTTAGGTGTCGTAACCCGCACCTGTTTAAAAACTAAGAAAAGAAATTTACAAGATACTAGACAGCATGTGCCTCCAAGTCCAAGGCAACATGTGTGTCCAGGAAGGCAACATGTGTATTAAGATAGGCAACGTGTGCATCAAGATAGGCAACGTGTGCATCAAGATAGGCAACGTGTGCATCAAGATAGGCAACGTGTGCATCAAGATAGGCAACGTGTGCATCAAGATAGGCAACGTGTGCATCAAGATAGGCAACGTGTGCATCAAGATAGGCAAAGTGTGCATCAAGATAGGCAACGTGTGCAATAAGATTAAAGAAAATATTTACAGTGAAAAGAAATTAAAAAATAAGCCAAAAGGAGTTCTGTTATTGAAGATGAATGACGAAAAAAAATACAGATATAAAAAAAATACATAGACATAAAAAACTTAAAATACCACCACCTAGTAAAATTTTAAGTTTAAAAGAAAATTATACTTGACAAAGTATTATAGTTTAAGTATTTATAAAATATTTTAAGTTAAGTTTTAAGTTTAAGAGAAAATTAAGTTATTTAAGAGAATAAAATAATTTTTATGATGAAAGTGTGATGAAAGTGTGATATGTGATGAAAGTTAGTGTTATGAGCGGGAATACTACAGGATATTTTCCTGCAGCCCGCTGTATAGTAATTCAAACCCCAACTTGTCAGTGACCACGAATGGTTTAAACACTGCCAACCGAAGAATTAATGTGGATTGCGGTTAGCAATCGGTAAGTAGCGTATCAGTGTGTGGGGTGCGGTATATTTTGTAGGAGTACTGGTAAGTGTTCTAGGTTTAAGTGTATAAAGGTTTAAGTATGAAAGTTGAAATGGGACTAAATGTACGTCTACTACAGGATATTCTCCTGCAGCACGTCGTAGAGTAGTTCAAACCCCAACCTGTCAGTGACCACGAATGGTTTTAAGAACACTGCCAAGTGAAGAATGAATGTAGATTGCGGTTAGCAATCAGTAAGTGGTGTAATAGTGTGTGGGGTGTAGTATAGGTTTGTAAGAGTACTGTAATAAGTGTAGTAACTAAGATGAGAGTATGAAAGTACACAGGGGTAAAGGGAGTAAAGTATACAAAATAATTAAGAGTGAAAAGTGAAAAGATTTTTAGGGGGATGGGTAAACGTGGGCGCCAAATTGTAACGTTACCGCGATTGCTTGGTTGACTGCACTTCTTGAGAATGATCCAGTGATGGGCATAGCGCCGACAAATGAAATATATTCGCAAACGACATTGTTATGAGCTCTTGAGTTGCATCCACTGATTCACCACTAGCAAAAGCTTTCGCAATTAGCTAAAGCTATATCGGCTTTGTCTGCTTGATTACGCAACTTTCTTCCGTTATTCACTAAAAGAGAATTAAGAGTGCCTCTCAAATCGATTTTTGACGAGTTGGTCCTAGGAATTGATCCCTCCAGGACCCAGGTTATAGCTGTAGACTGTACTTTGATGGTAGACAACTTAGTGATTCCAAGGGTTAAACGTAATAGAAGACTAGGAGATGTTTCTCCGACTGTAGGCGGTGGTAGACTGTGTTGAAGAATGAAATGAATTCATAATAACACATCGGTAGAATGTTTTTGAATTTAAAAGTAAATGGATGAGATAAAGAATGGCATTGATGAGAAAGGAGTTTAAAAAACAACAAACCTAATTGCCAAAAATAGAAATAAAAAAATAAATCAGTAATGACAGGACATATCATGTCACTCAAAGGTATGTAAACAAACAAGATATAAAAAGAATGAAATAATTACAAATAGTAAGTAATTATGCACATAACAATTCCTGGGATAAAAAGCAGCCCGAGTATGTTACTTAAACATTAGCAGATAGCTGATTTAATAGGGAGTAACAGCCAATTGAAAGTTCGGTAAAAATCAGTATTCTGGTTTCAGAAATTAGCTGAAAGAAATAGACAGAGGAGAATTTTAAATATTGATTATTTTATGTGAGTATAGTAAAATACTATTATCAAACATTTAATAAATAGCTGTAAGTTTAAAATTTAAAAAAATCACTTCAGTTTCATTTATTTGAATAGGTTTAGACACTAGACATCCATAGAAACACATCGGTAGAATGTTTTTGAATTTAAAAGTAAATGGATGAGATAAAGAATGGCATTGATGAGAAGGAGTTTAAAAAACAACAAACCTAATCGCCAAAAATAGAAATAAACAAATAAATCAGTAATGACAGGACATATCATGTCACTCAAAGGTATGTAAACAAACAAGATATAAAAAGAATGAAATAATTACAAATAGTAAGTAATTATGCACATAACAATTCCTGGGATAAAAAGTAGCCCGAGTATGTTACTTAAACATTAGCAGATAGCTGATTTAATAGGGAGTAACAGCCAATTGAAAGTTCGGTAAAAATCAGTCTTCTGGTTTCAGAAATTAGCTGAAAGAAATAGACAGAGGAGAATTTTAAATATTGATTATTTTATGTGAGTATAGTAAAATACTATTATCAAACATTTAATAAATAGCTGTAAGTTTAAAATTTAAAAAAATCACTTCAGTTTCATTTATTTGAATAGGTTTAGACACTAGACATCCATAGAAATAAATAAATAAGTAGAAGTCTACTAAATCCATTTCAATCGAGATGTTCCATCCAAGCACGCGCGCCATGTATTTCCATAACAACACTGTATATATGTATGTAGGTATCATGTGATACAAATACGAGTAGAGAACATACAACATATGAGGATGTATGCTTCACTACTCAAAGCTATCGGCATTTCATGGCTTCGTAGAGATACACAAATGGGAATATTAGCCGAATTGTAATGGTACTAAGTGTTATTACATCGTTCCACTTACGTCAACGACAGACAGACATGACAGGCAGACAATGAATATTATTTTGTTCGAGATTGTACTGAGAAAAATACGCTTTGATAACAGAGAAGGTTCTGAGAATCATCTATACTTATAATAAATCTGTAGAAGTGAAAATTCTATACTTACATTGAAAATATCAAAAAAATATACTAGACCAACACCGAACCCAAAAATGTGATTAAAAATTTTTTTGTCGGTCTGTCTGTTTGTTCAGGCATCACGCAATAACTACTGGTTTAATTACGATGAAACTTGTTATAATTATTCTTTAATATCCTGGGCACTCGGAAAAGTATATACAATAAAAAACAAACTTAATTTTGCGGTTCGATCCCTAGACCCGATTACTGTACCAAACGCAAATAATAAGTTTGTCGTAGGTTACGTCACTCGCAGTGGAGTTCACTAAGGGGCGCTGCACACGGCCACAGATTAATAAATAGTTACTACGTAACAGATACATCACTCCCATACAAAAGCGAAAATACCTACTCTATATTAACCTACAAAATTTTAATAACCTGCTGCACAGAACGAGAAGAATTGTACCTTAAACACGCGTTCATAGAGTCGAGACTGTGTTGCCCGCCGTGTGAGTGACGCCGTCGTAAGAATGCGCTAGGGTTGTACCTATTATGATTATTGTAATAAAACGAATGTTACGAATCAACCATTTTTTTATTAGTCAATCAAATATGTTTTAGTTTTATATAATAATTTATATTTTTTATTGATCAATAAATAAAAATACATTATTTACTATGTCATGAAATACAGCCTGGTGACAGACGGACGGACGGACAGACAGACAGACGGACAGTGAAGTCTTAGTAATAGGGTTCTGTATTTCCCCTTTGGGTACGGAGCCCTAAAAAGAAAATAAATAATATCTATGGATAGGTCATCAAAAACGATATTGAGGTTTCTAATATCATTTTTTTTCTAAACTGTATAGTTTGCGCGAGAGACCCTTCCAAAGTGGTCTAATGTGCCCCCCCCCCCCCACCTATATCTTCTAAAATAAGAGAATGATAAAACAAAAAATATATAATATATGTTGTACATTACCATACAAACTTCTAGGTACCGAAAATTGGTATGAACGAGTTATTAACGTTATAGTTATAGTTATTAACGAGTTATCTAGTTAGCAGTTTTTTAATACGCCATAAATCTTAAAAATTAAAATATTATGTTGCGTGTATATGTATAGTATAGTATATGGGCGAGTCCGACTCGCACTTGGCCGCTTTTTTTGTTAGCCAAATATAACGTAATCCCGGTGCACGAAAAACAAAAAGAAATGTAAGTAAATGAAACCCAAGTTAAAAATGCATTTTGTTATTATTAAAATAGTGCATACCATTTGCATACCTACTATAATCCGCACAATAATTACATGGTTTCTTCATTTCGAAGCGTAAGCGCGGGAAACGTACAGTGCGGTGCGATGCGAGCGCTCAGGCGGGCGTTCGGCAGCCCTCTGCCAGTTTGTACTCTCGAAGGTACGCCGAGCGGTAGGTATATAGCGCGCGGCTTTGAGCGAGTGACGGAGGCCTGACACGGCTAAGATACTATTATGTTTTATCTATTGCTCGCCATACAATTCAATGGACTATCAGACACGACGAAGATAATAAATAATATTTCATATTTTCGTATCTTAAGATGAATGTGTATGGTATAATAGAGAATATAATAGAAGATATAATAGAGAAACTGTTGTAGGGGGCTTTATGAACGCAATAAAACCCAAAACAAAGGCTTTTAGAACTTTTGTCTGTTTGTCTGAATGTTTGAACACGCTAATCTCAGAAACGGCTTAACCGATTTGAATTTTTGATTTGAATTTGCGGTTTTCAGTAATGCGTTGTGGTTTATTCAACTTAACATTTAAGGTTTGGTTTTCATTCGGTTCATAAATAAAAAAGTTATGTAGATCTAAAGTAACACGCAGGCGGAGCTGCGGGCAACAGCTAGTTTATAATATGATCTTGGCCGGTGATGTTTCCAAAGCCCGCGCCGCCGCCGCCGCCGCCGCGCTGGGAACATTGTCAAGGAGAAAGAAATATTATTTCTTATGGTCTATAGTTTCGTTTTAATGATAATTTCCTTTATTATTTAAAACATTATTAAAAAAAGAAAAAGTATATATCCACATCTAAATCTAACTAAATAACTTAAACACATTCCCTATGGATGAGTTTTATAAATAAAATCTTTAAGTTTAAAGTCGTTCCAATAGTTGGTCTATTGATTTACATAACTATATTTATATAACATAAATGTTAGTTTTGGTAATAAATTGACCAGCTTATAACACCAGTTAGAACACCACTATATTATATTCTTTGAAATGAAGCATCCGTTGCTTGGCATTGTGTTCGGTAGCGCGGTGACCCGATCCGACCAACTTCTAACAAGCAATTATAGTTGGACAGGTAATCGGAATACTGGTAACTCATATCTAAAAAAGCTTGTAATTTTTTTTAAAGAGATACGAAATAAGCAAAGTAGATTCTCCTGTGCGAAGTTCAGAATGAAGTAGGAGAGTTGCAACTCACAGAAAGATCCTACTTCGATTTGGATGGATGTCGTCCAATTGTGGACATCCAAATGTGTTAAGCTCCATGCGCAATGGACGACGACGACGTTACTTTCTACAACCGTCTCCAAACTGCTCCAAGGCCACAAAAGGCAATATCAAAACACCACAGATACATAACTTCCAGTGCGCATTAATGTTCATTTCGTCCGTTCGTAGAATAAAAACTCTCCCGCTAATGGCACTCACTCAAGTATGGCACGTAATCAACATTGATCACTTCGCACAATACACCGATGGGAATTTGGGTCGTCCTTCATGTTTGCAAAGGAGCTTACAGCAGTACCAGTAGCTACTTACAGAAATTAATAAATAGGTACTTATTTATGGATGGATGAAATTAAATTTATATAAAAGTATTCTCAATGAAAAATATTCCTTTTATAAAAATACGTATGATAATGTTTAAATACTGTTCGTCATGGATGCATTGAATTGACTCAACAAGCTCAGCGACCATCTCATATATCTTCTGTGAGGAAACTGGTATTAACGAGTAAACAAACCGTTTGTGACTCGTAAGGACAAAATATCGATCGCCTTTTAGAAATGTGTAAACTTGGGGACTTATTTTAAAAGTTATGATGACGATAACTCCGACCGTTTGGTACTCTTTCACGCCTAAACCGCATAACTAACTTTGATGAATTTTTAACATAGGTGAGACATTAGATAAGAAAATACATGACAAGATACAGGCTCTAATCTTGAGCAGTCTAAGTAGCGTGCAGAAGGTAGTACTTACACAAATATTTGTTCTACTCGTAACACGGAAATCAAATCACAGATTTCGGCACAAGGCGTGTATACACTACACCACATTGACGGAGACAATATTAAGTTACAAAAGGCGATTAAAAGGACTGTTTGTACTTCTATAACAATATGTACGATAGTAGATCTGGCGACTACGATTGAGTTTGCATAGTGCTGTTTCATTGCCTTTTCAGTATGTATTAACTGTATTTAATATTATATTTATCTAGTAAAACATTTTATTAAATGGCTAAGCCAACTGTTCATTAGTATAATAATAGTCCTTTCAATTGATCAAAACAAAGTAAGTAGATATTTCTCAATTTCCTGTTCATTTCAATTTCACATCAATTACGCATAGGCGTAGGTACGCATGTATCTAGTGGACGTCAAATACACATGCGTACTTACAAAATAAAATAACGTTTTACTATGTGTGTTATTAAATCGGAATGTATTCTAAGGTTTATTCCTCTTTCAGAAGAAAACTACTAAATAGGTTTAAATGAAGCTCTACAATAATATAGCTCAAACGTCAGAATAAGATATACCTACGCCACAACTGTAAATACTCGTATATATATATATAGTGCAGAAACTTCCCTAAACTGCAGAATAAATTTTGGTGGATTCTGGTTTAACCTAAATGGAACTTAGGAATAGAAAATCTCAAACTAGAAGTAATAACTTTGTGTAGACGACGTCACGAGGAGAAGCTAGTTTAAATATTTGATATCTTATTAAACGTTCCTCCAGAGCATGATGGACGACGTCGCAATATCGAGGTAAAAAATGTCATGACTTCAGTTTGCTGAGATAAGTTGAGTCTTTGAGTAGACACACAACATGGCTCACGTAAATTCATACATTACCTGAGTTAGGCTGATTTACATGAGCGAGTGAGCAAGGAGACTGCGCGGAGAGGATGAACAGATTTGAAATTGAAATGAGTTTGTACTTGTCTTTAACTCAAGCTTGAATGATTGTCCCTTGATATTGTATAGGCACAGAATAGGGAATATTAGTATAGGTACCTACACTAAACAAATTGAGGGGTATATTTATATTACTATTTAAACCTATTATTACTTGCTTGTTTTACCAATATCACAAATTATGTCAACGTTCTGTAGCTATTCTGTTTCTTAGAGTTTGCGATTTATTAAAGAATGGTAATCAATCTGTTTGGTATTCTGAACACTTTTAGTTCTCTGTTCTTATAAAAATGTGTTTGATCGAATCTTAATCAAAGTTGACTGAGTCAAATATTTTGTTTATTCCGAAAACATGGTTTCACTTCCAATTATTACTTCCAATACAATTATTATGTACAATAGTACATAATTAAAACTTATAGGTGAAACAAACTTTCAATAAAATTGTCAGTATTTGGTGGAACTTGTACGAGTAGGTATACGTAATGAAACGCCATAGTCACTTGCATCGCTTCAATTAGTTGTACCGTGTTGTTATGTAACATGTGTTGAATAGTTTGTTTATCAAGGTATGCTGTACACGCCTCGATATGTTCAAATCAGATCTGTAGTTCCTGAGATTGGCGCCAAACAAACAAACACTTGAGCTTTAAGTATGAAAGAGGTAGATAAGTTAGATAGGTATATGTGAGTTTTATCCCTGGCTTGTCACTCGGTCTCTGTGGTGTCACTCCCAACCGCTGTTTGCCCGTGGTCCACCTACATAGTTCACCTGGTTGTACCACGGGTAAATTTTTTTCCCCGTGGTCCACCTCAGTTTCACTGGGTGTACCATGGGTATTAATGTTTTCCCGTAGTCCACCTTAGTTCACCTGGTTGTACTACGGGTAATTTTTTTTCCCCGTGGTCCACCTGTATAAGATAATATATTGTACAGGCATCAGACATACAACCTCCATACAAACTAATCGTTTACATATTTTTATATTGCATATTTTTTTCAAACGATAATAGTGCATGGATTACTACGGGTTACGAAGATTTAAATAATTTAAGTACCTGGGTATTACCAGGAATACATAACAACATAAGAGCCTTCAAGATTTTAAATTCTTTCAGTGAAAACCGATTGAATGTTTGAACTCAATATTCTGAAAAAGTACCAGGCGATCATAACAGAATAGGAGGTTCTGGTTGTATATAAGTAGGCGCATATAAATGCAAATCCTTAATGTAAAGATGATAGTATGACTGTGAAGAATAAAAATCTCGAGTATCACACTAGTGTGACGGTGAAGAAAAAAATCTTCTGTTCCACACTGGTGTGACAAAATGGTGTGACGGTTAGTCACATAGAGATATTATAAAAGTCTCTTATAATACGTCCATGGTTAGTCATACCCCGTAAATTTATCGGCATTTTATTTCCGTAGAAACCCGGCTCGTAACAATAATATACAATTTTTTTTTTTTTAATATTTTACTTACCATTGCTTAATAATATACAACTTACCCGATTGAATGTTTGAACTCATTATTCTGAAAAAGTACCAGGCGATCATAACAGAATAGTAGGTTCTGGTTGTAACTTGCTTGTATGTTTGTAACCGACTCTTTTGATTTCGATATTGCCCCTTCGTCCACGTTCATAACCAAGATTTCATAACTGGTTATGAATATAGATTTTTTTTCACTGTTTCATAACCGGAACCTCCTATTCTGTTATGATCGCCTGGTGCTCTTTCAGAATAATGAATTCAAACATTCAATCGGGTAAGTTGTATATTATGTTCCACTTTTTTGTTCCATCAAACATAGTAGAACTAGTGGGAAAAAAAAGCGAATGCATTTCAATAATAAATATTCATTAATTCACATACTGTTACTTTAAGCGTTTCTATATACTCGTACCTCCCAACTACCACTACATATTTATAACAATTTATTTCACTTTGGAAATGCACGCGATTTTCAACCTTAAAAAAATCCTAAAAATAAATATTTTACGACTGTCTTTTGTTTTTCCGATATAGGTGGACCACGGGCAATATAAATTTTAAAAATATACTTCATAACAGCTTAGGTGGACTACGGGAAAACATTAATACCCATGGTACACCCAGTGAAACTGAGGTGGACCACGGGGAAAAAAATTTACCGGTGGTACAACCAGGTGAACTATGCAGGTGGACCACGGGCAAACAGCGATAAAAATGAACGCCCTTGAGACCATAGAGGAGACCCTAGAAATAAATAGATTATTAAATACCAAGAGTAAAGCGATACTGAATCAACAACTTGAAGCTGGTCACCGTTGTTACCATAGAAATAGTATGTAGCAAGATACACAAAGACATTTCAGCGGCGATCCCAAAATCAAAAAACAAATGTGTGGGTGAAATAGTGTTGTGTACACTATGAAATACGCAAAATATCTATGTTATTGAGTGTTATTTCTGAGTAATACAATATAATTTCACTAATTAGTTATACTTTTCAGTTACCTATACATTAGTTCGCACTGGCATTAGTTAAATAAAACCAGCCACGTACATGTTGGGTCACGCATAGAATAGGGTTCCATAGTCATGTTATAATAGCCTGAACTAAAAATTAAAGAGAAAAAAAGTCATTTTCACTTGGTATATATATATAATATATGTGTAGGGGCGGCAATCCAAAAAAAAAGTTTTCATTATTTTATTGTAGCCCTTGGTCACCGTTATTAATACACGTATTTATGCAGTTCATTTTTTCTAGCTTTAACCGCTTAGGAGGAAAGCCGAGAATGGACTGACGGACGAACTGACATGACAAAACTATGTTTCTTTAAGTTAGTTTAGTATTTAGGATATTATTATACTTATTCAAATTTTTTTACTACATAACGTAACCATGAAACAGTTCAGCTTGGTGAAAACCGTATAAAAATCCGTTGCGTAGTTTTAAAGATCTATGCATACATACGGGAGGGACGGACCGACTTTGTTTTATACTATGTTATGATTTTATGAAATCAAATAAAAATTTGTCTTATCTAATGTCTCTGGGAACCTTCCCAGTCAGCAATGACGTGGAGGATTTTATAAACGATATTTTGTAATGTAAATATTTTTAATATATAATTATGTATATTGTAATGTCTATTGTAAATAAATATGTGATCTAATCTAAAACAATCATTCCGAAAAACAGGATTGTTAGTAAAACATTATACTTCATATTGCCATGGTTTATCGATACATCGATAATCGTGACGTCATCAGGTGGCCATGCCCTATCGTAAAAGGATAGTCTCCTATTTTACGTTGTTTAAGAACAATTCTTCTTTGTGATTAGGAAATAATTACTGCACAATGCAAGAGTAATGAATATACTATGATTAGATCTTTTTAATTATTTGATCAACCCAAAACATAAACAAATATCTGTTATCTAAGAATTGTTGGAAAATTTTGTATTTACCTGTAAAACGTGTAATTATTTGGCTTGTCTGCTTTAGTCACATTACAATTACTTGAAGAATAAGACACCATGGTTCTTATATACAGTTTTACTGTAAACAACACAAGGATTCGGTTATATTTTAGAAATCTAATATTCGCCAGTTATCATGTTAAGCGCTACTTTTGCAATTTGAAAAACTTCGGAAAATTCTTGTCCACTGACACTGACACTGACACTGACACACATATAAAAGTACGTCATCGTCTATCTTTATTACTCATAGGTAATGTTCGAATGATGATGACTTCTCCGGACTTCTCTTTCCCACGCTCTGTTGGTCTATTAAGAGAACGAAGCGAGCGGCATCCCAAGTCTCTGGTTGTTACAGTACTATAAGTAATGACATCTACATATCTATATCTGATTAGCTGACATTCTAATTATATAATTGAGATTGTATTTTATTTTATTTATCCATAATACAATTTAATTCACTGGGTGGGACTAGAAGTGTAAGTTTTAAAATTATTAAATTACACTTACACTTCTATTCTAAATATAATTCTATACTAAATAATTGACAATTTAGCAGTTGACATTTAATGTAATTTTTAGTACTTGAAGACTTGTAACAAATATTTTTTAAAACCTCTTAAGTAGACATTTTCCTAGGACTAATTCTCCCACTTTTCGGGGTAAATTTAGAAGTGGTCGTGGTATTATTTAAATTTATTTTCATATACCCTGTCTGTCCGTCCGTCGAGTTTTTCAATTTATATTTATAAATACATTTTTTTTTTATATATTTTACTAGCGACTCGCCCATGCTTCGCACGGGTGCAATGTAGACTATGTAGCATGTCAGTCTTAAAATTCAAATATCTCAATGCAAATATAACAATATATAGGCATTGGTTGAATGGTTGTCTTTATCTGTGGTAGAATGATTGTCTTTATCTGTGGTAGAATGATTGTCTTTATCTGTGGTATTAGAATTGTGGAATTAGATTCGTCTTTGAATTTCAATGCCAAACAATGTTCAATCACTACTGACATGCTATCAATTGATACTATCGATCGTCCTTGTAAGGAATCGATGGATCGTAATTCATGACAGAATTTTCTTTTTTACCCACGAATTAGTTTTGGCTCTCTGTAATCGATGCCTACCCCTATCCTGGCTGAGGCGAGCCTCGGCAGACGATTCTCTGGCTCTCCGAACACTATGACTTTCCCGATCTTGGCTGCAGCGAGCCTCACACTCAACTGAGGATTCTCTTACTCCTTCAGCTCTATATCTAGCCCGAAGCTGGCTGAGCCGAGCCTCACATTCCCTTGACGAATCTTCGTCTCTAGCTGAACGTGCACTTTGGGCATTCCCTGTACTACGACCTATGTTTGAACGACGACGTCTTTCAGATATGACTTTATACCTATCCTATTCAGTCTTTTTTGAACTTAAATACCTACATTACTTTAAACCGCTTTTTGACTATAATTCTATTGTTTTATTCTAATTCCTATCCAACCAAGGTACCTACTATGAATTTCGAAAAACATGCCGAATGAATTGAATGAATGAAAATGATTTTTTAATGAAAAAGCCTATGATATAACCTATTAATCTGTAATATCTTCGAAAATATTCATTTAAATTACATGCTGTAAAGGGCCATATTGATCTATATTAAAAGCAAAATGTATTTAAGGTACTTAATTGGATAAGGATTTATGCTGTATTGCTTAAAATCTCTGTGTGTTCACTGCCGCCATTGGCCACGGCCCGGCTGCGTCGCCGCGCTCGTATTTTTTTTCCATCACGAGATATCTCTTAAGTCATTCGTCCAAATTATATGGTTAGAATGGCAATTTTGGTCTACATTAAATGCACAACGTATGTAAAGTATTCAATTAGATAAGGAATTTTACTGCATTGGTAAAAATAGCTTGGCAAATGACACATAATTTTTTTGTCATTTATAAAAGATAAAAATGGTTACTGTGCGTTATCCTTAAGAGATATACATATGATATTCGGAACTTTTTTGTAGACCTTTTTATGGTGTACAATACTGTAGTACATTATTTTGATCTGTCTCGTAGGGTTTCGTCAGTGTTTGCAATGAAAGTGCAAAAAAATGTGTTTATTTACGACATTACATTAGAAACCTCTAAAATAATCGGTATTACTCTAGTATGTTATACATGTATTATACATTAAAACCTTTCTGTTGAATCACTCTATCTATTAAAAAACCCCGCATCAAAATCCGTTGCGTAGTTTTAAAGATCTAAGCATACATATGGACAGACAGACAGGAAAAGCTACTTTGTTTTGTACTATGTATAGATATATACCTATATATATTTATTTTTTTACGGTAGCACGGTAGCACGGTAGCACGGTAGTAGTACGGAAAAAAGGAGGCATTGTTCTGGTACCGAGGCATCAAGACGGAAGTCGCGTCCTGGGCTCAGCTAAAGAGTTTTATGCTCGATGAATACCTACCCTCCGACTTCGACCATCTATTTTTACAGGAAATCCGTTCTCGAACTCAAGGACCCGATGAAAGCATCGTTACTTATTTAAGCATATTTTTCGAGACTACGGTCTCCTATTACCGAAGCTGAGAAGTTAACTATAGTTACTTATAATATTAGGCCTTTCTATTCCACAAAGCTGGCACTTTTCAGTCAGTACTTGGTCTGAGCTAAAGAAATATTGTCGTCTACTTGAACATGCAAAGTATAGGGCCAGTATGTTTACCGAACCACCGCGGCCACACGATAAAAAGCTCGCATGCGACTTGGCTTACAAACCTAATACGTACTTTAATAAGTGTTCATCAAGTATAGATAAGGTACTCAAAACATCTAATTATAATACTGAGCGCCTTAATACATTTATAAATAACCACTCGTGCAACATCAACTGCACAAGTCCTCCTCAATCTTTGGAGCACCAGGCTTCCCTTACAACTTGCTCCCCTTCTACTTCATTAGTGCATGAATTATGTGACAGTGTAAAAAGTAATAGTCATACTGGTTATACTAAACTAATTTTATTTAGTGATTATATTGGAACTGATTTTGGTTCTTTTCTGATACAACAATGTAATTCAAATTGTTATTCAATTATTAATAACTGTTATCCAGGTGCATATTTAAATGAAATTATGCAAAAGATATTAAGAATATAATTTTGACTCAAACAGTAAAATAATTATTTTCTGCTCAAACAGGGGTAAAATTAACAAAAATGAACTATCCCTATACTTTGACAAAATGCAAAACTTAAATGTTGAACATGTAGTAATGTTTACATTACCATATATAAAAGGTGTGCCAGACGTGGAAAATTCTCTTAGATATAAGATAAATTTACAACTCAATTTAACTAGCCAATATAATAATAAATTCCATGTAATTGACTTTAATTCTGTTTTTAAGAGAACTGTATATAAATACAATTTTTCAACTTCTGACAGTAAGTTTAACGATAACAAACATATTGTTTATGTAAACAAAGGTAGGTATTTTCTACCAAAGCATTATAAGAGACAAATAGCGAGTTTGCTATTCAATTATTTTTACACTTCAGCCAAGAACTTGGCTGACAAAACTGCTTCTATTGAGCAATGTAGATTTAGTGTTAAGACTTTGGAATCTGTTCCAAGTAATTTAAATTAAGTTCTACGACAACAGAGGCAATATTACCCTTTAGCAGACATAGTCAATTAATTGAATTAAATTTAGTTACAAATATTAATTATGTTAAAAAATGCCCTCCAAATCAAACCAAATCAAAAAATGTAAATTATATCAACATAGGGCATCAAAATATTGGTTGTTTAACACATGGCAAAGAGTTAGAGTTGGAACTGTTAATGAGTTCAGATAATATTGATATTTTTTGTATTACAGAACATATGCGTAAGTCGAATGAGCTCATGTTCAATTTCAGTAACCACCGGGTTGGTAGTGCATTCTGCAGGGTGACCACAGTACGGGGGGGATCTTTGATTTTATTAAATAAGAAACTTAAATTTAAAGAACGGAAAGATATTGTGTATCTTTCTCTAGAGTGTAAAGTCGAACTGTCTTGCGTGGAAATGGAGCAATTCATAGTAGTATGCGTGTATAAACCTGGAACCTCGCTCTTTTGCGAATTTGCGGAACTTATTGACAAAGTAAACTTGGAAAAACTAATAAGTACCTAATAGTTTGTGGTGATTTTAATGTCGATTTACTTGTTAATACGCCTATGAGTTTTAATATTTTAAATTTATTTAAATCACACAATCTTACAAACTTATTTTTGGAGCCTACTAGATATTGTGCTACAATAGCCACTTGCCTGGATAATATATACAGCGATATGTTGCCAGAAAGTAAAAGTATTATAAAAAAGCTAGATTCAGACCATTGTGGGCAAATAGCATCTTTTAAAATCACTAAAGAAAAAGTTATAAAACGTAAAATATTATGTAGACCAATAACTGGTGACCGCTTGGAACGTATGAGGGTTGGACTTTGCAATAAAATTCCATTCTTAGACACTGGCTTAGATCCAAATGTAATGTATAAATTATTTTTTGATTCTTTTTACAACGAGTTCAACTTCATATTCAAGTCTAAGGAGGTCATGCTTAGTGATAGTCCTACTTTCAGTGAATGGGCCACTGAGGGTATACACAAAAGTAGACAAAAACTTTATGAACTATACTCAGAAAGACAGCTTAATAGATCAGTTGAATTTCTAGATTATGTTAAAACTTATTCAAAAAAGTTTAAAGAAGATTGTTTAGCAGCTAAATCAAAATATATAAGTGATAAAATTCTCAATAGTGCAGACAAAGTTAAATCTACTTGGAAAATTATAAACGCGGAAAGAGGTCAACAAAAATTAAATGATAATCATTTTAAACTTAATATAAATGGTAAAATAACAACATCAGACTTCGAGGTCGCTAACGAATTTGAAATTTTTTTTTCCCGAATTCCTGTAGATTTGACAAAAACCCTAGGCTCTTCAACCCCCATTGCAGAATCTTTGTTAAAAGCAAACGTTCCTTGTTGTAACGTTATATTTAAATTCAGTAAAGTTAACATAAACACCATCTTAAAAACTTTTAAATCTTTAAATATCAAGAAAACAGCTGACCTCTGGGGCATCTCTGTGTAAATTCTTTTATTGAAATGGTTGCTCCTGAACTATTAATAATATTTAATATTTGTGTTGATAGTGGTGTGTTCCCTGATTTAATGAAATCTAGTAAATTAATTCCCCTGTTTAAATCGGGTAGTACTTCAGATCCGTCCAATTTCCGTCCCATTTCTGTACTACCTACATTTAGTAAAATTTTTGAAAAAAATATGCTAAATCAAATGCAAAATCACTTTAACGTTAATAAACTATTACATACAAAACAATTCGGTTTCACTCGTGGTCGGTCCACCACTGATGCCGGAATTAAATTATTAGAGTGTATGTACAGGGCCTGGGATGAGTCATATGATGCTTATGGTGTATTCTGTGACTCATCTAAGGCCTTCGATTGCGTTCAACACCAGACTTTAATTAAGAAACTTGATCATTACGGAATCCGGGGGACGGCCTTGAATTTCGTCAATTCTTACTTAAGTGATAGGGTCCAGAAAGTAGTCATCAATGGTAAACAGTCACCTGGTTCTCCTGTAGCAATGGGGGTACCGCAGGGTTCAATTTTGGGACCTTTTATTTTTCTAGTATATATTAAAGATCTCCCTCACCTCATAAGAGGCGACCACGAGGTAGTTTTGTTTGCTGATGACACTTCTTTAATATTTAAAGTTAAACGTGGACAGCGCGAACTTGACGATGTAAACATTGCCCTCTCTAGGATAGTCCACTGGTTTTGTGCTAATAATTTATTATTAAATGAAAATAAAACTAAATGTGTAAGATTCACCTTACCTAATGTAAGACTTGTTAAAACCAGTGTTAAGGTTAGGGATGATATAATAGAATTGGTCGATGACACTGTCTTTCTGGGCATAACGTTAGACTCCAAATTGCAATGGGGGCCTCATATCGGGAAAATTTCGGCCAGGCTTAGTTCAGCAGCCTATGCTGTCAAAAAGATCCGACAACTACTTCCACAGTATCATGACATATGGCATACTACTGTGGGGTAACGCTGCCGATATTGAATGCATCTTTGTGTTGCAGAAGAGGGTTGTCTGGACTATCTATGGAATGGGTTCTCGGGAGTCATTAAGAGATAAGTTTAAGCATATTAACATCCTTACAGTGTATTCACAGTATATTTATGAAATTTTATTGTATACCCACAAGAACAAAAGTAAATTTGTGAAAAATAGTGATAATCATAATCTAAACTTAAGAAATAAGGATAAACTGGCTGTTCCTAAATTTAGGCTTCATAAAGTGAGTAATTCTTTTGCGGGGAACTTTATTCGAATGTACAATACATTGACAACCGAAATAGCAAATTTATCTGTTAATAAATTTAAAAAACTAATAAAACGTAAATTGTGCCATAAAGCTTATTATAGTATTAATGATTTCTTAGATGACAAGGCTGCCTGGTTGTAACACGAATTGCTCCTTTCTAAATAACTCTGTATTAGATTTAAGATGAAATATTTTGGAAAAAAGCCGAACTGAGTTTCTTGAGGGCTCTTCTCAGTCTCGTTGCATTTTGGAACCCTCGGTAGAGTCACACCAACTTTTGACGAATCTAAATAATTTTCTAAAAATTTCAAAGATAATAAACGTTATTTTATTTTATTTTATTTTATTTTAATAAGTCTGTAACATGTGCGGCGGTAAGAAATACATTAATTAAGTTTTGCGTTCGTTGTCGTATTAACGAACATTCGCTTGAGGAATGCATGGCCCCCAAGATAGTGATTTGTTATAGATGTGGTGAACGAGACGTCACTGCCTCAACTTGCCCCAAGTGTTCAACGAAGCAACAACTACCGAGGAATACTAATTCAAAAAAACGTGTAGGCGTGAACCGGGGAAGTCGTTCCACAGTTTCCAGTAGAACGTTTACCAATCGTACAAAATTTTTTTTTAATAATAAAAATAAGTGTATTGCCCACAAAAGGCATAACACATCTCGCGGGCTTCCTATTAAGGACAAGCCCTTGGTTCACGTGATTGGCGGTTCTGATACTCGTCCCTTTTTACCCGTAACCATTAATAAAGCTAATTACGAAGGCCTGTTAGATTCAGGCTCTGAAATCTCAATTATTAATAATGTTATTTTAAGTGAACTCACTAACATTAGGGTTCATGTATCTTATGATTTGGATACAATTTCTACTGCTAATGGTTCGTCTTCCCCCGTCACCGGTTATGTGCTTTTACCGGTCACGGTGGGAGACAACACCAAGGTTGTAAAGTTTTACGTTATCCCTGGAGTTATTACGGCCCTACTACTGGGTATTAACTTCTGGAGGGCTTTCAATATTGCCCCTGAAATTGTATCAATGTGCAATAAGACCACTTCGGACACCAAAGTTTGATCATTTATTACTTAATTTAAGTACCGACGTGGGCGTCGGATCGAATTCCCTACGTGAATTCTTGCGTGGTTAGGGGAGTGTTGTAATGTTGTATTTTTTTGTTCATATAGTCATAGACTATTTCTACCGTTCACTGCGTGAAACGGGTCGCAACTCGGAGGTTCGGACAGTGTTGCCTGATGGAGCCGCATTGGATAGGGTTTGGCGACTTTTGCACCAGTTCTGCTACTCAACCATTTCACATTTCGTTTCCAATCTAATAATAATAAATAGGCCAGTAACTTGTGTTGTCGATATTCCATTTCTACTGTTTAAATTCCAGTTGAAATTAGGATAATATATTGGCAACATTAAATCTCTTGAGGTGAGCGGTGATTGGACGCCGGAGGGCGCGTCGGCTATTGGACTTGGAGACTTCCATCTTTTTTTACAAGCAGACTACAAATGTCTGCATTTATTTTATTTATTTTTTATTTATTTATTTATTTATTTATTTCAGGCAACAAATAGAAAAGTTACAGTTGGTATAAACTTATTCTACCGCCCATAGATAAATACCTTAAAACTAAGAATACATATAGATATTACAAAATGTATATTAGTAATAGAATCTTAAGACTATTGTTCCGAATTCTGTTATTGTAATGGACAACGCCGCTTACCATAGCACTCAGATCGATAAAAAACCTACAATGAGTACCCTGAAAAGCGAAATGCAGCAAATGGTTAGAACGGCGAGGTGTTCAGTATGATAGCGCTATGCGTAAATGTGATCTAATGAAAATAATTAATGAGACAAACACGGAGAATCAGATCAAAATTGATGAAATATTAAAGGAAAATGGACATATCGTGCTTCGCTTACCCCCATACCATCCGGATTTAAATCCAAATGAACTCGTGTGGGGGTACGTAAAAGGCGAGCTCGCAAGGACTTCCCTTTATTCGAACTTAGATAAAAAGTTAAAAGATTTAGAATTGCTTTTTTCTAATTATTCGGTTGAACAGTGGCGCGATTGTGATAATCATGTCATAAAAAACGAGGACGAATATTATAATTGAGATCGAGTATTTGACGATGAAATGGACAGGTACGTTATTGTTTATTAACATAATCGATTATTATTGCTTTAACTTGGCAGAGTGCTCAAGCTATAATCTCGGAATCATGTCATTGTACGTGAAGTTGTTTATTATTTCTATAGTACATTTTTGTCTTTTTAGATTCATAGTTCAACTGGGTGAAAACGACGATGATGATGACGACGAAAGTTATGAAGAAGATCACACAGAGAGTGAACATGAAAGTGATATGGAAATTGATTTATAATAAAATCTAAATTTTAGTTTGACTAATAATTTGTACTCAAGCATAAAAAAAATGTAAATAATAAAAGTAGTTCCATCTTTTTATTTACCCCTATATTACGTCACAAGTAAGTACAACTTATCGCAAGATTTATCCTGGCAAACTTCTCTTCGTGTGTAGCCGTGTGCTAGAATGACGCGCTACCTCGTCCCCGCCACCGTCTGTCACCCCGCGGGACGGTCGCGCACGAAATTGCCGGACTATAGTCTAGTTATAGACTATAGTTCAGTTTCATTATTCATTAACCTTACGCCTTAATTCCAGGAAATTGATTAATTGGTGATACAATTTTGCAAATCAATTTTTTTACGTCGATGGAGATAAAAAGCTAAATTAAACAAATTAAATTTAGAGACAGTTTTAAGAGATTAGCTTCTGTTTATTGTTCTCGTGATGTTCTGTTCCTACAGTCAAAGTGGACGTCGAAGTTTGAAGGAATCTCATTATTCGAAGATAATCAAACTTCAACGTCTTCTCGAGGGAACCACATTTCTTCATAATACTTATTTATTCTTTGTACCTACTCATATAATTGAATACCTACCTTTAAATAAAAAAGTTACACTCAACTTGATAAACGAGTATTATCTCAAATTAATTTAGATTTTAATTTATTTTGTAAGGTTCTCAGAAATAATACGTACAAACAATTGAAGGCAAGTAAGTACTAAATAGTATTATGTACTGAGAATGAAAACCATATTGCATAGAACGATCCGTATTGGATGACGTTGCTGGCCCCAAACAGTCATATTATGGATACCTCCTTTTACTTTTACTCAAAGGAGATTCCTACTGAATACCGCGCACACTGAAACCCATACGGTGTGCCGTAATCTGTGTCTGTTTGTAGAGCTGGAATAACAACAAAGATACCTGTGTCGTTCCGCGGGCGCATTGTCGAAGCTTCATTTATCAGTAATTCTAAACACAATGTCACATGAATGTAAAAGCTGCTACACACAGTGCCGCCGGGTTTATGCTGAGCGGCACTGCCGCCGGCAATACAAGCCGCCAAGCATCATTCCGGCTGTGACAGTCATGTATGTATGAACTGACGCCGGCACAGTGTGTAGCAGTTTTTAACCTTCGGCTTCGAATATACAAGTACGCGAACTAATTTACTTCAGTTCGCCCGTATATCGCACGCCATTGGACTTTTAAATTTAATTTCTAGTGAGATCGACATCTATAGCTGCACCCTACCGAGGCTCAAGACTATTGTCGAAAAATGTGTAGCAATTGAAATGACATTTAATGGGTTCATAATTATTTAAATTTAATTTCATTATTTGAATTCTTTATGACTTATTCTTGACATTCTTCATTAATTTTTAAATTTCATTAATTAATTCATTCTCTGGCAGTACCGATATTCAGACGTCCATTAATTTTATGAATTTTGTTAATTATTATATTATTTATGACCTACATACTACTTATTAATTATTATTATATTATATAGCTACTGTTAATTATTATGTTGTATTTAATGTTAATTTTGTTTTGATTACTTGTATTTTGACTTGCTGTTGTATTAGGATAATCCTGTGATGACACTGTAAATGTTTTGGAAATAAATTAATAAATAAAAAATGAATAAAGTAGAATACTTTTCTACTGCATTGGTTCTCATCCTCTTCACCGTTCATAGTTGGCACTCTTCCAACCAGTTCGACCATGAATTGTCGTTGTCACACACACGATCGTACATACCGCTATTTTCAGTGATTGCATTCTAGATACCAATAATAACTTGTATTAAAGTATGCTAATTACATTTGTCCCGGCTACAGAGTTAAGTGGTCTGACTCAAATATACTGAATAACATCGTCATCACGCACGATGTTGTACACATCATAGTAAGTAAATATACTTTTTCCTTACCCAGTGGACCCCCAGAACTTAAAACTGGCTGATTGAGCAAAGCCAACTCTCTATTCGCCTTGTCTTAGATTATAATCAATGTCAATTTTTTTTTCTTGAAATATGTACATATCAATATATAATAATAATATGATAAAATATGATATAATAAAAATATAAACTGTAGGTACAGAAAATTAATTTTATGGTGCAACTCTGTCAGTATAATGAGAGTGAACGCGTGACTCTATCGGAAAGGTGAAATGTAATTGGTGCGTGTGCCTGTGGCGCGATTGCGGCGCGGTGGTGGCGCGGTGGTGGCGCGGTGGTGGTCGCGGCACTCTCGTCGCGTCTTTTTGTAGTTAACGCATCAATCAACTACTTCACTGCCTTTGGCACTGGCATTGAAGCTCTTCCTTTCACACAATTACTCATAACAGGTACTATGTACATTTTTATAACTACAGATAATGTTACAGGTACCAAATTCACCACATATATAATTTATATTCGTAAGAGTATGTACTTTCACTATTTACACACACGACTTACTCAAACCATTACCGGAATTTAAACAAATCCGTGGTTAAAAGTCCGTGAGCACATCTCCGGCGCCACACCACCACCACAGCGCACAGCGCGCTCCGCCGCCGCCGTCGCGAGGGAAATACATTTTATATTCTCATTTTGGATAACACATTATACGAACCTCAGCGCTGACAAAACTACAAAGTATTGTGCCGTGTGACAGTAATTCATATTTGACACGCGGAGCAAAGTAACAATTTGTACACAATATTCTCAACTAATTGTGGTGCGGTGATCATAATATTTATCATGAGTTTCATTGTCAAATGTTGTTGGGAAAATGCCGACTAAATAATAGGTACTTACTTTTCTTTGTCATTCTTTTTGTCAGAAATATATTGAAAGATTTTCGTTAGTTTTTTGCAGAGACTAACCGCGCGCCAATCACCTCGCATTTCAATTAAGCGCTTACCGCTGACGAGAGCATGATTGATGATCTGAATAAAACGAAAGTATCGAGGTCACCTGCCTACTGACTCAAGCGGCGTGACTAGAACTTCTATATACCTAGCTATTAGTGAGATATCGCACCGCCTCCACACTTTTATTATCTCAACTAATGTAACACAGTGAAGTATAATTTAAATAGGGGGGGGTACTGACTTAACGTAACGTAAAATATGATCTTGAACATTGATATTCTGGTTGGTAACAAATTAGTAGAAGTTTGACGGCTCTTAAATACATCCCCCAACCTTACCCCCTCCCTCTAGACCGGCGCGAAGTTAATCTACCATATTTAGAAATCTAGTGGGATGTTTAAACATAGTGAAACGGTAAGTAGAAAATTTGAAAGCGAAATGTTTTAATTATAAATACTTACAAAGTATCATGTTACAGTACAAACAGTTTAGAGTATGAAGAGTAACTAATAGTGTTGGTTCTGTGAAATCATAGATCAAAAATAGACAACCCCGAATTCCTCTCACACGCTCTTCCCTTTGTAATCATTTATTAACCTACTTGGAAAAGAAGGATATTCGGAATTCGTAGACAGTTTTTTTAATGTATGTTTCCGACTGCTAGATGACATCTGTATCGATCTAGAGATTCTATAAAGTTGATGCCAAACCAAAAATACAGTAGGTCCTACTCGGAACATAGATAGTTAAGATTCCTTGTACATCATAAAAGTGTTCTCCCGTACGTACGTAGCGATTGTCTAGCGCTCACGTTTACTGTGTTTATGGCATCAACTTGAAAACTCTTAAGTAGGTTGTAATTTTTTTGAGTTTTAAACTAATCTAAAGTAAAATTGAATTTACGTTCCAAATTATATCAAATCTTCTTTTACTTATGGAGGTAAACAGTTAACAATATTCACACACACTTTGGTATGTATGATATAAGTAAACGAGTATGATACATAGATGTCTGCCTGTAGGTACCAACACTATAATGTAAAGTTGTAACAGCGTGTTGTGTAGCAGGTTCTATGTTTCCTTACAAGTTATTTATCATCTGATCAGCATCTGAGGGCAATACATTCCGCTCGATATCATTCTTGGCCCTTAAACTTTCCCATTGTCCTTGTTAGAAAGTTCTGACACAATGGCAACATACATTTGTGCCAACCGAACCAATACTCACCCACTGGCACATCTTTATTATCTATACTTCTATACTATAATATTGTAAAGCTGAAGAGATTGTTAGTTTGTTTGAACGCGCTAATCTCAGAAAGTACTGGTTCGATTTGAAAGAATCTTTTTTTATTTAGAATTGATATATAACATCACGCTACAATCAATGGGAGCGGAGCAGCAGTGAAATATGTTACAATAACGGGGAACATTTATTTCTTTTGAGAACTTCCGTTGCGTGCGCTCGCGCTGGTCAAATGGTTAATGTTATGTTAATGATGTACTAAACAATTGTTCCTCTTTGAAAGTTCTAAAAAAAGTCCACAGTAGCATACATACATCTATCTATTAAAGTTAACTCACTATAACATATTTTATGGAAAGTATATTCGTTCTAAAAAAATATTTGCGTAACTTATGTATTACGGGCGACGCGACGCGACGGAAACAATAATCACAGGTTACGGGAACTTACCACACGGATGAAGTCGTGGGCGACCGCTAGTTACTCTATAAAGACGATTCAGCTTTTATCTTAATACACCATCTTAATTCAATGTTCTCTGTGAGTTCGGATCATTCGCGATACATATAGGTACTATGTTCTATTAGGTACTCTATCTATACTATTTTTTTTTATTTTTTTTTGTACACACACAGTAAATAAAACAGTAAATGAATACAAACTAAACATGTATACAATGGCGCCACTTATCTCTAAAGAGATCTCTTCCAGTGGGCCTAAGAGAGGAGATCGTGATGCAAACAGGTCCTGATGTGTGTGCAGGTTAATAAACTTACATAAACTATAACTACATAAATACACAAATACATACATAAAAAGTTATATAAACATACATAGACGTACAATAATTAAGGTAAGGAAGCGAGATAGTGTTCCTTGACTCTCTTCTTGAAGCCAGACACAGTTCTGCAGTTCCTTATATCGGTTGGAAGAGCGTTCCACAGTCTGACGGCATGAACGGATAAAGAGTAGGAGAAGAAGTCAGATTTTTATTTATGTCGTCGTATACTATTTATTTGGTCATACATTACAATATCAATTCAGACGTTCGGTCTCTTTTATCAATCATCGAGTCATACATTCTTATAGTTTTGGTTGCTAGGGAGCCGTCCTTTTATATCACGAACAAATTTCTTCTTGACTCTATTGTTAACAATACGAGTATAATGTTTTTCATCTGTTTGGGTATACTTAAAACATGTACCGGACTCCGGACTCCGGACGCCTCCCTTCTTAAGCTGTGTCAGATTACTTCTCATCTACAACGCTGCCATTGAGCTAACGAACATAATTTCGTTGTGAACTTTTGTTTCACGGACGCAGCGCTATTTAATTATAAAGATAGTTTTCTCTATAAAAGTTGTTAATCAAAGTAATGAGAAGGCATTCACTAAACAAGCCAACTTGTAAACTTCTCACGTGAAGGGAGGCCATTACTATCGATCATTAGTGCCTTTTTATTCCTGTGCGCTGGAACTGTGGGGCCCCTCCATCCGTGACTCAGCTGGTGCACTAGGTGGTACATTGTTTTAGTTGGTGGTGTGAAATGGTTTTCTGGCTCCCAATTACAGCGATGAAAATTATACGAGTATTTACAATGTATTATAAAGTTTCATAACTACCCGGTTAGTGGTTTTCGCGTGACGGTACTCGTATAACAAACATCCATGTTTCCAAACTTTCGCGTTTAACAATACGAGTATCAGTTAACAATACTCGTAGCATTGTCAGGGGTTACAATATGCTTTATAGTTCTATTCTCGATTATAATATTTCTGAATTTGAAATCAATTAATTCACATCAAAACGTTCGTTCCGTATCTTTAATGCTGTTTTCTCAGTCGTAACATAAATACGAGTAAACTCAAGTCACGATCACTTGAAACTCTTAAATAGGTATTTATAACAATGTGTTTTATGTACATTATCTGATATCAGAACTTGGTTGCGAAACGCTTTGGATGATGCATGTGTGTACACTTCCCGTCTCGATACACATCCGTAGTCTACTTGCTCAATATATATATAAGAGGTGCCAACATCAACTCCAAATAATGTATAATATATGGCGGAAGAAGCCTCGAGCCTCGAGCATTATGACTTTATGACTCGAGATGATTATTGTAACCTTCCTTTTTGATTATTTGTAAACCTTGGTAATTAATTGAAAGATGTAAATGATATTCTATAGTAGGTATGCAATGCATGCTACTAATTGCAAATGTTGAGGAAAGGAGCAAATTTTCTTAATTTTTTTTATGCTCTATTTTCATGATTTCAGAGATATGCACTCCCGGGTATGATGTCGACCAGCATGCCAAATTTGATCAAAATCAGTCGAGCCGTTTCGGAGGAGTTGGCACACAAACGATTTACACTTGTCGTCTAAGATTGAACTTCGCTTCGCTCCGCTCAACTACCTACGTAACATACTAATCAGAGCGGAGCATATATCAAGTGCACGAGGTCAGAAGACGCCATGTTCACTGTGACGTTCCGAAACATAAATAAATACCTGTAGAAGCAAAGTATGAATGGTCGGAGTGTGGATAGTCAGTACCTCGCCACCACGGCGGCGCCGGTGCTCACACACCGCTCGCCAACCAGAGTAGGCACAAGTGCCAACAGCCAGGACTTACTGTTCCCATATTAAACTAGCCGATGTCTGTGGCTCTGCCCGCGTGGAATCGTTTCCTCGATCAATTCCCGCAGGAACATTATTTAACTAGATTCTAGAATTTATGGTTCACAAATAAGCAGAATGTTTGTTTTGATATAACTCGCTGAGACCTTGAGTTGTTCTACATGAACCCCCCCAGGGTCGCCCCAGGACCACCCACTGTGAGCTTAATTACCAACTCAAATCGCTGTCTTTGATATTCATCAATCAAAAATAATTAGTACGCTCAAGGATTTCTTTGAGCAAATATAAATTTATATTATACTAGCGACCCGCCCATGCTTCGCACGGGTGAATGTAGACTATGTAGCATGTCAGTCTTAAAATTCAAATATCTCAATGTAAATATTTGTATGCTTTACATTGGTTGAATGATTGTCTTTATCTGTGGTAGAATGATTGTCTTTATCAGTGGTATTAGAATTGTGGAATTAGATTCGTCTTTGAATTTCAATGCCAAACAATGTTCAATCACTACTGACACGCTATCAATTGATACTATCGATCGTCCTTGTAAGGAATCGATGTATCGTAATTCATAGCAGAATTTTCTTTATTTACCCACGAATTAGTTCTGGCTCTCTGTAATCGATGCCTACCCCTATCCTGGCTGAGGCGAGCCTCAAGCTCGGCAGACGATTCTCTGGCTCTCCGAACACTATGACTTTCCCGATCTTGGCTGCAGCGAGCCTCACGCTCAACTGAGGATTCTCTTACTCCTTCAGCTCTATATCTAGCCCGAGCCTCACATTCCCTTGACGAATCTTCGTCTCTAGCTGACCTATGTTTGAACGACGACGTCTTTCAGATATGACTTTATATCTATCCTATTCAGTTCTTTTTGAACTTAAATACCTACATTACTTTAAACCGCTTTTTGGCTATAATTCTATTGTTTTATTCTAATTCCTATCCAACCAAGGTACCTACTATGAATTTCGAAAAAAATGTCGAATGAATTGAATGAATGAAAATGAATTTTTAATGAAAAAGCCTATGATATAACCTATTAATCTGTAATATCTTCGAAAATATTCATTTAAATTACATGCTGTAAAGGGCCATATTAATCTATATTAAAAGCAAAATGTATTTAAGGTACTTAATTGGATAAGGATTTATGCTGTATTGCTTAAAATCTCTGTGTGTTCACTGCCGTCATTGGCCACAGCCCGGCTGCGTCGCGCGCTCGTATTTTTTTTCCATCACGAGATATCTTTTAAGTCATTCGTCCAAATTATATGGTTAGAATGGCAATTTTGGTCTACGTTAAATGCACAACGATTGTAAAGTATTCAATTCGATAAGGAATAATACTGCATTGGTAAAAATAGCTTGGCAAATGACACATTATTTTTTTGTCATTTATAAAAGATAAAAATGGTTACTGTGAGTTATCCTTAAGAGATAGACATATGCTATTATAGATTTTTTTGTAGACCTTTCTATGGTGTACAATACTGTAGTACATTATTTTGATCTGTCTCGTAGGGTTTCGTCAGCGTTTGCAATGAAAGCGCAAAAAATGTGTTTATTTACGACATTACATTAGAAACCTCTAAAATAATCGGTATTACTCTAGTATGTTTTACATGTATTATACATTAAAACCTTTGTTGAATCACTCTATCTATTAAAAAAAACCGCATCAAAATCCGTTGCATAGTTTTAAAGATCTAAGCATACATAGGGACAGACAGACAGGAAAAGCGACTTTGTTTTATACTATGTATAGATTAGGGAACTTGTTTTCTTTTACAGCAAACAACTCTTTACAAATTGGTACAATGAAAGAATTATAAGCTTTGATAATTTAATTATAAATTTTGTTGAAAGATGTCTAGCTACTTCATGCGCATGGAGTGGAGTGGAGTGACCTCGGAGATGTTGGGATGGTGTTGGGTCCGCTCCCTGAATATATAAAGAAAGATTCGCAAATAAGTAAGCCGTTGGAGCCTTCTTCTTGTAACTAGCTATACTCTGTCCATTCGTTTATTTTATTTTTACTACGCTTTTATTAGCTTCACTTGTATGTGTGTTTGTAAACGACTCTTTTGGATTCGATTTTACCCTACTTTGAACGATCAGATTTAATTCAAACTTTGCATACCTTTCAAAGACCGATGACAATGATGATGAATGAAGATGCAATAATTCTTTTGAAAATTTTAAAAAAAAATATATAAAAACTAAAAAATGAAAAATAAATAATAGTTAAAAAAAACAAAAAAACACGCTTTTATAGAGAATCCAACTAAAAAGTAGAAAATAAATTTTAATAAGTTTGAATTAAGAATAGTGTAAATAAGAAATAAATGTATATTATTGTAAAAAAGCGTGAGGGGCATTTTAAGATATTATCAAAATGATAATTCTTCTACTCACATCTGTCAATAAAATATTTATAACTATTGACACTATAAGGTCTAAAGAAGTACGTTATTAATTTCAGTATTTCATTTTAATAGACCTTCGCACTTTGTTATAAAGATCATTATTGAAAGTCAAATCGTACTGTCAAAAAGAAAATAAACGAATGGACAGAGTATAGTTACTTTGTAAAAGCCGTTTTTCTTTTGGTTCCTAATCAAATACTCTATCTTAAACAATAATGATATGGAGATATATAATCAGGAGGTATGACTTAAGGAGAGTACAAATGGCAGCCTTATCGCTCAAAGCCATCACTTCCAGACAAGCTTTTGTAAAGATATTTTTGTGCACCACTCAATGTATTAAGTTCCATTCGAAATGATATTATTTTGTTATGTTTTCGAAAAACAGCTAAGTAGTTATTAATAGTTATTAATGCATCTCGTAGCAAGTGCTACGAAGTAGACAATCTCGTAGCAAGTGCTACGACGTAGGCAATATGCTACGGGTTTTTTAAATGTTAAGTAGGTAGTGATTCTATCAAAACTAACTTGAGAAGAATGACCAAAGGTTAGTTAATATATTATTTATTTTATTGTTTTCCAAAGATAAAGTTACATAATTATAAACTTAAGACAAACGGGGTTTATACGCGATTAATTTTGAAATTTTTTTCTCCCGAATTCCTGTAGATTTGACAAAAACCCTAGGCTCTTCAACCCCCATTGCAGAATCTTTGTTAAAAGCAAACGTTCCTTGTTGTAACGTTATATTTAAATTCAGTAAAGTTAACATAAACACTATCTTAAAAACTTTTAAATCTTTAAATATCAAGAAAACAGCTGACCTCTGGGGCATCTCTGTGTATTTAGTAAATTCTTTTATTGAAATGGTTGCTCCTGAACTAGTAATAATATTTAATAATTGTGTTGATAGTGGTGTGTTCCCTGATTTAATGAAATCTAGTAAATTAATTCCCCTGTTTAAATCGGGTAGTACTTCAGATCCGTCCAATTTCCGTCCCATTTCTGTACTACCTACATTTAAACCGCGAAAGTTTAAAAAACTTACAGAAGATTATAAGCGTGCTAATTATCTTGAACAAGTATTGTTGGAATTATAGTCACTTTTACAAATAAGAGTCATCTAGCGCCAAGATATGAAAGTCCCAAGCCAACCTCACCCAAGTGGGACAGTGTCGAAAGTGTGTCAAGTGTGATTCCCTAATCCCAATAATAATAAAATATATAACATACCTACGGGGCTTTATCTCTTAAAAATTTAAAATAATCGGTGTAATGAAGGAAGCTATACTTAGAGACAAGATAATGGCTTCGACCATGCCATAGTGATGCATTTAAAGAACGTAATAAAAAGCAGTTGGTGTTCTCGATCGAGTTCCATTTGCATCACAAACGCGGACCAACCCTCGCCATGTGACCGCGTTGGTATGACCGCTGTACACTATACATTGAACTAGACCAGTGCCCGCTTTGTTCCACTCTGTCCGTCTCGTCTCTCATCATAATGCTGTTGTGAGAAACTCAATATAATTTATGCATCCTTAGCTTTTGGATAAGTTTTTAAATTTCAGGATAGCGATGCAAGAATAAGTATCCATAATAATATTTAGTGCATTTTAAGCTGTTCAAATTAAACTTTTTTTTTCATAAATTCAAAGTATTAGTTAAAGACGTTAAGAGGATTCTATGCGCTTAAGGTCTAAATAACACGCCATAGTAAGTTGGTCCACCTGCTGTTTTGGATTTGTTAATAAATTCAGGCTTGCTATACTATACATGCCAAACACGTGCGGTGATCTCACAACATATAGTACAACTGCAGTATTACTGCACTGACTGCATTTGAAATACAGGATATGTAAGCTCAGCATGGGCGAGTCAGCGCCGGGACCTCGTTGTGGGCCATGGTCTCTAGCGAGAGCCAGCCCTGTTGTGGAACGCGGCCGTTTCTTTCTGCGAGCAGGTTATTCTCGTGAAGGAGGCGGCCGGTAGGGTGAGGGAGCTTACCCTCCCCGCTGAGGTCCGAAGTGTGCGTCGAGGGCGCCGCAGTCGTGACTACCCTCAGGACCCTGTTGTGTAATGAAACGACCGAGTCTCGAACAAGAACTGATTTATTTCATTCACCCAGTGTTGCCACCCACATGACCATATAATATCTCCCCCACGGCGTCTCACTCTAACACTGTCGACACTCGATGCACTTTCATTAGTACCAGCACCGTGACTACCTATTTGTCGCCCACTTTCCTGTGACACTTCCTCGGCTTGGTAAATTTTAATCGCTTTCTCTAGTGTTAGCTTCTCAGTCCGTAGCAGCCGGTCCCTGACCGTTGTGTGTCGGACCCCACAGACAATTCGATCCCTGATCAGACTGTCCTCCAAGGATGAAAACTCGCAATTCTTGCTAAAAAGTCGCAACGCAATCACATACTGCTGAATGGATTCTCTTTCTTCTTGATTACGGGTGAAAAACTTGTACCTAGTAAGTGTCACGTTTGTTTCCGTTCCGAAGTACTCGTCAATTTTTTTGTATAAAACGTTCACATCGTCGCGGTCCTTGTCAATCGCGAACGTGAAAGTTTGATAAATGTCGAAGCCATCGGATCCAATTAGGTTTACTAACAAACTAGATTGAACACACGGTGCTTCTTTGTCTACCCCTGATGCCTTTAGAAATAGTTCAAACTGTTGCCGCCATCTTTTCCACGCCTCGGCACGGCCTGCAGGCCCATCGGCGGCGTCCATATTTAAGTCCGATGGCGGTCGGGCGTGCTCCATTGCAAATTTTTACACTAATTCAATTTCAAAGAGCAAATTTTTACACTAATTCAAAGAAAATACAATACTACGTAAGATGCACTAATTAATATCCCACCGCTGTCACCATGTTGTGTAATGAAACGACCGAGTCTCGAACAAAAACTGATTTATTTCATTCACCCATTGTAGCCACCCACATGACCATATAATATCACAACAATCGACCTCCATGATCGGGGCCTGAGAACGATGGATTAGCAACCCACCGTCTTTAAAGATACACGGGATAAAACCTGACCTCAAAGATGCGAGGTAACACCCGACCACCAAGCAGCGGCCACACAGGTGGCCAAAGTCCACCGTGCGCCACAGGAAATTCTTTCTGTGCTTACCGGAGGCGCTTGGCAATGGACGTAGGTTCGGCCGCGGCCTAGACCGCGGTTTAAAAAACAAAGATATGTACGTTATCAACTACCTAGGCGGTTTGTAGCTAGGGCTCGCGACTCCACCTTCGTAGTTCTGTATCAGTGGTACCCGGTATAAGATCAGATTGTGTACGTTTCAGCCACAAATTAATTCTGTGGTAGAATTAACTGACAAAACTCATTTGAGTATAGTACGAGTATGATACTAGTATGTTCGTTAGCGTCGTCACACGTCACACAATCGGACGGCCCTTTCGTATTTTATACCACATGTTTGATGTAACAAGATGCGATGATATACCAATATAATTTATTAAATATTGGATAGAAACAGGCGTTACCTGGCGAAAATCCATGACAAAGCAATGGTAAGTAAGATGTTAAAAACTTTTTTTAAATTGTAATAGCATTATTTTTTCGCAGAGTTAAAAAGACAACAAAACGTCGACAATTGTACGACAATTGACAATTGTACAGCGACGGGCTATCCGTATTATAGGTTGTCCGGAGGTAACGGGAAGCCTTGAGCCGCTAGCTCAGCGCCGAACAATAGCTTCCTTGGCCGCATTCTACCGTATTTACCACGGCGAGTGTTCTGAAGAGCTCTTCAATCTGATCCCACCCTCTTCCTTCCGATCCCGAACAACGCGTGCCGGGTAGAGATGCCACTCCCACACAGTGGATAGAATGTTCGCGAGAACCGAGCGTTTTAAACGTTCGTTTCTCTGCCGAACGATAGTGGCCTGGAACGCCTTGCCTGTGCACGTGTTTCCTCCCACATATAATCCTGGGTTCTTTAAGCGGAGCGTGAAGAGGCACATCAGTAGGTCGTCAAGTTGAGGGCCACTCTCTATAGTATTGTATGCTGTGAGAGTGGCCCACAATCGCTAGACGTCGTCACGACTTACCACCAGGCGGGCGGCGTCAATTTGGCGAACCCAATATAAAAAAAAAAAAAAATTGTTTCGCCTCTAAACGAGGCATTTTTGCTTAAAAGTAAGAGTGTGCAAATGTTATTAGCGCGATGTAGGATTTATCACAATAACTAACGCGGGTAGAAACCGCAAATCATACTAACGAAATTCAAAATAGGTATTCACCGATACAAGACATTATCTTTTTTAATAAGTTTTATAGAAACGCCAAGTGACACATCCAAACCAACAAACAACTAGTTTGTATGTCTGTTCACAAACAGATTAAGTAAGGGGGATGTATGAAAATCTGTTTGTTCATTGAGTAAGGTGTCCACATCTCTTCTAACTATCTCTAGCCTTTCCCAAACACTCAACTTGAACCCTTTCTCACATAAGCGTAAAACTCTAAAGGTGTTATTATTGTTCAAGGAATGACCGGTGTCAAGGAGATGCTTCGCGAAGAGGGACTTCTCTGGACAACCGTTGCGGAACGCTGATATATACTCTCTGTATCTGACCTCAAAGGGCCTACCAGTCTGCCCTACGTACTGCATATCACAACCATCGCAACTCAACAAATAAACACCTGATCTGCGTGAAACAGACACTAAATCCTTGCCGTTACACAACTCCCTCAAGGTGTTCTGTGTCCTAAAGGCTGCAAATATCTTGTTTTCCCTCATGATCTTAGCTATACTCAACGAGACGGAACCCACGAACGGCAAACAAGCAGTGTACTTCCTAGATGAGTCCTGAATTGGATGTAATAAATGAAAACTAGCATTTCTGCGTTTTTTATTTAATAATGAGTGGACCATTCCCACGTTATAGCCATTACTGTGTGCTATATAACAAATGATAGATAATTCCTCATTAAATGCCTGTGGGTTCAATGGTACTGCTAGTAACCTACTCAGTAAGCTGTGGAAAGCTGCCATCTTATGTTGCCATGGGTGATTGGATGAGTAAGGGATAACTGTGTCTGTACATGTTGGTTTCCTATAGATACTAAACTCATGAACCCCTTTCCTCCTAGTAATTGATAGGTCTAAGAAATTATTACTTATACTCGTAGGAAATTGTTTAATGAATGCCGTTAACTTAGTGAAGCAAAACTTGCAAAGTGGCAAAGTTCAGTATTTGATTTGTCTTTTCTAATTTAAGTTGTTAATAAGATTTGTAATTTGTGATTACATTGGAAAGGATAAAGTTTTTCACTTCAAATCTTCCAAAGTGCTATTAGATCACTTTAAATATATTGTGAGAATGAAAGGCTTGTGATTTTAATCGTCTACTTCACTGTCGCCCATTCAATTGATTAACATTGTAGAGATTGTAAGTTATTGCGAAGTGGCGAAGCGAAAAGATGTTATCATTTTGTTAATATAAAATGTGCCTGAAATATTTTCTTTCTGATTCTCGAAACATTTTACAGCGAATCAGAAAGTCATTGAATAGAAAGACAAATTCGCCTGTGCGAGATGATCACTCCGAGGACGAGAACTAAGCTCCAGAAAATATGTTTATTAATGTACATTCAATTTGAATAAGTAATTATTTATTTCTTCACTAACGAGAGTTCGCTCAACGAAATATTGACGACAAACTCACTTAAATTAACAAAACTGTGATCAATAATGATGAGTATGCGAAAAGTTAGGAGAAGTTCTAGAAGTTTGGCGAGCGACAGTTATTACATCATAATTAATACAAAGTTAAGACTCTATGATGTGGCTCTAAAAATGAGCTGCAATATAAGTTAGTAATACTTACAGTATGAAATGACTCACTTGTACAGATATTCCACAATTATTTATTGGTAATGACCTGCCCCGTTTCGCTCTATGGTATTTTCAAAAGTGTTTTGCACTAATTCACTTAACATATTTTATAGGTGCTTATATACTGTAACACTGTCCTGCATACTTACCGCATACAAGCGAGTCATTTCATATTACTATGTTCCACCAAGTGTCGCCGGGTGGCCAAAATGGACGCCACTAAGGACCACCCGCGAATTTTAATTACCTTATCCAATCCACGCCTTAGAGATCAAGTAATTTCAGCCTGTCGTCGCCATAATAAGACCAACAAGGATGACCAACTGAACTCATCCCATTTGGGTTTGACTTCTGGTAAACGCAACACGGTGTATGTGTGTGAGCATGTTTCACCCGACTGCAAATCGCTTCATGCTGCTGCCCGCATCAAGGCAAGAGAACTTAAATATAAATATGTGTGGATTAGATGCGGCAGAGTCTATATGCGTAAGGATGAAAGGGTTGAACATGTTCACATAAAATGTATGGACACTTTATTATTATTATTATTTTTTTACGTTTATTTGGGTAAACAAACAGTGACAAATTACACATTCAAATACACCTATTAATTAAAATACATTATTAATATATTGCACAAAAACACATATACTTTTCCACTGTTATAATTTTACTTGCACTGACCGGTTTCACCTCACGGCATCATCAGAGATTTATACAAAATATATTTTAAATTCACTTAAAAAATATCGTACTACATGATTATGTAGTACGATATTTTTTAAGTGAATTTGGACACCCTCTCTTCTACTGGTTTATTACAGAATAAACTCTGTCAATCGGTATTTAAAATACTGTTATTTATTGCATCGTAATCTGCGTTTCTAAAGTTATACTGCTTTACGCTGGATGTGTCTGATACTCAGTTTACCTAGCTCGCGTTATGCCTAACCAAAAGTAGAAGTAGGCATATGGACTCGGCGTAGGGCTAGCACCGTGTGTGTATAATTTATAGATACAAGCGCAAGAAATGGAGGATGATTTTGGTTTGCTTTAACTAGAGGGACCTGTACCAACGATGTGGACGTTTTGGATAATATATTTGCCCAAAATAAGTCTAGAATACGTTTTTTACAGTTTTCAAATCTATTGTACTGGCAACATCCAACCTCACCCAAGAAGTTTATCAACTCTTTATTGAGTGTGGAACGTTATTACAGTAGCTACTTATAAGTATAGGTTCAACGTGAGTAGTACAATTACGCCACTGTAGTGTAGGCAGGTTATAGTCCCCAGTAATTATAAATTCGCCAACGTCTGGCGCGTGTAGAATACTGCAAAGCAGATTGAAATGCCATTTATAAGCGTTAGAAGTGATATACAGGTAGGCGGTACCTGAGGCGTGTTAAGAGTATAGTTAGCAGCGTGAGTGCTCGTGTGTAACTGTCTTGCACTTGTCTGTTTCTTTAATGTTAGTTTACTATCAGAATGTCAATAGAATTAGATCTAAACTTAAGGACTTTTATATAAATGTTCTTAACTGTAACTACGATATAATTTGCCTTACAGAAACAAATCTAAACGACAATGTTTTTGATGGGGAGCTTTGTGACGCGCGGTACATATAGTCACTATCATCACTATCATCGGTTATTTAAGAGATTTGGTGGTCCTCGAGATTACGACACCTTTAGTATGCTGCGCTTGCGCTGTAAAAAACTCATGACTGAGGATACAACTCTTATATATCTTCCGTGGAGTCATCTCTCAATGATGGTGCCAAGAACTTCTGGCGATTTGTAAACAGTAAGAAGGACTCCAATGCTATTCCGCATACCATTAAGTATGGTGACCTTGTTTCTTCTGATCATCGCGGTATCTGTCAACTTTTTTCTGAATAGTTTGGCTCTGTCTTTGAGCCTGCCACAAATCCTTCCGTGGTAACCAGTTTGACTGAGCGTAATAGCTTTGCATTACCCTCTATCTGGGTCACCAGCGACAAGGTTCTTCAAAAAATCAATAGATTGGATGTCAACAAGGGTGCCGGGCCTGATGGAATTCCACCATTTTTTGTCAAGACTTGCAGCAGTGAATTATCAACCCCATTATCGTTAATATGTCATCGTTATTATTCAGCGAAATAATCATTTTCAAATGGTTATTTATGTACTTAATTTAGTATTTTTAACCCCCGACGGAAACCCGAACGGGGTGTTATAAGTTTGACGTGTGTGTGGGTGTGTGTGTGTGTTTGTAAGTCTGTCTGTGGCATCGTAGCTTCCAAACGGATGCACCGATTTTGTTTCTGTTTCTTTTGTTTGAAAGATGGGTTAGAGGAGAGTGTTCTTAGCTAGAGCTTTTATAAAAATCGGTTAAGCCATTTCAAAGATATGAGGGGTGAGCGTGGTGATGAAAAATTGAATGTGTTCAAATATACCCGTGTTGGGTATCAAATTAAAGTTCATAATAAAAAAGGTCATTTAGTTGCGAAAATTATCGACCAATAAGCATTCTAACGTGCATGGCCAAATTATTTGAATCAGTAGTCTACGACTTACTCTACTCTCATATTTATCCATTTCTATCGCTCAGGCAGCATGGTTTTATTAGGAATCGTTCTACTCTGTCCAATTTATTGACCTATAAAAACTAACTCTGTTCAGCCTTTGGGAGAACATTACGGGTCGATTCTGTTTACAGAGACTTTTCAAAAGCTTTTGATAAAGTAAACCATAATATCTTATGCTCAAAACTGTCACACTTTGGTATACACGGTAACTTGCTGCGCTGGATTGAATCCTACTTGGACAACCGAAGCCAACTCCTGGCTGTCAAGGGTGCCTTGTCTGATCCTATTTCTTGTACTTCTGGGGTACCCTAGGGTTCCCATTTGGGTCCTCTTTTGTTAAAATAAAATAAAATATAAAATAAAATAACGTTTATTATCTTTGAAATTTTCAGAAAATTATTTAGATTCGTCAGAAGTTGGTGTGACTCTACCGAGGGTTCCAAAATGCAACGAGACTGAGAAGAGCCCTCAAGAAACTCAGCTCGGCTTTTTTCAAAATATTTCATCTTAAATCTAATACAGAGTTATTTAGAAAGGAGCAATTCGTTACGTTGTTACAACCAGGCCGCCTTGTCATCTAAGAAATCATTAATACTATAATAAGCTTTATGGCACAATTTACTTTTTATTAGTTTTTTAAATTTATTGACAGATAAATTTGCTATTTCGGTTGGCAATGTATTGTACATTCGAATAAAGTTCCCCGCAAAAGAATTACTCACTTTATGAAGCCTAAATTTAGGAACAGCCAGTTTATCCTTATTTCTTAAGTTTAGATTATGATTATCACTATTTTTCACAAATTTACTTTTGTTTTTGTGGGTATACAATAAAATTTCATAAATATACTGTGAATACACTGTAAGGATGTTAATATGCTTAAACTTATCTCTTAATGACTCCCGAGACCCCATTCCATAGATAGTCCGGATAGCCCTCTTCTGCAACACAAAGATGCATTCAATATCGGCAGCGTTACCCCACAGTAGTATGCCATATGTCATGATACTGTGGAAGTAGCTGAAGTAGACAAGACGCGCCGTTTTAATGTCTGTAAGTTGTCGGATCTTTTTGACAGCATAGGCTGCTGAACTAAGCCTGGCCGAAATTTTCCCGATATGAGGCCCCCATTGCAATTTGGAGTCTAACGTTATGCCCAGAAAGACAGTGTCATCGACCAATTCTATTATATTGTTTATTGTATTCATAGACGATCTCGTGTATAGGCTGAAAAACCCGTGCTTACTATACGCTGATGATCTCAAAGTATTTTCCATAATTAATAATGTTCAGGATGCCATCACTCTTCAGTCCGATTTGGAACAAATAACTTTATGGTGTGGTGAGAACTGTATGTCCTTAAATGCACAAAAGTGCTGTGTTACTAGTTTTAGCAACTAAAATCATAAAATTCTGTTTGAGTATAATATAAACGGTCATTATTTTAAACGGAAAAATGTAGTTAAAGAACTGGGAGTACTGTTTGACGAAAAGTTAAATTTCCACTTCCATATAGAGCATATAGCTAGCACATAGATAGAGTGTAGAGAGTACAAAAGAAGTGTTTGTACATAGTAAGCTACAGGTCGGGCTTGAAGGGAAAGCTAAGGACGTATGAAGATAGACTCAATCATTTTAAGTTACAAACGCTTGAGACTCGTCGAAAGTGTAGTGACCTTGTGTGCCTTCACAAAATAATCCATTCCACAATTGACTCTCCCGAGTTGCTCTCATTGCTGAACTTCAATATAAGATTCCGAAGTCGCCACCCTCATCTCAACACCTTCGCTCTAAAGGTTTGCATAAACAACACATCCTTCTATAATCCTATATTGCGGATGTGTCGTGTCTATACAACAAGCTCCTACACCAACATAGTAACGAGATAGATGTGTTCTACCAGGGTTCCCTGTCGTTTAAGCGCAACACAAAGAAACTTATATCTAAGTTATAGTAGTTAAATTTTAGGAGTTTTGTTATTTTTTTGTTTCTATCTGTTTTTTTTTATTATTAGTAATTGGTGTCTTTGACTCCACTTTAGGCTATTCATTTCCTACATTATTGGTCATGTTGAGTATACAAGTTTAGGAACTCAATTTGGAACTGAACTTTGTTAAGTTATGTATTTTATGAATGTTTGTATTGTTTTCTGTTTTGTGTACCTAAATAAATAAATAAAAATAAATTAATTAATTGAAAGCATAAGTTATTGTTATATTATAGACCTCCTTACTACGTAAACGATGAGCCAAGGTTTGGGTCGATACTCCTGACTTGTACATTAAGGAAGCAGTACCTACTAAACTATAAACAAATATACTTTTCTGAAGGATAAATGTTAAGAGAGGTACTTACTGCGTTGTCACGAAGCGTACTTAATTTTATATAAGAGCCCCTTGAGAATTTAGCCGACAGTATTTTTGGTAATTTATTGCGTTTCGGCAAAACAGCGAGTCGGCTTTCCATCTGTATAATGAAAATTGTCCTTCGGGGATGAACACTAGATGTGGAAGGCGGTTCTTTGTGTATTACTTAGATACCCGGCTAAATTAAAGAAACGAATGAAATTAAAAACGTTATTATCCATTTGCAAAATGTGAACAAGTTCATTTGCATGCGCCACGCCGCCGCCGCTGCGGCTGTGCGCACTGACTGCGTCGCGTCGCCGTCGTCACCCCTATCTACACTAATATTATAAAGTGGAAGAATTTGATTGTGTAGTTTGTTTGTTTGAATTGAATAGGCTCCTAAACTACTGAACCAATTTTAAAAATTCTTACACTACTATGCAGCTACTCGTACATTATCCCCGAATGCTAAAAATAGTAAATGTAACAAACAGTGCAACAGAATAAAGTGAATAGTACTTTTATTTTTTTAATTCCACGCCGCGGCCGCTCTAACGTCCGTTGTCGGGCGTCTCTGAGTGAATAGTACTACCATAGTATAGGTGCATCACATGTATACCTATTACATACATAATATTATAATGTATGTATCAGTAATATAGTTCAAAGAACAATCCCTGCTTAGTTTGGGACTCGATTGCGAAGTATGAAGGTACAAGATATTAATTGCAAGTACATACTTATCTAATACTTTTAGATCGTTTTGTTTTATAGAAACCTGTGAAAGCTGATGCAGCTTACGATCTTTTAAACAAACATTTCCCAGAGTATTTTTATTTCATACCTTCTGGTCTAACCGTTACTTTAGCTACGAGTATGTAAGTACTATTTCCTATTCTGTGCTTTAGCTTAGAGAGAGCCTTTCACCCGTATATTGACTTTATGTAGCAGAAATAATATACATACTTGAAAGCTGAAGGATTTGTTTGTTGGTTGACATTTAGAATTGATTATTCATTATGCCCTATGATAAGTATATACAAATAGTATAACATGTCTCTGATTCTGCCTGCAAGCCGACTTCTCACAGGAGCGGTTTCCCTTGTTTTAAAGTTTTTGTTTGTAATTGATAGCTCAATTTAAAGGCCAACTAATGTACTTATACCTTACCTACCATACATAACAACCAATCTTTTAGAGCTTCCATCCAAATAAGTAAGTGTTTCTTAAAAGTTTTAAAAATATTACATTTTAGGAAGTAGTTTAGTTAGTTTCACTGTAACGAGCAAACTAACGTCGGGGCACAACTTGTTGGACTTTGGTCTAAGAACTTCGGAGGCGTGATGCGTTGTACATCCGCATAAGACGCCACAAATATTTGTTTCGGAGTTTTGGTGTTTTCTATTAATTTCTATGTATAATTTCTGTATTTATAAATATATCGGTACCTATGTGTATAAGCTGTCTAGGTCCCATCGCACCAGCATAGATAAGCTAGATGACGTTGTGTGGAAAACGTCAAAAAAATAAAAAGTAATTATTGCTACCCATTTGAAAAGAGGCTGTTCGTGTGACTGAGTAGGCTCAGGGAAGGGAAGGAAAATTGGTGCTTTCGAGTTTAGGGTAAATAAAATTAAGGTCTATTAAATTCGTTTGAGTGCGACCAGACTTAACGATGGATAAAGGGTCATTAAGCGCAATTAGGACCCAGTTCGGCTTACTTTTACGTTAATCTATTCACTCAAAGTTTTTATCTATAAGTAGCAACATTGCTTTTAAGGAATTTTACTTTTAGTTCTAAAAGCAATTGTATTTCTAATTTTAAGTCTATTAGTTGTGTACGTACCAATTTATTATAAGTAAATTGTGGACATATACAAACGACCAAGCTATGTAACAAGTTTCACTCACAATATAACCTCAGTATGTGGTTTCAACAAAAGAGATGAACACTGTGGCGCATACTTTATCTCTGACGTCATACGAAACATCTAGATAATACAAGAAGGCGCGCCGAGAACCTTCGAGGACCATTCCATAATATTCCACCAATAGCTAGTTGCGCGTACGCACCGCCCTATAATTAAACTAGCCAATTACAGATAGGTAAACAAATCGTAGGTACAACGTAAGTATAGGTATTTATACTGGTCTATTGTCTAAGGCCACGCCTACTTAAACCTGTTTGTATCATTCGGTATATTTTAGGTACTTGTCCGGTAATATTGTAGGTACATACTATATTATAGCGAATGCATTTCAACAATAAACATTCATTCATCCACATACTGTTACTGTAAGCGTTTCAATATACTTCCCAACAACCACTACACTGGTGACCCCCGACGTTCAAAGATATCAACTAACTTGCTGAAGTTCCTGACGTCACTGGTGACCCTCGACTTTACTGGTGACACTCGAAATAAGCAAGCAGTGCTTGAATACAATAATAATAATCATCGGAGGACTGTTCCCGGTTGAACCACAGTTACAAGCCGCATGATCATCATCATATGAGCGCCGTTTCCGGTTGAACTACAGTAACAAACCGCGTAATCATCCTCATCGAGCGTTGTTCCCGGCTGCAGAATGACGGATCCATCCGGACAGCCAGGTACAGCCGCAGCTACTATTACGGATGTGGTGTTGGGAGAAGCTTACCAAGTAGGAGTCAAGATCCCGAAGTTCAACCCCAATGACCCAGAGCTATGGTTCGCACAAATGGAGGGGCAATTCGTGCTATCCAGAGTAATCGCCGACGACACAAAATTTTACTACGTCCTGGCTCAACTCGAATCGCAGCATTCATCGGAAGTACGCGATTTGATCGTTTCTCCACCGGCTTTAAACAAATACGATACGTTGAAGAACGAGCTCATACGAAGACTTTCAGCCTCGCAAGAAAAGAAGATACAACAGCTTCTCATGCACAAAGAGATGGGTGACAGGAAGCCTAGTCAATTCCTCCGGCACTTGCAACTACTTGCTGGTTCTAATGTTCCTTCAGATTTCATCAAATCCATTTGGACTAGTAGGCTGCCTACACATTTGCAGACCTGCATAGCAGCCCAGCAGTGTAAAATCACCCTGGAGGACCTATCCGAGTTAGCAGATCGCGTGAACCACGTCGTTCCAGTAACCGTGCATCTAGGAAGCACAACAACGACGACGGCTGAAAGTACTGACCTATATATAGCCATCCTCACTCGTACCGTATCGGACCTCAGCCCCAGATTGGAGGCAATTAGCATGGACCTGCATAGACTTTCCCGCTCACGTTCCAGAAACGACAGAAGCATTCCGAGACATAACCGCTCGAGGTACTAGTGATAACTCATATTGCTACTACCATAATCAGTTCCGGGATAAAGCACGCAATTGCTCACAGCCCTGCTCGTTTAAGAAGTCGGAAAACTTCCCAGGCAGCCGTTAGTGGCGGTAAACGACTGCCTTTCTATTTCGAGCCGCCTGTTCAAAACGGATCGCAAGACGAAGATTCAATACCTCATTGACACGGGTTCGGACCTGTGCGTCTTCCCACGATCCGCTGTTCGGGAGCCACGTATGAAAACCCGTATGGGTTGTTCGCTGCCAATGGAACAATCATTGCCACCGACAATGACTTGCCACTGACATTAAATTTAGGCCTTCGTCGCGCGTTCTCATGGCGTTTTATTGTGGCTGACGTTGTGACGTCAGCCACTCCTCGGCCACAGCCAATCATCGGCGTCGACTTTTTAGGCTACTACAGTTTATTAGTTGACTGCCGCAACCAACGCCTGATTGATGGAATTACAACACTAACAGTTGCTGCTCCACATCAACCTCCAACTGAGGGTATTTCATCCGTCCACACTGTCACTGATAACACCGTGTACCATCGTTTGTTGAGACAGTACCCGGACGTCACGCGCCCTGCTGGTAAACCCAAGGTCGTGAAGCACTCAACGGTGCACCATATACGCACCACTCCTGGCCCACCAGTAGCCAGCCGCCCACGTCACTTGGATCTTCTTGGATTGCGAAAGCTGATTTTGAGGACATGTTGCAAAACGGTACCGCACGTAAATCCGACAGTCCATAGTCTTCACCACTCCATTTGGTACGCAAGAAGAATGATGGATGGCAACCATGTGGAGACTACAGACTACTGAACTCACGCACAATTCCAGATCAATATCCAATCAAGCACCGGCAAGATTTTACGTACCAACTCACTGGCAGCACTATTTACTCTATCATCGACCTCGTAAAAGCGTACAACCAAATCCCAGTCTTTGAAAAAGGCATACCGAAGACTGCAATAATGAGTCCCATGAGATTGTACGAGTTCTCATTTATGGGATCCAGCATCCACAACGCCGCCCAGACGTTCCAGCGCTTCGTGGACGAGGTACTCAGAGGCCTACACTTCTGTTTCGCATACTTAGATGACAGTTTGGTCAGCAGTAACAGCGAAACTCAACATCAAGAACACGTAAGACAACTGTTCCAAGCTTTGCTAAGCGACTACGGTGTACTCATTTACACTAGCAAGTGCATCTTTGGGAGACCAGAAGTTGAATTCCTGGTATACAGAGTCTCCGCAGCAGGCATACACCCGCTAGACATCAAAGTCAAAGCCATATTAGACTTTCCAATACCTAAAACGGTTAAAGAGCTACGACGTTTCCTGGGTATGCTTAATTTTTATCGACGTTCCATCCCAGCAGCTGCAGCCCTTCAAGCTTCACTCAATGGGTTACTAACTGGGCCAAATATCAAAGGATCTCATCCAGTTACCCTAACGCCAAACCTTTTGGACACATTCAAAAAGTGCAAGCAAAGTCTGTCTGAAGCCGCACTTTTGGCACATCCTGATCCAAAAGCTGAGCTCCAAATCCAGACGGACGCATCTGATACAGCAATGGGCGCAGTCTTACAAAAACGTAAAGGTCAAGATTGGCAACCTCTCGCGTTCTTCTCAAGAAAACTCAGTCCATCCCAGAAGAAATATAGTCCGTACGATCGAGAACTCTTAGCTATCTACGAGGCTATACGCTATTTCAAGTTCATGACTGAAGCACGAGTTTTCTCCGTTGCCACTGATCACAAACCATTAACGTTTGCCTTCAAAACAAACCGAGACAAATGTTCTCTAAGGCAGTTTCGATACCTTGATTTTATCAGTCAATTTACAACTGGCATCATGTATTTCAAGGGAGAGAAAAATGTAGTCGCCGATACCTTATCCCGAATCGAAGAGCTGACACAGCCTTTAGACTACAATGCCTTAGCTAAGGAACAGCTAACAGACTCCGAGCTACGTGACTATCTTGAAAACGGTTCGTCCCTGCACCTTAAGAAAGTCAGACTGCTAGGCTGCAACACCAAAGTCTATTGTGACGTATCTTCAACGACAATGCCTTTCGTCACGAAATCGTTTCGGAAGCAAGTGTTCCTGTCTCTGCACAACCTGAGCCATCCCGGTGCGAAAGCTAGTGTACAACTAGTGACGCGAAGATTTGTTTGGCCAGGCATAAAACGCGATTGCAGACTATGGGCCACGCAATGTGAGGCGTGCCAACGAAGCAAAGTATTTCGCCATACAAATAGCTCCACTACGTGCCTTCGACACTCCATCAGGTCGCTTCGGACATATACACCTTGACCTCTTAGGCCCGCTACCCTTGTAGTCCAACTACAGATACTAAAACAGTTAAAATTAATGGAAGGGAGGCGCAAGGCCCAAATTACTAGTAACGCCAAACTTTTAATAGAGAATGAGAGAAGAATGAAAGAAGGGAATGCAGCTATGACAGAGATGAAAGAGAGGCTAGAGTGTATGGATACGAGAGCAAAAGAGAGGGAGAGCAAGGAGCGGACGACGTACGCAGGTGTAGTAGCGGGCCGGAGCGAACACCAGACTCCGGGGAGGACCGCACTCCACTCGGTGGTGATTACGTCGCGAGACGAACAAGAGACGAGTGAAGAAGTGATCGAAAGATTGAGAAAGGTAGCAAATGAGGATGAGGGATGGGTGAGAGTTGAGAGGGTGCGAAAGGGGAAGGATAAGAGGGTTATAGTAGGTTATAGAACGAAAGAGGAGCGAAAGAGGGCAGCGCAAAGGCTCGGAGATAAGGAGAGGAGCCTTTGCGTAGAGGTGATTAAAAATCGCGACCCCCTTCTGGTACTGTACGGGGTATTAAAAGTACATAAGGACGACCAACTGTTAGGCGCAATTAGGACTCGCAATCGTGAGATTTTCCGCGACCTGACTGACGACCAGGATCGCATGACCGTGCAGTACCGAAGAAACGCGAGAAACCCTCTGACGTGCCATGTGGTGCTCAGGGTCTCCCCGATGGTATGGTCCCGTGTCCTAGGAGTAGGAAGACTGCACATTGATCTGCAACCCGTAAGAGTTGCAGACCAATCTCCATTGGTGCAGTGCTCCCTGTGCCTAGGATATGGGCACAGTAGGAAGTACTGTAAGAGTACCGAGCCCACGTGCAGCCACTGTGGCGGCCTTCATATGAAGGCCAAGTGCCCGGAGCTGCAGGTGGGAACGGAGCCTTCCTGCTGTAACTGCCGCCGGGAGGGGCTGAGCAGCACACGGCACAGCGCAATGTTTACTTCATGCCCAGTAAGAATGAGATGGGATGAGATAGCACGGGCAACCACCCAGTACTGCTAAGGGCGTCTCGGGCACACCCACCCCATACAGAGTCGCACAGGCAAACCTGATGAAGAAACAAGTGGCAACCCAAGACTTCCTGCTCGAGGCCTCCAGGCGTAAGGTATCCATAGCACTTATCCAGGAGCCTTACGTGGGCAATGGGAATCGGATGCGGGGATACCAGGGCGTCAGGGTCTTCCAGAACGCTAGGCAAGGAGATGGGACTGCAAAGGCGGCCATCGTCGTGTTTGACTCGACTTTGGACGTCATTCAGTACCCGCAACTCACTACCGACAATGTGGCGGTAGTGGGGATCCGGACCAGCGCCTGAACGATCACACTGGTATCCTTCTACTTCGAACCTTCCGAACCCATTGAGCCATACCTGGAGACCTTGGGTAGAGTCGTCCGCACGTTGGGACCACGGTCTGTTATCTTCGGAGGGGATGCCAATGCGAAGAGTGCCTGATGGGGTGGCACGACAGAATGTCCTAGGGGCGTCACACTGAGTGGTGCTCTAAATGAATGGGCCCTTCAGGTTCTGAATAGCGGAGACACTCCAACTTTCGATACTGTCAGAGGTGTAACGAGATATCGCAGCTACGTGGACATCACCGTATGTAGTGGTGACATGCTTCCGCGAGTCGACGGCTGGCGGGTTGACGAGACCCTCGCGCCCAGCTCCGATCACAACGGCATGGTATTCAACATTAACTTAGTAAAATCTGCGGGAATCTCTATAAAGAGAACTACTCGCAGGTACCACACTAAAAAGGCGGATTGGGAGAGTTATGGTACACAGATGGCTGGTGCGCTCCATGACCAACACATCAGTCTCACGGATATTGCGAGTACGCAGGAGTTAGAGACTGTCATCGGAGCGTACACCAGCATCATCAGTGGTACCTGCGAGGATAACATTCCTCCAATTAATTTTTTTTTTAAATTAATAATATATACAACGTGTTTCATATTAGTGTGGTCATATTTGACCCTCGTTACACATGCGCGTTGAGTTAACTATACGCACGGACAAAATTGCAAATACAAGTTTAGTTAAAACTTTTAAGGTGTCATGTAAATTTAATTGATTTGTTCATTTAATCGATATTTTATAAACCCAACACTACCTAGGGTCAAATTTATTCGTAAGGTTCAGTCCTCTTCGATGAATCGTAAACAACTCTTATTTCATATGCTCCTGGTACAGAATACTATTTTGTAGTAATGATAGGTTGTGGACTTTAAAACAACAAAAACTAACCGATTTCATTGTGCATGTCATCCTGGTAGATAGGTAGGTACCGTGTTCCACAATAAACACAACTAACTCACTAATATCACGATACTTAGATAAACATTATTGAATTTAATAAAAAATACACTTCCTACCTCTAATAAACACAAAACTAAAAAGTAGGTACTAAAGTAACGGCTCGAAATGTTTGCCGCCTTGATCAATGCACAGTTGGGTCCGTCGCATTATGCTGGCAGTTACATTACACAGCATGTCTGGAGTTACACTGCTAAATGCATCAAATATTTTAGACTCCATATCTTCACGCGTGAGACATACCGCACTGTACACTTTGTTTTTGACATAGCCCCACAAAAAAAAGTCAAGTGGTGTGAGATCCGGTGACATCGGAGGCCAAGGTATGGGACCACCACGTCCGATCCACTGGTTAAACCGCTCATCTAAATACGCCCGTACATCTCTCGCATAATGTACTGGCGCCCCGTCTTGCTGGTACATCATATTTGTGTACAATGTTACAGGCAAGTTTTCAAGTTCGGGTTCTAAGACGTTTCTAAGGAACGCGAGGTAATTTTCACCGTTTAGCGAACTCGGTAGCACGAAAGGACCAATTAAAATATCTCCGATTATTCCCGCCCAAATGTTAACACGCCACTGATGCTGAAAGTTGTTTTCTGCAGATGCGTGTGGGTTCCGATGAGTCCATACATGTTCGTTATGTTGGTTACTGATACCAGCACGAGTAAAAGATGCTTCATCGGTCCATAAAATACCGGTTCGCGAAACTAGGGGATCGTTGTGCTTCCTCTCGGTACCACTGGCAAAAGTTGAGACGTGGTACGAAATCAGCCGGTGTCAGTTCTTGGGTGTGCCTGAAGTGGTACGGATGTTGACCATCTGCTTTTAGCACGCGCCATACTCTCAAATGATTCATTCCCAGAACAATTCCAGCGCGGCGAGTACTTGTTCTGGGATTGGATTGAAAATGCTCGAGAATACTTTCTTCTTGCTCTGGTGGTACAACAGATGGTCTGCCTTCTGAGCGGGAACCACGGAAAGAACCAGTGTCATGTAAACGGTTCACCATTTTTCGGAAGCACTCCACAGATGGTAACCTTCGAGTCTATTGTCCACAAATCTTTCTCGATAAAGGCGACGAGCTTCACGCAGACTGCCATCGGCTGCCCCGACGCAAAGTATCATTTCATAATATTCACTATTACTTAAATACGCCATGATCGATTAACACAGATTACTACGTACGCCTAATATCAAAGTTTACTTGCAACTGAAAAGAAATTAGATAGTTGTAAGTGTAGCCCAAGTGCAATGTCTTATTTCCTTGAATTACGTCGTAATTTTGGTAAAAATCTAATAAAAGTAGCAAGTAGGTACTTAGTTTTATTTATGAAAAAAAGCTAGTAGGTACCTAGTATAAAATAATTTAAGAGATAAATAATAACATAATTATTATTTACCATAAACACAGGATATTTCCCTAAGACCTATGAAATAAAATAAAATTGTTGAATGCCAGCGCGGCGTCGCTCGCATGATAGTATGCATGTAAATACATTTCGAAACCTACTTAAACCCATTAAAAAAAAAACCGCTTCAAGATCCGTTGCGTAGTTTTCAAGAACTAAACATACATTAGAACAGACAGACGGAAAAAGCGACTTTCTTTATCCATGTAGTCTAAGATTAGTAATTTATTACCAATTGCTAAAATGAACAAATATCCAGCATAAAAAAAGCTAATAAAGTCCCCGTTTATGAAGAACATTGCGTTAACTTGCAACACCGGAATAATATGGGTTTTGCGGTAAAATTTACGTGTTGTGACGTGTACGTCTTTGATATATGCCGACATCGCTACTGATACCTAGTTTCTTCAAAGCGGCTCCAATCAAAAAAGTGGGCGGTTCTCTTTGTAATTTTTAGGGGTCCTTAAGATACATATTAGTGAAACTGACACCAACACCTCCTACTTTTTCTGATATCCTCGTTCAACCATACCAGTTGCCACTTTTAGCGATAATGTTTTATGAACTTTTATGCATCACATTATCATGACGAATCGAGAACCTAAGTACCTACTCTTTTTTAAAGTCGGTCAAAAATAACCAAACACCTTGCAGATCATTTACTTCATGGTAAATGAGTCAAAAGAGAGTTCACGATATGGTAGTGCAGTGACTGGCATCCACGATCTCTCTATCCCGAAACTGAATACCTACATACTACTATACCCACCAGCGTTCTCAACAGCTACAACATAAACTTCTACACAAACAGCAGTTGTATTTTAAATATCTGTGCGGAACCAATTTATAAAAAGTGTAAATTTAAGGAAGACAAGAACATAAATGTTTCTTCTCTTTTCTTCGACAGCAAATGCGTTGCTCCTGGTATTTGAGTAGGTTGACAACAAATTACGTGTGAGTTGTGACATTCACGACAATCACGTGATATATAAATTCATAGAAAAACTTCAAAAATAACTTTGAGTAGGCACTCTTTATTTTGACCCCAAGTTGTGATTCGGAAACTATTTTGTATGATAACTATTGATAAAGTAACTTTATCTGTTGGTTAAAATTTTGAGTAACAACGAGACTGTCCGAATCTATTTCACTGTTTGGCAAACCTACTTGAGGTCAAATCTAGAGTTCATTCTAATCATATGTTTATTTTGTAGTGCAGTCTTAGAGCTTCATTTCAATGAGCTATCGATAAAAAGGAAAATTTATCGACTACCAGATTTGACCTCAAGTAGGTTTGCCAAACAGTGAAATAGATTCGGACAGTCTCGTTGTTACTCAAAATTTTAACCAACAGATAAAGTTACTTTATCAATAGTTATCATACAAAATAGTTTCCGAATCACAACTTGGGGTCAAAATAAAGAGTGCCTACTCAAAGTTATTTTTGAAGTTTTTCTATGAATTTATATATCACGTGATTGTCGTGATGATACTTGTATATATATGACCACACTAATATGAAACACGTTGTATATATATATACAACGTGTTTCATATTAGTGTGGTCATATCTCAAGGTTGCATTGGGTAGGGCCTAAATAATATATTGCGCGGGGTCTTTAATTAATTTAATAAAATATTGACTTATAATGACGTAGTCGATAAATTTTCCTTTTTATCGATAGCTCATTGAAATGAAGCTCTAAGACTGCACTACAAAATAAACATATGATTAGAATGAACTCTAGATTTGACCTCAAGTAGGTTTGCCAAACAGTGAAATAGATTCGGACAGTCTCGTTGTTACTCAAAATTTTAACCAACAGATAAAGTTACTTTATCAATAGTTATCATACAAAATAGTTTCCGAATCACAACTTGGGGTCAAAATAAAGAGTGCCTACTCAAAGTTATTTTTGAAGTTTTTCTATGAATTTATGTATCACGTGATTGTCGTGAATGTCACAACTCACACGTAATTTGTTGTCAACCTACTCAAATACCAGGAGCAACGCATTTGCTGTCGAAGAAAAGAGAAGAAACATTTATGTTCTTGTCTTCCTTAAATTTACACTTTTTATAAATTGGTTCCGCACAGATATTTAAAATACAACTGCTGTTTGTGTAGAAGTTTATGTAGCTGTTGAGAACGCTGGTGGGTATAGTAGTATGTAGGTATTCAGTTTCGGGATAGAGAGATCGTGGATGCCAGTCACTGCACTACCATATCGTGAACTCTCTTTCGAATCATTTACCATGAAGTAAATGATCTGCAAGGTGTTTGGTTATTTTTGACCGACTTTAAAAAAGAGTAGGTACTTAGGTTCTCGATTCGTCATGATAATGTGATGCATAAAAGTTCATAAAACATTATCGCTAAAAGTGGCAACTTGTATGGTTGAACGAGGATATCAGAAAAAGTAGGAGGTGTTGGTGTCAGTTTCACTAATATGTATCTTAAGGACCCCTAAAAATTACAAAGAGGACCGCCCACTTTTTTGATTGGAACCGCTTTGAAGAAACTAGGTATCAGTAGCGATGTCGGCATATATCAAAGACGTACACGTCACAACACGTAAATTTTACCACAAAACCATATTATTCCGGTGTTGCAAGTTAAGGCAATGTTCTTCATAAACGGGGACTTTGTTAGCTTTTTTTATGCTGGATATTTGTTCATTTTAGCAATTGGTAATAAATTACTAATCTTAGACTACATGGATAAAGAAAGTCGCTTTTTCCGTCTGTCTGTCCTAATGTATGTTTAGTTCTTCAAAACTACGCAACGATCTTGAAGCGGTTTTTTTTAAATGGGTTTAAGTAGGTTTCGAAATGTATTTACATGCATACTATCATGAGAGCGACGCCGTTGGCATTCAACAATTTTATTTTATTTCATAGGTCTTAGGGAAATATCCTGTGTTTATGGTAAATAATAATTATGTTATTATTTATCTCTTAAATTATTTTATACTAGGTACCTACTAGCTTTTTTTCATAAATAAAACTAAGTACCTACTTGGTACTTTTATTAGATTTTTACCAAAATTACGACGTAATTCAAGGAAATAAGACATTGGACTTGGACAACACTTACAATTATCTAATTTCTTTTCAGTTGCAAGTAAACTTTGATATTAGTAGGCGTACGTAGTAATCTGTGTTAATCGATCATGGCGTATTTAAGTAATAGTGAATATTATGAAATGATACTTTGCGTCGGGGCAGCCGATGGCAGTTTGCGTGAAGCTCGTCGACTTTATCGAGAAAGATTTGTGGACAATAGACTCAAAGGTGAACGGCGGCGGTTACCATCTGTGGAGTGCTTCCGAAAAATGGTGAACCGTTTACATGACACTGGTTCTTTCCGTGGTTCCCGCTCAGATCACCACCAGAGCAAGAAGAAAGTATTCTCGAGCATTTTCAATCCAATCCCAGAACAAGTACTCGCCGCGCTGGAATTGTTCTGGGAATGAATAATTTGAGAGTATGGCGCGTGCTAAAAGCAGATGGTCAACATCCGTACCACTTCAGGCACACCCAAGAACTGACACCGGCTGATTTCGTACCACGTCTCAACTTTTGCCAGTAGTACCGAGAGGAAGCACAACGATCCCCTAGTTTCGCGAACCGTATTTTATGGACCGATGAAGCCTCTTTTACACGTGCTGGTATCAGTAACCAGCATAACGAACATGTATGGACTCATCAGAACCCACACGCATCTGCAGAAAACAACTTTCAGCATCAGTGGCGTGTTAACATTTGGGCGGGAATAATCGGAGATATTTTAATTGGTCCTTTCGTGCTACCGAGTTCGCTAAACGGTGAAACCGAACTTGAAAACTTGCCTGTAACATTGTACACAAATATGATGTACCAGCAAGACGGGGCGCCAGCACATTATGCGAGAGATGTACGGGCGTATTTAGATGAGCGGTTTAACCAGTGGATCGGACATGGTGGTCCCATACCTTGGCCTCCGAGGTCACCGGATCTCACACCACTTGACTTTTTTTTGTGGGGCTATGTCAGAAACAAAGTGTGCAGTGCGGTATGTCTCACGCATGAAGATATGGAGTCTAAAATATTTGATGCATTTAGCAGTGTAACTCCAGACATGCTGTGTAATGTAACTGCCAGCATGATGCGACGGACCCAACTGTGCATTGATCAAGGCGGCGAACATTTCGAACCCTTACTTTAGTACCTACTTTTTAGTTTAGTGTTTATTAGTATCTTAGGTAGGAAGTGTATTTTTTATTAAATTCAATAATGTTTATCTAAGTGTCGTGATATTAGTGAGTTAGTTATGTTTATTGTGGAACACAGTACCTACCTATCTACCAGGATGACATGCACAATGAAATCGGTAAGTTTTTGTTGTTTAAAGTCCACAACCTATCATTACTACAAAATAGTATTCTGTACCAGGAGCATATGAAATAAGAGTTGTTTACGATTCATCGAAGGGGACTGAACCTTACGACTAAATTTGACCCTAGGTAGTGTTGGGTTTATAAAATATCGATTAAATCAACAAATCAATTAAATTTACATGACACCTTAAAAGTTTTAACTAAACTTGTATTTGCAATTTTGTCCATGCGTATAGTTAACTCAACGCGCATGTGTAACGAGGGTCAAATATGACCACACTAATATGAAACACGTTGTATATATAATAATATATAATTAATTAAAAATTTTTATTAAAAATTTGGGTGCAAAGGGGCCCTTCTTACATCTATCGGGCCCAGCGACCTCACCTGCTAGTGGCGCACCAGCTGATTAACGGACGAGGTTCGTATATTACGGTACCCATGTGGTGGCTTTGGCCCCTACGTGGATACCAGGTGGTACAACAGTGTTGGTCCGGGGGGGTACCACCGTGCAGCTGTGCTAAAGCCCCCCAAGTAACCCAGCCCAGGCTGGGTTGCGTTAGGGGTTCAGCAGCTGCACTGCCGGGCCCGGGGCGGTGTATGGTGCGGCAGGCAGGGGTCCAGTGGGGGCGAAGCGGAGTCTAGTGTGGGTGGTGTGGGTCGATTCGCCGGCCAGGGAGACCCTTAGCAACGGCGTTGCCGCGGCCGCCCGCAACATAGTCATGGGGCCCGCCTGGGACCAACCACCCCAGTAGGCTGCCCCACATGTTGCGCATAATCCAGTTGTGAGGTCGCCGCTCCGGGTGGTAACCGGTGTGGGGTAGCGGCGGCCTTGCATCAGGGGGGTTTGGGAGCCCTTCCGTCCGGCGGGTCGGCTCCGACCTAACCACACGGTTCTAGACGAAGCTAGCCTCTGCACTTTGTCACTTACTGCCGCACCAAATATCGCCCTATCTTCACGCTTCCCCATATTTCACAATGACAGTGCAACAAAATAATAGACGGTACACAGCGGCCCCTAGAAACCCCACAAAGTTGACTTCGTTTGAGGTGGAGTTCGCGAATATCCGCGGACTCCATGCAAACCTCGATACCGTCCACCATCACCTGGAGTCGGCACGGCCTTCTGTGATGTTCCTAACGGAGACACAGATACGTCGCCCTGACGACACGTCGTACCTCTGTTACCCGGGCTATATCATTGAGGAACAATTCCGCGATAAAGCCGGGTTGTGCGTGTTCGTTAGGGCGGATGTTTGCTGCCGCCGGTTGCGCTGTCTGGAGAACCCCTCCTACCCCGTCCTTTGGCTGCACGTGGATCATGGCTCCATGAGCCAGATCTACGTGTGCGTCTACCGCTCCCACACAGGAGACACTGGGACAACAAGGCTTTTCGAATACCTCAGCGAGATGGCTGACGATGCGCAGGTGCGGTTCCCGAACGCTGACCTGGTTTTCTTAGGGGACTTTAACGGTCATCACGTTGAGTGGCTGGGGTCCCTTAGGACCGATCATGCGGGACGAACCGCCCATGCATTCGCTCTCTCCCACGGGCTGACCCAGATGGTAAGGGGGATCACCCGGATACCTGACAGGTCAGACCACACGCCCGCCTTGCTGGATCTACTGCTGACGAGTCGCCCAGCCGAGTACAGTGTGTCGGTACGCGCCCCACTGGGCACTTCCGACCACTGTGTGGTGCACGCCAGCTTCCAAGTGCCACCGCCTCCTCGTGCTGAACAAATGACTCGACGACTATGGCACTACTCGTCGGCAGACTGGGACGGTCTCCGCGATTACTTTGCGTCCGTCCCGTGGAGCCAGCGCTGCTTTGCAGGGAAGGCGCCTTCGGATAGCGCTGCTGCCATTGCTGGCGAGATCAGTCTAGGGATAGAATATTATATCCCTTTCACTGATGTCGCCAGCATCCGCAAAGCTCGCCCCTGGTTCGGGCGTGAATGTGCCGAGGCTGTCCAGAAAAAACAGTCGGCATATCGCGCCTGGGTCAGGGCTCGGGCGGCACGTGACCCGAACGTGAACCGCCTCAAAGCAGCGTACAATCGGGCCACTAGGTTCAGCAAGAGGGCCTTCAAGAGAGCGGATGCCCAGCGCGTCGCGCGGCTTGGTCAGGAGCTCACATCCCATCCCACGGGCAGCCGTGGATACTGGCAACTGGCCAAAGCCGTACAGTCAAATTTTTGTCAACCCTCGCTGCCACCACTGCGTTTTCCTGATGGATCACTGGCTCACAAAGCCCAAGAGAAGGCGGACATGCTCGCAGACCTCTTTGCGGCTAATTCCCGGGTCGATGACCGTGGCCTGCAGCCCCCCGCCATCGCCAATTGTGGCCACACTATGCCTGATATTGTTATCAGGCAATGTGATGTACGGGCAGTGCTGCGGTCACTCGACACGCGGAAAGCCAGTGGCCCTGACGGCATTCCGGCGGTGGTGCTACGAAAATGTGCTGCTGAGTTGTCTCCAGTATTAACGCGTCTGTACCGCCTGTCATACTCTACAGGCCTCGTGCCGAAGGCCTGGAAGGAGGCGAACGTACAACCGATCCCCAAGAAAGGGGATCGATCCGATCCAGGCAACTATCGACCCATAGCTGTCACCTCAGTCATTTGCAAGGTGCTCGAGCTTCTTATTAATAAGCAGCTCATGCGATACCTGGAGGATCACTCGCTAATCAATGATCGGCAATATGGCTTCAGGCCAAAACGATCAACGGGTGACCTCCTGGCATTCGTCACGCATGTATGGGGTGAGGCTATGGAAAAGTTCGGCGAGTCCTTGGCTATTAGCCTGGACATCGCCAAAGCTTTCGATAGGGTCTGGCATGCTTCGCTCCTCTCCAAGTTTCCGGCATATGGTCTACCTCCTCAACTGTGCAGCTGGATTGCCAGTTTTTTAAACGAGCGCCGAGTGCGGGTCCTCTGCGATGGCCAGGCTTCTCGCTTCTTGCAAGTGAATGCCGGGGTACCGCAGGGGTCCGTACTGTCACCAACTCTCTTTCTTCTGCATATCAATGATATGCTTTCCCTCGGGAACATTCATTGCTATGCAGATGACAGTACATTGCACGGGAGTTACTCGGTTCGTCCGACGGCGGGGCGATCTGTGATAGAGGAGGAGAGACGACATCTCGTGGGTGATCTCGACCGAAACCTCGACAGTATCTCCCAATGGGGTGCCGAGAACTTGGTCGAGTTCAATGCCCACAAAACACAGGAGTGTGCATTTACAGCGAAAAAATCCCCTATCCTTCCCCTACCCACTCTTCAGAATGCAATATTACCAATGAAGGACAATCTAGACATCCTTGGCATAGACGTTCGTCGAGAGCTCAATAACACAAAATACATTGAGAGATGTATTTGGCTAGCTTCGCGGAAACTAGGAATACTGAACAAGGTAAAGCGATTCTTTACACCGCACCAGAGGTGTCTGCTGTACAAAACGCAGATTAGACCCTGCGTTGAATACTGCTCTCACCTCTGGGACGGCTCCGCGAAGTATTTGCTGGACGCACTCGACGCTATGCAGCGACGCGCTGTTCGCATTATAGACTGTCCGGAGGTAACGGGAAGCCTTGAGCCGCTAGCCCAGCGCCGAACAATTGCTTCCTTGGCCGCGTTCTACCGTATTTACCACGGTGAGTGTTCTGAAGAGCTCTTCAACCTGATCCCACCCTCTCTCTTCCGATCCCGAACAACGCGTGCCGGCCAAAGATGTCACCCTCATACCGTGGAAACCGTCTTCGCGAGAACCGAGCGTTTTAAACGATCGTTTCTCTGCCGAACGATGGTGGCTTGGAACGCCCTGCCTGCGCACGTGTTTCCTCCAACATATAACCCTGGGCTCTTTAAGCGAAGCGTGAAGAGGCACATTACTGGGTCGTCAAGTTGAGGGCCACTCTCTATAGTATTCCTGTGTACTGTGAGAGTCGCCCTCAATTGCCAGACGTCTCCTCAGCTTACCATCAGGCGGGTGGCGTCAATTTGTCGACCTAAATATATTAAAAAAAAAAAAAAAAAAAAAAAAAAATAGAGACGTTGTTACCATGCCGTGGTGGTCGGAGAGGCTTGCCGAGTTGAGAAGGGCCGTCAACACCAAAAGGCATCGGATCCGGAACGCATGCCCTGTCCGGAGAGAGAGGGTAGTACTGCGATATCTAGAGCAAAAGGAGATGTATGAAAGTGAAGTAAAAAAGGCACAGGTCGAAAGTTGGAAGGCCTGCTGCGGTAAGCAGGACAGGGAGGGGGTATGGGAAGGAATTTATAGAGTGCTAGGAAGGTCCACAGTAAGGGAAGAAGATCAGCCTCTAGTTCATAATGGAACCCACCTGGATTCTTGGGGTTCAGCCAACCTCCTCGCTCAAACCTTCTACCCAGAAGATAGAGTTGAGGAGGATAACTGGGGGAATCGTGCCATTAGAAAAAAGGCAGCAGATATGGATGACGACGACAGCGGCGAGGGTCATCATGGAGATGACCCACCTTTTACTCTCGAGGAATTGCACGATGCCCTTCATAGGTTCAACCCCAGGAAAGCTCCGGGGGCGGATGGATTTACATCCGACATCTGCACACACGCTGTCAGGGCCGACCCCTTATATTTCCTGGAGCTGCTTAATCAGTGCCTTCGGCACGGCTACTTTCCTAAGATATGGAAGGAAGCCGTGGTGGTGGTGCTGAAGAAGCCAGGCAAGGACTCGTACACAGTTCCCAAGTCGTACAGACCAATTGGCCTGTTACCGGTCTTGGGAAAGGTGTACGAGAGGATGCTGGTCACCCGACTCAAGTTTCATCTTTTACCAAGGATGAATCCCCGCCAGTACGGCTTTATGCCCCAGAAGAGCACCGAAGACGCCCTCTACGACCTCATGGGGCACATAGTGACTAAGCTCAACGCAAAGAGAATAGTCACTATGGTGTCCTTGGACATAGAGGGCGCCTTCGACAGCGCCTGGTGGCCGGTCATAAAAGTACGACTGGCGGAGGAAGGATGTCCGACAAACTTGAGGCGGGTGGTCAGCAGCTACCTTAGCGAAAGGAAGGTAAGGGTAAGGTACGCGGACGAGGAGTGCAGCCGCTCTACGGACAAAGGGTACGTCCAAGGCTCGATCGGAGGTCCCTTACTGTGGAACTTACTGTTGAATCCTTTGCTGAATGGGCTGGAACGAAAGGGGACGTATGTACAGGCGTTCGCGGACGATGTGGTGTTGGTGTTCGACGGCGATTCGGCACTGGAAATAGAGACACAGGCCAATGCCTCCCTCGCCTATGTGCGGGAGTGGGGTATCGAAAATAAGCTCAAATTTGCGCCGCACAAGACGTGCGCAATGCTGATAACGCGACGGTTAAAGTACGATACCCCACGCCTGCGCATGGGCGGGGTGGACATTGGTCTCTCCGAAGCTGTCAAAATACTAGGCCTAACCATCGACCACAAGCTCACGTTTAACACACACATTAAGAACACTTGCAGAAAAGCGATCGGCATCTACCACAAGCTTGCGCTGATGGCCCGGATCAGCTGGGGATTATACCCCGAGGTGATCCGGACGATCTACGTAGCTACTGTGGAGCCGACGATATTGTACGCAGCCAGTGCTTGGCACACAACGGCGAACAAGCTTGGCGTCCAAAAGCAGCTGAACGTGGTACAGCGCGGTTTCGCCCAGAAATTGTGTAAGGCCTACAGGACGGTCTCCCTGAACTCGGCACTGGTCCTGTCTGGCCTGCTCCCTCTGGACCTCAGAATTCATGAGGTGGCCTCATTGTATGAGGCCAAGAGAGGAGTTGGCCAGCTAGGGCTTGGGGACTGGGAGACTGAACGGATGGCCCGAGCAATCGAGGGTCCTCACTCCGCTGTGCACACCGCTTTGGAGTTTTCGGACCTGGTAGACGAGGAACAACTAGAAAACTCGAATAAATTCGACGTTCGAATATTTACGGACGGGAGCAAGATTGAGGGCCGGGTCGGTGCGGCGTTATCCTTTTGAAATAACGCGGCCGAAACAAAGGCCCTCAAGCTTGCTCTAACGCCGCACTGCACCGTCTACCAGGCCGAGCTCCTGGCGTTGTGCAGAGCGGCCAGTGAGATTCTCAGGCGTGGCGCTACCACGTTCGGCATCTTCTCCGATAGCAGAGCCGCACTCCTGACGGTGATTAACCGTCATGCCCTCCATCCCCTGGCGGTGGAAGCCAGAACCACCATTCGGCAAGGCATGGCCCAGGGTAAGGAAATTTCCTTATTCTGGGTCAAGGCCCACGCCGGGCTGGACAGCAATGAGCGAGCCGACGTACTCGCCAAGGAGGCGGCTCTGAAATTGAAGAAGGCACCGGACTACGGTTTGTCTGCGTCAGCGCACGCTTCACGAGTGGAATGAGAGGTAAAAAGAAGGTACGACCGCCTCCGTCACCAAGCTTTTCCTCCCTTGTGCAGTGGAGGCATGCAGTATCGTCCGCAAGATGCCGGTCGCTGGCACAACAACACAACTGCTTACGGGCCACGGTGGGTTCGCAGAATACCTGCACCGTTTCGGGTGTAAGGCGAGCCCATCGTGCGTCTGCGACCCGGACGTACACGAGACTGTCATACACCTGTTGCTTGAGTGTCCAGTCCACCTATATGATAGATTAAACTTTGAAACTAGTTATAATGTAACTTTGAACGTAGCAAATTTACCTATGATAATAAAAGACTATAGAGAAGTATTCCTAAAATATACCGAGAAAATAATAAAAATAGCTCATAAAAGAAATGGTGGCAAATAAGGTAATATGTACCAATATTATGTACAATATTGTATGACATATTAAGCTAAATAGACATTAAGGAAAAAAGGTATTAGGAAAAATAAATGTATAGAAATATAAAAGTATTGAATAAGCTAATGTTGAAGTGAAATCAGACAATTGTTAAAATTTGTGTCAAAAATTAAATTATTAAGAAAAGATTTTCTGTAAGATCCATTGTAGAAAATAACAACCGCTAGAAATAAGATAGTAGAATATAATTTTAGAATAAGATTTTTCTTTTGTTAAACATAATGTTGGTAAGTATAAATTGTAAATTAGTTGTAAGAAATATGTAAAACACATTTGAATTTTTAAATAAAATTAGCAAGCGCTTCAGTACCCTTAAAATCCCCAACACAAAGAATGAAAGGTTGTATGAAAGTGCGAGAGGCATAAAAGCAGAAATGGAAAGGTACTAGAGGAACAGAATGAAAGATGATTATTATTAAACAAAAACGACGTATTCGTGGGAGGCGCCACGGGTCGCGCGGCGCTGTGCGCTGGTTAATCACCGTTCTCCAGTGCATGACGACCATGCGTCCCGTGGCGTGGCCTGCGAATACGGGTGTAAGGCTAGCTAAACAGTAATGAGCCCTGAGAGGGCTGTCGTTAATATAATATAACTAAAAATAATTAAGTAGAATAGGCTCTGCCATCGGTAGAGGAGCGCTCACAAAAAAAAAAAAAACTACAAATACTGTCTAACTATAGTCGACAGCGCAACGCGCTGAAGCATATCCGCTGCAAGATATCACAGCTGAGACCGTTGTGAACGCTTTAATATCAGAATGGATAGCACGCTATGAATGCCCTGAGCACATCACCACAGACCGCGGACGGCAGTTCGTGTCAAAAGTCTTCAGAGACCTGGTGTCGCTTTTAGGTGCCACCCATCATCTCACAACGAGTTACCATCCAGCAGCCAATGGAATCGTGGAACGAATGCATCGAACGCTCAAATCGGCCATATCATGTCACGCTACAGCAAGCTGGACTGAAGCACTTCCATGGGTTCTTCTAGGCATACGAAGCTCATGTAAAGAAGACTTGCAGACTTCAGCAGCAGAACTTGTCTACGGCGAAGCACTACGCTTGCCTGGACAGTTCCTAACCACCAGCCCTCAAGATCCAGTGGACATAACAGAGCTAGTCGGCAGACTTCGCCTACATATGGCAAAGCTTACTCCACAGCGAACTTCATGGCACACCAGCTCAAGTAGAACCTTCTACGTCCCCAAGAATTTGCCAACAGCTACTCATGTCTTCTTACGCCATACGCCTCTGGACCATACAGAGTAGTTCGGCGCGACGAGAAGACATACGATATTGAATTGAATTGAATTGAATAAACTTTAATGTACGCCAATTTAAAAAATCATAGGATACAATAAATACAGGATGTACAAAGGGCGGCCTTATCGCTAAAAGCAATATCTTACAGGCAACCTTAGGATGGACAGGTATTTAGAGATTGTCTCTCTAAATACCTTAATATAATACTTTAAGGTGGGTAAAATATTGGTGCCAAATACTTATTACAAATTAATTTTAATAAATAAACTATTAAAACTATACAATAATTATAATAAATCTAGATACGTATTACAAATATATAATGCAGGTACGATATAAGTTACATAAGAATAGTTCAGTAATTATAAAATATATACATACAAAATATATACAAGCTACTTCAAGAATCCAGGTAGTGTTGCTTGACCAGTCCCTTGAAAACAGCTAGGGATTGTGCCCTTCTAATTTCGACAGGCAAAGCATTCCACAACCTAACAGCCTGGACCGTAAAGGACTTGTCGTAGAACTTTGTGGAATGAGTAGGAACTGTTAATTCCAGGGATACCGACGACCTCAAAGATCTGGAATGTGAACATAAAACGTTATTTTAAATAACAGGGGGTGGTGGGGTTAAAAAGAATGCTATAAAGCATGGAAAGAATACGAGCATTCCGTCGAAGTCGAATAGGGAGCCACTTGAGCTGGTTGCGAAACTCTGAGACATGATCATATTTACGTAAACCAAATATGAACCTAATACAGAAATTTTGAAGGCGCTCAAGTTTGTCAAGTTGTTCTTCAGTGACATCGAGATAGCTGACATCGGCGTAGTCTAGGAGGGGAAGAAGGAGAGATTGAGCAAGTGCAATTTTGGTAGCCGTTGGAAGAAAGTTACGAAGCCTTCGCACGGATCCTGCAGCCGCAAACAATTTGCGGCTCACCTCGCGCAATTGTGACCCCCAAGACAACGTGTCATCGATATATAATCCCAGATCCATTACAACGGTGCTCACAGCTATAGTGACCCCATCAAAGACAATTTTTGGGAGTACCGTCCACTCAATACGTTGTACCATCCAAGGGCTACCAACAACAATGACCTGCGTCTTTGATGGATTCACTTCCAACCCATGCAGCCTGCTCCACTCAGCCACACGCATCAGATCATCATTGATAGTGGAGAATGCTTCGGACAAATCAGTTAGCGGCGCTTGAGTGTAGATTTGGAGATCGTCTGCATAAAGGTGGTAGGACGACACTAACGATTTAGAGATAGAATTAATAAAAATTGCGAAGAGTAAAGGAGAAAGCACGCCACCCTGAGGTACACCAGCAGACGTAGAATGCCATGAGGAGAAGGTATCCTCAACACATACACGCTGCCGACGGCCAAACAGGTAACTATGAACCCAATCAATTACTCTTGGAGATATGTTAATAGAACGTAACGTGCTAAGCAGGACATGGAAATCCACACTGCTAAATGCGTTACTAAAATCCAGCAAACACAGCAAGTTCACCATTTTCCATGCCCAGCCTAATGTCGTCGGTGACCTTAATCAATGCGCTGACTGTGCTATGGCCAGGACGAAAGCCTGACTGAAGAGGATTAAATAAGAAATTTTTAGTCAGGTATGAACTAAGCTGAGTGTGAACAAGACGTTCTAGGATTTTGGAAAGGAAAGGCAATATAGAAATGGGGCGGTAATCGGAAGCGGACAAAGGATTGGATTTTTTGGGTAAAGGGATGATTTGAGCGTCTTTCCAAATATTTGGGAGGACTCCATAAGAAAAGGAGTGGTTTACAACATGGCATATTATGGGTAGTATTTGGTCAAGGATTGGCAAGATCATGTTTCTACTGATACAGTCACTGCCAACAGCATTGGAAGTCACCGACAACACACACTTCCTAACATCACAAGTAGATAATTGATCGAAATATAAAGGAGGATATTCAGGAGTTGGAAGCGATGAAAGATACTGCAGAGTAATGTCTTTATTGGTCCGATCAAACTTGGACGAAGAAGAGAAGTACTGATTAAGTGAATTGATGTTGATATTTTTGGAGACTGAATCATGACGTGACTTTCCAACTCCCAAGGTTCTAAGAAATTTCCATATTTTCGACGAGTCCCCGTTCTCGACCGAATTGTGGATATGTTGGCGCTGCGCTTTTCTACACACCTTGCTGCAGAGATTCCGTATTGTGATGTATCTGTCATGGTTAGCAAGGGTAGGACGACTTTTATACCGACACTTGGCTGCAGCCTTCTTCGCTAATAACGCCCTGATCTCGGAAGTTAACCAAGGCGCAGGCAAGTGCTTCACCCTTACAGCACGGACCGGGGCATGTTTGTCATACAGACCTCTTATCTGGCTATTCAGTGAAGCCACCTTATCATCGATAGACTGCATGTCTTCAAGCGGATTCCATTCGATACTACTAGCATCTTCACGCAATTTGTTAAGGTCCATGGCACCAAAATTGCGTTGCAGGAGGATTTTAGCTTTAGGTTTAGGAGTGTGAACTTTATAGGACAGATAAAGGAGGTCATGGTGTGAGTAGGCATCAGCAGAAAACTGACAATGCCTTGCTACTAAATTAGGAGAAGATACAAGAATAAGGTCAAGGAGCGAGGTAGTACAACCAGGGACGTGATGAGTAGTATTAGAAGGTAGGACAGATAAATTACAGGATTGAATAGTGTTAAGGAAAGTGGAAGAGCGAGAATCACCTTTCACTAAGCAAGTGTTAAAATCCCCCATGACAATAGTGTGACTGCACGTGGGTGAAAATCGTTCTAGAAGTTTTTCAAAAGAGGAGAATAAGTTAATGCTGCAATGAGGACTGTAATAAATACCTAAGAGTAATTTGGAGTCCAATCCATCATCATCTCCATTCTTCTGCTGAGTTCTGCCACCGTTCTAGTCAACGCTTATATCGTCTTGTCTGCAGTTGATGGGGATGCCGAGGTACTTGCTACTTGGGCAGGTGGTGGTTCTGAAACCATCATGGTCGCAGGTACCACGTCGTTGACACGGTCTGCCAGTTCAACTAGGTCTTCCAGGGTCATCTTGGTTTGTTGAGCAGCAATGCAGGTCTGCAGGTCGGTGGGAAGTCGACTGGCCCAGATAGTACGGATAAACTCGGGGGGTACGTTAACTCCAGCCAAATGTTGCAGGTACCGAAGAAACTGTCGAAACTCACACAAAACAATTAATAATAATAACGGTTCGGTCCTGACTTATTTCTAAACTAGGTGTGGCTTGAGAACAATAGAATACCGACGGCCATGTTGCGCTCGCGCCGTTCATACAAAAGTGATTCACCAATCACGTTGACGTAGATGGAGTTTAAATACTGTGATTGGCTACTACTTGCAGTGGGTGGAACCTGTTATTGCAATTCTTGTTAATGGTTTTAGGCTCCGCCTCATCGTATGATGAACATCCGATATGACGTAGTAGGTGGCGTGATCCTATGCCTTGTTTACACGACCAACATACTAGTTTGTTCACGTTGGTGTACTCGCCATCTCGCTACAGTTCCACTTCAAGTAAAAGGTGCTCGCAGGCGTTCGATGGTTGAGGCTGCATAGATTGGTCTATGATACGGAAAGGAATGTGTGATAAATAGCCACACCACCGCAGCGACGATCCACTCGATCATTCCGGATAAGGTTAAAACCAGGGAGAGAATAGGATATGGAGGGGAGACAAGTCCTATTTCCATCCTTCTTTTCTTATCCAAAGTCCTGGAACATTTAGTGCATCGCCAGTTGTCTGCTTATTTAACGCGAAATAATCTTCTCTGCTCCCTTCAATCTGGTTTTCGACCAGGTCACAGCACCGTGACGGCTCTTCTTAAGGTTACCGACGATATTCGTTGGGCCATGGAGAACAAATCTCTCACTGTATTGGTGCTACTAGATTTTAGTAGTGCGTTCAACTCCGTGGACTTCGATATTTTGATCGGTATCCTTAAGACACTTAACTTTTCCACGGAATCTGTGGCCTGGTTCGATTCATATCTTCGCGGGCGCTCGCAGTGTGTCCGTCTTGAAGATTCATATTCGGATTGGCGCGAGCTAACTGCGGGTGTACCTCAAGGCGGCGTTCTCTCCTCTGCTTTTTTCCACTTTCATTAACTCTGCCGTTCGAGTTATATCCTCTAACTTCCATCTATACGCGGACGACTTGCAGCTGTATCGACATTTTGCGTTGAATGAATGCAGATCGGCTGTTGCTGCCGTTAATCGTGACCTGTGTGCAATAAACAATTGGGCAAAATCTTTTGGCATTCTTATAAATCCTACTAAGTCGCAGGCCATGATTATTGGTAGCAGGCAGATGAGGAGTGGATTGGATGGATCTTGTCTGCCCCCTATCTTACTGGATGGTTCTACAATCGGGTACGCGAGCACTGCGAAGAATCTGGGAGTGATAATAGATAGCACCCTATCCTGGAAAGCGTGTGAAAGGTGCATTACACCTTCCACACGCTGAAATGCCTCCAGAGCTATTTACCTCTGAATATCAAAGTCACATTTGCTCAGACGCTTATCCAACCCATTTTGGACTACGCGGATGCCTGCTATTTGGACGCTACTGAGGAGCTGTTAGACAAACTTGAGCGCTTGCAAAATTTATGTATCCGTTTGGTTTTCAATCTGCGTAAGTATGATCACGTTTCGCACTTTCGCAAGGAACTCAAGTGGCTCCCAATCCGCCTTCGCAGAGACACTCGGATATTATGTCTCCTTTTTAATATCCTGCATAATCCCACCTATCCTTCCTACCTGCGGGAGCGCTTCTCATATATGAACGCACCCGGTACCCTGTGTAGGTCCCACCTCAAATACCGCCTAAATTATCCCTCCCACAAAACTGATTTTTATTCCTATTCCTTTTCCGTTCATGCGGTCAGGCTGTGGAACTCTCTCCCCCCGGACATTCAAAGCTGTAGAACTCTTACTCTATTTAAAAAGAAAGTGAAAGCACACTACCTCTCCTCTTTATCTTAGTTATATATCGGGTATTAATATTATCTATTGTAGTCTCTATATGTAAGTATATTATAGCACAGTATGTATTTATTTATGTATATATTATAATGCGCCTTTAGTTTATGTAAGTTTATTTTTATTGCACTGCACACACGTTGCCTTGTCATATTTACATCTCCTCTCTGGCCTGCTGGAAGAGATTCCTTTAGGAATAAGTAGCGCCCTTGTACTAACTGCTCACTGTTCTGTTTGTATTCTTCTTATTGTTTGTTTTTCTCTGTGTGTTGTACATAAATAAATAAATAAATAAAATAAAATAAAAAACAAGGTTTTAGAAAGGATTCAGAAATGAGGATAGCATATAAATTAGTGCAGTCAAATGTGGTCAGCATATCTGAAAAGTGGTGCGGAACGCTCTGGGCATTAATATGGACTACATTGAAATTTTTCGGAACGCCGGTAAACTGGGTCTGAATATTTTCAGCTAATGTAGGCATACTCTTAAAGCTATCGTCACTACTGGCTAATATAAAACTTTCATCATCACTATCCGATAATCCCAACATTAAAATAAATATGTACCTAATAATAATAAAAATATATATATATATATTATATAGTTATGTATAGGCAATACTAATTACAATGTATAAGTAAATAGATTAATATGTATATTTGATATATAATGTATATAATATGTATACAGTCTCAAACCGTAATAAACTCAAATAACAATAGACACCTGCAAGATGACATCAACAACGTTCAGAAAGAGTGCAAAACAATAAATGTCCACCCGCCAGCTGTGTGTTGTTTAACAAAAAAAGAAAAGAATATAATACATCTCAAAAAGATAGATAATTTCACTATACACTATAAACAATGCAGAGCTACAAGATACTATAATTCACAAATATGTCACTAAAACAATATAAGTAGGTACCTAAATACCTATACCAATATACAACAACAAAAAAAAATAACAAACTGTTTAAAAGTATGTAATAATAATAATAAGTTCATGCCACCCCGTAATATATACGTACATAATACGGTACGCTATGCCATACTCAGTTACTCAGCCACACGCAACCAACAACCTCCGAAGTACGGTTCAAAACAAATTCATCTTATCTATGGATGCGATTGCGCTATAGTTAAAAACGATAGCCAAAGCCCATAGGGACGAAAGAAAAAAAAGCCTTCTCGGTCATTCAATCAATGCTCTCACGCTCTCACTCAATCTCAGTCAAATTGTTCAACAAGTTGTTTACATTATGTCTTGGAATATTTGTTTTGCATAGAAGCTAATAACAAATTTATAAAATTGACTAGTATTTGACGTGCAATGAGCTACGGCATGATACGGATAGATAAAGGTACGTAGCATCTTTGTAATCAAGGGTAGCACAAAACAAACAACTTACATAACTATAACTAATAATAAAATAAAAAATCTAAATGTAAACATAGTACCTTGCAGTATAAAGTATTGCAGCCGCACGAATCAACAAATGAATGCTAGGACGATGATATACAGATGACTTATTTCTTGTTCACAGCACGTCTAGGTCTTGTTGACGAAATAGAACATGTATTCTTCGAGAGGTTGGTTGCTGGAGCCGGCGATGCAACCGTCTGAGTCTCCGAACGGGGAGTGTTCAGCTGATTCAACTCGGCCTGGGTGGAAATACGTTGTCTTGTACCATCAGGATTGATGACAAAAACATGCCCGTCCTTCGTGAAGCAATTAGTGACCCCGAACAGGTCCCGTGCCGCCATAAACACCTAGTTTTCGTCAGGAATTCAGAGAGGGTTATTCCAGTGCCTTTAAGTTTTGATTTGGCAAACCATACTCTGTCCCGTACAGCTACATCATGAAACTTGAGCAGAATGGGTCTGGGTCCACGGGCACCCGAGGATCGGCCTAAGCGGTGGCAATGTTTGATGTCCTCAACAGCTAACTCCACCCTCAGATGAGCCCCGACGGCACACACCACCCACTGCCGAGTCTCCTCATCCTTCTGCTCAGGCACACCGTGGAACAGAAGCATTTTGCGTCTACTGCGCTGCTCCATACTGTCTATTTGGTTGGTCGACAGCTCCATCTGCTGTCGGAAAGCTGTCAAGGTGGAAGTGACAAATGTTTTGAAAGCACTGAAATCCGCCGTCAAACCTGCCAGGATAGGTGGCACACCATCAGAATCCTTAGTATTTCGCTGTAGCTCAGCCTCAAAGTGCAGCATCCGCTCCTCAAGCCCTGCCATTATTTTGGTAAACGACGTCTTCATGGAATCCATGTTACAAAAGTGTATGACAATTTTATAATATTATTAACTTCTCCCGATGGATTATGTGATTGGAGATAACACACTAGCTGTTAGGTGTGTTATCTCCAATCACTAAAAGGTCTAAAAGTAAGTTTTATATTTTACTAGCTGACCCCGCGAACTTCGTACCGCCTAACAGTCAATGAATGTCGTGTTACTTTTTAGCTGAACTAATTTAGGCTTTGATGAACGTAAAACAATGATACAAAATAATATATTTATATAGATAGAAACAAAAAAGTATTTTATTATGATGAATGATGATGAAAACATACATACAGAATGAGAATAAAAATAAAAAAAAATAAAAAATAATAATTAAGTACTTCAAACTCATGTCAGAAAAAAATGATTGAAAACTATGTTGTCCATATTGGAAAAAAAAAACTCGGAGTAATTCATTAATAGGATTTTCATTCAAGCACTTTGTGGTAAACGACATTCTTTGTTTTTTGGTCAGGCGTAAGAACAAATAAAGCGGATGGTTTGCCGACGCGTGAGCATGCCACGTACAATTGACCATGAGAAAAACATGCATTTTCTAGATTGAGGTCACAAATAGTCAAGGATTGGCCCTGTGATTTGTTGATCGTCATGGCGAAGGCAAGACGAATCGGGAATTGAATTCGTTTAAACTCAAAGGGCATATCTGTTGGGATCATCGGAATCCTTGGAATAAGAACTTCCTCATCTTTAAATTTTCCTTTAAGTATCGACGCGTGAATCACATTGCTCATCAGTTTTCTTATCACCAAACGCGTTCCATTACACAGTTTAGGTTGGTTTAAATTTCTAAGCATGATGACTACCGAGCCAACTTTAAGTTTTAAATTGTGCGGTAAACCAGACACATCCAAGGAGTTTAAAAAATCAGTTGGATAATTAGTGGCTTTTTCTTCGTTTGTTACACAGTCGATAGATTTGAATGAATACCTACGATTTGATTTTGAATTATAAAATTGAGGTCATCTACATCTTTATTTTTAGCGACCAAAATTGCTCGCTCACTTAACCATTTAGTATTTTTGTGGTTAGCAATGATACCCGGGAATACTTTGTTGATAAGCTCGTCTTTTGATGATACGAAATTGCAAAAAATTGGAGGAAATGAAATCAAACCGCTCGATTTGTCAACAGGAACAGGACCATTACCGATAGTCAGCAATTGCTTCGAGAAATCATCAGCAGATAGATCGTTCAACAATGCAACTCTCATATTTACAGACAGTTGAAGTTTCTTTACATATCGCCACAGATTTGATGCTTTGAGGCAAGCGTTTATTTCGTCGGCAGCAGTAGATCTTGGAATGACTGGTAGTGTTTGTCGGAAATCGCCAGATAATAAAATCATTGCACCACCAAAACATCTCGAGTCATTGCGCAGATCTTTTAATGTTCGGTCTAGTGCTTCCAATGCGCGTTTGTGCGCCATTGTGCATTCTTCCCATATGATGATTTTTGATGCTACTAAAACTTTGGCCATTGCGGAGTGTTTCGAAATGTTACATGTCGGTTGTTCAGTAGTTTGAAGGTTTAATGGCAATTTTAACGCTGAGTGAGCCGTATGGCATCCGTCTAACAATGTGGCCGCTATTCCAGAAGAAGCAATTGCTACCGCAATTTCGGATCTCGCACGTACAGTGGCCAAAATCAATGACATGAGGAATGTCTTCCCAGTTCCGCCGGGGGCATCCAAAAAAAATAAGCCGCCATTTCCATCATCAATTGCATTAATCAGTGTATCATAGACTTCCCTCTGCTTAGGATTCAACAGAGGTACATTCGTTTGAACTGATTGGATTAGTTCATGTCGATCATATTCACGTTCACGTTCCAATTCTCTATTAAATGCGTCATTCATTCCGCGATCTGGCGCTGGCATTCCTAACCTAACTAACAAACTGCCGCACATGAGGTAACACATATCTTCGATCAAGAGCAAAGTCTGGTTATGGATCTCCTCATTCACCTCAAGATCGGAATTTCTTGAGCTGACGCGAATTCGATGTAAAATATCTTCTGACATGTTATCTTTGTATTTGTTCCACAGGTCACGTGGGTTCGATGGGAAGCATGTTGAAATGATGATAGCAAATAATGTGCGTATCTGACTTGGAGATGCAGAAATAATTGCTTCAGCGATTGTCGTGTCCCAATGAGTATCGTTTTCAAGCAAATTTAGCTCTTGACATGCTGCACGAAATGTGGGGCACACGATACCATTAACAGTTCGTAGTGATTCAAATGATGTTGGCCCTTGAACATGTAACAACCACAACAACCGCAAATAGAAACATTCATCATTCTTCGGATGAACTGTGTAAATACGACCAAGAGCATCAGTAGAACGCATATCTGGATGACCAGGAACTGCATCGCCTTGCTTCCGACGTTGAAATTTCTTCGATGTAGCGTTCCAAGTGTAATAACGTGGCATTTCTGAGTAAAGTAAAGTTCGTGCGAACGGATCGCTTTGACAAATCGCAAAGAAACTGGTCAGTGTTGTCGCTGGAGGTGTTTCGGCACGTTGAGCAGCATTCGACGCTGTGAAATATACTCTCTGACCGTTCTCTAGATGCACCCCCAAATGTAAAACAGTGGGATGACGTTCGTGAATAGGGAATGAAAATATACGCCAAATTGCTTCATTGCAGTTCACATATCTACCAACTTGATAGCGCGTGATTTCATCTTTGTTATTGGATGTTTGGATACCAAAAACCGCCATGTCGCTCCCTTTCGTGACATATTTGCAAATGTATTTAATTGACTTGACCGACTTGACTTGCTTTGAATGGTTTGGAAAGAAGTGGCGAATATGGAACAATCCAACTGTTGTCAACTACGAAATCGTTTCCTTTCACTTTAGTTGTGATAGTTCTACCATTATCATCGGGCGATCGACCCCGATACAATGGATAACAACCGTTGCCTGTAATGGTCTCTGCCGTCAATTTTCGTGGATACCGTTTGGAACACTTGCCGTCGACCATGCACGGTGATTGTCGGTTGATAGTGCCACACGGTCCATGAATCATATTCGTGACTACAACATCATGTAGGTCTGGATCGGTTTCAGGAGCAGGAATCTCCGCACATATGATGTCATCTATTTGATCTGGCCAAATTCTTTCTACTAACCAAATCAGAATGTGAGCATGCGGTAGGCCTCGTTTTTGCCATTCGATTGAATACATCCAGCATCGAGTATTCCCAAAGACGTGTTGCTTAACAATGTAATTCATTAGTGACCGAATTTTTTGCCTGAAAACACGTGCGGTCATGTCGTGTCGATCACTTGATGTTTGTCCGGGAAGCAGCAAATGAATAATTTCTATCCATTTCGGATTACATGTAAATGTAATGAATAGATCTGGCCGACCATAATTACGAACATATGTCATTGCATCTTGCGCATATTCATGCAAATGACGCGGGCTACCTATGTATGTCGCCGGTAAAATAGTCAATCGACCATTATTTTCTGAATCTCCTTCTGTGCTAATTGCATCGCGTAAATGGATATACTCTTCCGAACGCAATTTAGCTTGATACAACCGAATGAAAGTCAGGCGCTCCGTTTCGATTTTAACGTACATGTCAACGAAATATTGTTGAAGCAGTCGACGAAATCGCAACAAATAATTGTCAGAATTTTCACGAATCATCAAACGATATGCGTAATAATTCATCGAACTAACCTTCTTGGTAGTTTCCTCACCTGAAACAAATGCAGTAAAAATTGTATTTTAGAACCCGTAATAGGTTAACGACTCTTACAGCTACTCTTTACTAAATTAGAAATTACAACTTTTTTGAGTACTAAAAGCAAACAGAATAAAATGTATATCAAGTTAAAATGAAAACAACAATATTGATCTTACCATTCAATGGATTAATCATTTTGATATTAAAGTGATATCCATCGTCTCCTTGCCAAAACATCAGCGGGTATTGTAACGCGTCATATGAACGGTGTGTTTCATATATTCTTTGTAGTTGCCCAGTATTGCGTCGTGTAAGTACAATATCACGTGTTTCCAAGTTTTCACCAACAATCAGGATTGCCACTTCATCGATTGTTGGAGCATTAAATGTGCGTTCATGTGTTCCAGCTGGTCTTTTATCTGCTCTGATCACAACTTTATAGTCATCACTTGGCATGCGCTCTAAAGCAGTCTTGAACAGCCTGACCAATGCATGATGTTCATGAAGCATTTGCTGCAGATCTTGGAGAATTGCTCTTTTCGTAGCTGTGTTGATCCCTTGACGCCGGTTAAGTTGTTCTTCCATATTGCCCATGAAGTATATTTGCAAGAATTTATGCTGTGCATCTTCTATAGGTTGCAATGATCCAATGCGATGGCAAATCTGGCCTTGAATCTGTAAAGTCAAAACCATTAGTTAGATTTACAAACACTTTTTTTACAAACACTTTTTTTTTTAAATAATAACATGCCATTTTTATTTCAGACACAAATACAGAAATCTAACAAACTACATTCCAGATTTTTTTTACAATGATTGAAAATAAAGTTTTTAACGTAAATTACCTTAAATGTCGGATTATATCCGTGTTCTTCGATAATTTCCGCCCCAAATGAAGTCATTTGGAAACAGACATTGTATTTTTGAGTGTTCGCTAGAAAATGTCGTGATTCTAGTGTTTCGCCATAAAGCAGGGAGCACAATGGCTCTGGTGGCGGGACCAATAATAGCAATTTCACTTTACCACTAAGGCAGCACAAACCAGGCGTTTCACCAGCAAACTTTAATGCTCCACAATGCTGGCAAACAACGTCCATTGGACCAATGCAAACTAAACGATGCAAGCTGTAGTCGATGGTGCAATCATACAGAAACGCTGCTCGATTCAAATCAATACTTGAACCATTTCTTCTTGCACTTCGAAGATTATTCCTCTGTTCATCTGTACGATAAGCTCGACGATTTCTCGTTTCTAACCTAGCCGTTTCACGGGCTGCCTCTCTTTGCTCTTGTGTTTGAGAAGCACGAATTAAGGCCCTTCTTTGCTCCATACTAACGCGGCGCTGTTCTCATGCAATTTCTCGTTCTCCATCAGATAATTGACTCGCGATATTCCGTTGCCTAATTGCATTACGGCTTCGCTGGGAAAGATTAGATATTCTAGGACGCGGCATTGTTATTAAAATGTGCACTCGCATAAACCACCAAATATAATAACAGTGACAACTTTCGAGACATAGACAATAGCTCAAAGAGTATATAACCACTACGTATGAATATATTATCAAGAAAAATCATATACAACCTATAAAAAGACATTTACACTTTTGTTAACCTGTAGATTTTTTTCCTTATTCTTATAACCTTTACCAACTGATTTTTTATTCTTTTTTATTTTGTTCCTTTCCGATGATTTTATGTTTTTACTGTAGAATAAATCTTAGGTATTATTTTCTGGAATTAAAAATTAAATAATTAATAAATAATTTTCGAAAATTAATGGCTAAAACAAACAAATATAACACTACCTGACTTTGTAGACATTTTACAAAAAAAAAATTTCTGAACGCACACATGACGTCTTCAGAAAAAAATAATTTTTTTGCTTAAAGTTCTCAGCAACCAGGCCATAAGCTCCAAAAAAAAAAATAGTTGTAACACTATTTGACAGGATTGTACAAATAATGTTTTACATGTAATAAACAAATCAGCATCTATTTCATTGTTTTTAAGATGTATTCTGCTATTCGTGACGGAAACAAATCCGACAAATCAAAAACCATGGCAATCGGTCCAGCCGTTCTCGAGTTATAAGTGTTGTAACAAACACGACTTTCTTATATATATAGATTTTAGTTTTTTTAAGCAGGAGCAAAAAATTATAATGTTTACTGTTGGACTAACCAAATTTCAAAAAAAAAAAAAAAAGTATTGACGTGCAAGGCAAGACACAAAAGGTCACTATAGACTGTTTAAAGCCAGCTTTCTTGGCCAGAGAACTCCCTGACGAGACATACGACCAGCTACAGGTCCAGAATTACCAGCCCGCAGATGACCATACCAAGAAAACAAGAAGTGGACGCAGAGTGCGATTTCCAGATTACTATCGCCCGTAGTTACGGTCTCACCGGGGGAGTAGTGTGGTGCATACCTTATCTCTGACGTCATACGTCTAGATACTACAAGAAGCGCCTTCTTCATTCACCCAGAACTTTCGAGTACCTACCATAATATTCCACCAATACCTAGATGCGCACACGCACTTCAACAAGTACACAACTCGTAGGTACAACATAAGTATAAGTATTTAAACTTGTTCCTATTGTCTAAGCCACACCTACCTAAACCAGTTTTGTATCATCGGGAATATTCTAGTACTATAGGTACTTGTATACATTATTATAAAAGCGAATGCATGTCAACAATAAATATTCATTCATCCACATACTGTGTTACTGTAAACGTTCCAATATACCTCCCAACGACCACTACAATTCTATTACTTTACACTTTTACGATAAATGTCTTTTAAAACTTAGGTTTTTTTTAGAGTGTCTATGATTAAGAATTTGGTTGATTGTTATAACAGTTTATCGGTTATAAGAAAATATTTAATTAAAAAAGGAAAGAGTAGGTACAAAGGAAAGGTAATTGAAAATAAATTAAACGAAACAAATGATATATTTAACAAGTGTACTGAAATTTTAAGTGGATTGGAACAATTAACCCGTGAGAAGGCGCGCCTAATTTTCTTACACGAGTAGGCGCGCGCGAGCAAATCGCTCACACTACCATAAATGTTCATATTTTTAGTGTTTCTATATTTATTGGCTTATAATGTATTTAAATAAATAACACAAGGTTTAGTAAGTAAGAAAACAAGTATTTTAATCAAAACATAATAGCAACTTCTAACGCAAATAACAAAACAACCTAGTATTAATTAATTTTTTTGGCACGTTTCATAAAAATCACAATAAAAACTGTTACATAACAAAAACTAAAAAGTGTTATTCATCCATTAAATCTACACTAATGTGCCTCTCGAAACATACTGAACACATGTATTTTACATGTTCGGTGCAAAGTAATTAAATAAATAAATAATAAATATGTCAGGACAATTCACACAACGCCATCTAGTCTCAAACTAAGCAAAGCTTGTAATATGAGTACTAGATAAACTGATATAAATACTTAAATACATTTTTTTTTTGTAAATACATACATATTATACATAGGAAACATCCAGACTTCGATACAAACGTATCTGTCTTCACACAAAGTTTGTCCCGACCGGGAATCGAACCCGAGACTCCGGCGTCGAAGGCGGATGCACTACCGACCACGCCACCGAAGCAGTCACGCCAATTGCTTGCACGAAGTACATGGATTTTTTGACCTTCTATTTTTACGTCTAGGAGATATTGCACAAAATCCGCTTGGTCCTGGCTCCGCAACAGGCACAGGAGCCGGCACAAATCGCTTCATTAGAAATTTGAGATCTGAGGATATGTTCTCCATGCGAATCCGGCGTGAAATATGTGGTTTCACCAGCTCGAGAGCACCTCTTTCAAGAATGTTCGTCTCTCAATCAAAGTGTTTGTGTTAGCTTTGTATATTGTTTGGGCATTGATCCCAGTAATATTCAAAATGGAGAGGAATTAACGCATTGGCCATCTTGATGTGATTCTGGCAACGGAATAATCCTCTTTCTTTTGATCTACAACATCTACGCCTCCTTTTGTGGAATTGTAAAATGTTACAATCTCAGGTTTAGCTTCGCTTCCAGTTTCTTAGTCTATAGCGTCGTCATTATGAAGTGTTGATAGCATAAGGACAATCTTCTTTGTTTTTTTTCTTTGGCACATATGATAAGATTATCTTATCTTCACCGAAACCAAAAATTGAACTTGGCATTGGCCTATCCTTTGTTGACAAAAAAGAAGGCGGAATCTCTTTTTTATTTTTTCGCAGTGTTCCCACCGCAGTTATTCTGTAGGTGTTTTCCAGTTCATCAAACAACGGTATGGATGTAAAATAATTGTCCATAGTTAGATTTCTTCCAGTGTTCAATATGGGTTGTGCAATTCTCTCACTACATCAGCAGCGGAGTTACTCAAACTGAATGGCCCTGCGGGTTGTTTCCCGGCGTAAATCTCCAAATTACTTGTGTAGAAGGTTTTGGAATCTACGAGTGCATAGATTTTGATGCCGTACTTTGCGGGTTTGTTGGATAAATAAACTCTAAATTTACAGCGGCCTCTGAATGATTCCAACATTTCATCCACTGTGCAGTATTCCCCGGGTGTGTAATTTTGATTACAATGAGCAACAAAGCTTTCAAAAATTTCTCGGATTGGTGCCAGGTGGTCGGTTTCCTTTCTGTTATCACGAGTATTTATGTCATCGAATCGCAAAACCCGTAACAAAAATAAAAATCGTTTTATTGACATGGTTGCTCTAAAAAAATCACATGCTGTTCCATCATCTAGCCACATTTCTTTTACATTTAAATGACAGATCTTTAATTAATTATTAATTAATTTGGAAATACCAGTAATGATTTTTATTTATGACATAACCCTTGGAAGCCTTGTCCTTAACCCAAAAGGTATGTTTGGCCATTGCTTCATCAAGAGTCATGCCAGCTAAAGAATGTGGGCACTTAATTTCAATTAAACCGTTTGCATAAATGCCATCTGGTGAAGTACCAAAAAATTCATATTGATCGTCGACAAACAAACCGCAACCTTGTATACTAATATTCTCTTGAATTTCTAACTGTCTAATTGCAGTTTCTTCGTTTTCGATACCGTACCGTACAGCAGGCAAACTGGAGATATTACTACCGATTTTACAAACAAGAGCAGCACAACTTGTGCTCTCTCGTTTTTTACAAACTTCCCCGAACGATGATGAGGTTAGTAATTTTCTCCTTGTATCCACTCAGCACTACTTCTTTACAAATGGGTCGCCCTTTCAAGCTCCTCTCTTTCAGCACAAGACAACTTTAAATCAACTAAAAAAGATGACTTGGCTTTCTCATATAATTCTGGACTCAGATCAGGTTTTTCGCAGTTTGGTCCATAGTGAGCGTCTTTCGATACAGCGCTGTGGCTTTTTTTCAATCTTAATTTAGGTTTAGCAATTAAACGGTTTCTACGATTACTATTTTCCACTTTCGCGAAAAAAGGATTAGGACTAGATTTAAATATGACTTCATGAGTTTTACTATGAATCGATCCCGTATTTTATATTTTTTCTTCGAGTGACTGATTTTGAGCCCCCCAATATTTAATCGCGCATTTTACACCCGTTCTTAAACGCAAATACCTTTCTTTTAGGAATTTCCGCAATTCGTAAGGATACTTAGTGTCTCTCGATAATTTCTCCAAGCTATTGCAGTAGTTTCGTAAAAGATGATTTTTGCATTAAATTTTCTCTACTATTAAATTATCGTACGGACGCGAATCTAATATTTTTTTATAAGTACTGAAATCGCCGTCTGCTACAAATTTATTATAAATTACACCGTGATCAACAAAGGAACGTTTAAACCCCTCAACTATTATGGTCGATTCCATCCCGGTAGATGATCCTGAATAATTCTTGAAACAATGGTGTTCCGGGGGCTGACTGTTGTTCTTTGCGGCTCGTGCACAGACTACGCAGTATTTATTTTTAACTCCAAAAAACAATACTTTATTAGTTTTAATGCCAATTATCGCAGCTGCGCCGGATAAGGCGGAAAAATTCTTACCATAAGATCTCTTGCTCCAACAACCGTCAACAGCAACAGATATTAATGGTGTACCATTTTTATCAACACTACCTATAGACACTGCGCACTCCGCTTCTTCCTTGACAGCTTCTGCCATGGAATGTGCTGCTGTCTTTTCCCACCAATCGCAAACCGTATTATTAATTTCATTGTATAATGAAGGTGACATGATTGGTAGGGCTACTGCGGCACTTAATGTTTTTAACTGAGAGTAGCTCCCCCACATGATATGATACCAGACACAATTTGATGATTCACTTCCATGCTATCTTCTTTCTTTTCAACCAAACACACAGTAAATTTCATATTACACATACTACATTTTATGATGAGTTTTGAGTCCAGACCAACTTTTACTTCACCTATTATACTGAGGTAACTTAACTTACAATCCATTGGACGGTGGTCCCCTATGGCCTGAAGAGCTTTAAAAAAAAAAAATATCCACTACTCTACGCCCAACTTCCACTTCATC